>OX063288.1:6045000-6267500 GCA_944039245.1 Nebria salina | reverse complement strand
AAATTTGCTGAACAGACATGCATCCAATTTCAGAGTTTTACCATAATTCTTTGATTTAATTTATATTATCATCAGTGTCTGCAATGTTTTGCATTGTTTTTTTTTTATATGGAGTGGATATAACAGTCTATATAAAAAGGATAATAAAATATGAATTTTTACAAATTAATATGATCAGACATTTCTGAGATTTTAAATAAATTAAATATCTAATAAAATATATTTTGCAATATATTATTATATAAAAACTATTTTATACAATCCATGTCAAATCCTAAAAGAAATTGAATTTATTTCATTTCTTGTTAAACAATTGACAGCTCTAGTTGAAACGAATTATTAAATATAATTTCGAATACTTACGTAACTATGGCAACATAAATATGAAATTTGAGAACTTAGATTCTTTTAATGATTATAATCCTTATTATAAGCAAATTTAAAATAAGAACAAGGAATGTTTCGCCATTTAATTATGGTTCATCGTAATTCCATAATCAGCTCAACTATATTAAAATCCTATTTATTAGTTATAAGATGCTTTTTTTGTAGATGCTGTTTAATAAAAGATGCCCGATAATAGATTAGAATGTGGCCTATTCATAGGCAAGATGTACTAATGGTGCCCAGTCATTTTTAATTATAGATTATTATGAATTTCCGAGGTTCAAGTTATTTACGACAAAATTTAATTGCTCCAATGAATAAAAATTAATTTTTTTGCGCTTCGTATTTAAATTTCTTATTCTTCTCAATCAATATGTTCTCACTCAAAGTGAACAGAATGTATTTTTGAAAAAATACAGATATTGTATTTGAATTAATAATTGTTCGTCGATACTTTTTTGAAGGAATAAAACACTACTATTTAATTTTCCGTTGAATTTACAAAAACACAAATCAATACAAGAATGAAATATAATTGAAATACGTGTTTTAGTTTTAAAGAGATATTTATATTAGTAACATCAAAACTTGACACATGTATTTTTATTTTAACTTTATTTACTTAAAAATATGTATAATTGCATTAGTCCAAACTCCAAAATTATAAATATTTTACATGAAGATATTTGAAAATAATTAAACAGCTTGGATCACCAAATCAAAGTTATGCAATCCATGATTATTGGATAATATTTGGTGCATCGATCATATCACTCGGTAGTGGTAGTGGTAAAATCCTTAGATGTAAACTAAGTAAGATAAAAGGAAGATCGCTGTATCTTAACGTGATTCATGTATAAAGTTTTCATTTTATATATCTTTGTAGTGATTCTGAAGATTTTAAACGGTATCAGCACTCTCATGATGTGTAAGTTCAATTCAAGTATTTACACCGGCCGAGTTGCTGTACACATAAATGTGTGGAACTGAACTTCTATAAGCAGTACGATCAGATATAGTTGAGAAAGTTTTAATTGCAACCTTAATTGGATTATTTCTAATTTGCATGCTTGCAGTTCTTGACTGTATAAATTCTAGAGCGACCGTGCTTGTTCAATGCTTGAAAACTTACAACCTGTATACCTTTTTCGAAAAGTATGTACCACCTATAAGCAATTTGTTACCAGCGAATATATTTGAACGTTTACACTTTGTAATTTCTATAGCACATTGGCAGGATAAGCTTTCGTCTGGTATGATGATAAAATATGTTTCAACTTTAAATGTCATTTCCAAATAGTATTTAATTTATTTTAGAAACATTTTAACCGAATCCCAGTACTGTAATTACAAATTAAACGTTTACTTGATTCTTTTTAAATGTAGTAAATAGTCAATATTAATATTTAGTTTTACTGTTAAATGTATACGTAAAATTTGTATTACGAATACGAATTCATGAATTTACGAACAGTTTGCTCTAAATTACTTTTTTTTATTAGATTTTATTTTACTTTTAATACAAAACATCGATATGTTACATATCATCATGCCTATTCCTATCAATGAGATGGCACAAAATCCTTTACATTCTTTCACATCTTGACAATCTCTCGTAGTACACGCTCATTTATTCATCTTGCTTACAACTTTTCTTTCACGCAATTCATCCTCAATCAAAATCTTCATCGTTCGGTTTGTCATTTTCTCATGATTTTACTCTATCTCGCATACCACAAGAGTTATATTATAAAGAAAAAGGATTTAGATTGGTAAGAAGATAAGCCAGGGCAGCTTACCCGACAAGTCCCAAACGAAAATGATAAATATTAAATATTTTGCTTATTTAGTGAACTTTGTAAACATGTGAAAAACCTTCCCTAGACTAGATGTCCCAAGGGTATTATGCAGTGCTTAGAATAAATATATAAGTCACGGATCGTAGAAGGTAAATAGAAACAATAACCACCACATGTATAAATATGCCATCAGGCTACAGGCAAGGTAAACATTATATTTATTTATTTATGAAAGTAGATTTATTGATCAGATCAGTCCAAAATCAAGCTTTATTTTAATTCACGTTCAAATAATAACTAAAAATAACTCCTAAATATAGACATAATATAATACAAAAATAAACTAATTTTCTTAAGCAAAGGAAAATGCAAACAATTTAGTGTGATAGCATTAGTAAATAAACAAATGAGAGTTGATTTCGTTATGTTCGGTATCTTCACTAGCTTTCGGTAAAGCGTACATTTCTCCATTTCAATCGACGAAAGTACATAACATATGTTATATTTTCAATTACCTAATTAGATGCAAATATTCATAATAGCATATATGCATAATTGTATTAAATTAATACTAAACAAATACTCCAAATTCTATGATGCATAATATTCTGTTGATATTATATATACTTTGCCATGCAAATGATAACTCTCAACTTTTTTGAATATTATTTCATAAATCAAATGTAAATTGTTCAAAAGTTGTCAAAAAATAAAGATATATCTTTAGCAACAACTATGTGCAAATCTAATATTCGTATTGAAAGAAATACTACGATGTAAATTAAATATTTGACATATAGAAAAATATTGCCGTTGAGGATCAAACCCGGAACTTCTCATCTGTATATATACTGATGGCTATTCCAGCAATAAGTTGGCAAAAAACCATTTAGATTATTTCACATCTTGACAATCTTTCGCCATTCAACTCTTACACACTTCATACACGATCTTGTATTCCGCTTGCTTAAAAGCCTTCATTCACACAATTCATGCTCAATCAAAACCTTCTTTTTTCAATTTATCATTTTCTCTTGCTTTTGCTCCAACTCGCATACCACAACAGTATATTATAAAACGAAAGGGTTGGAATTGGTAAGAATATAAATCAAGGTAGCTTACCAGGCAAGTACTCAACGTAAAAAAAAAATTATATTAAATGAGCATCATTTATAAAAAGTTAAAATAATAACAAATCAACTAATACGGTTGTCATGATAAACAACAGGTATACATTTATAAAAATAAACAAAAATAAAATTGAAAAATCAGAAGATATTTCGTTGTATATATTTTTTCTTTTCATTATTAGTTCAGAACTTTTATGATACATGGTTATTGTATTTATATATTTTTGCTATTTTAATGTTTTAAATAGGATATTGTTGGAGGCATTATAAATTACCATTTAAGGACCAGTACTTACTGATGTCAAATAGTTGAGAAATATATTTGTATATATTTAGAACAGTTGCTAGTAGTTTCCATATAAATCTTATGAGTTCAGAACGATTTCGACAATTGTTTGGCATAAATTGATTTATGTGACAACTTGTTTTGCACTGGTAGAACGTTGTTAAATGAATAAATATAAAATGTACTCTTTGTTTAGGAGAACTTTAATACGAAAGTTTATATATAAACAGCTTGTTAAACGATATATAGTAATACAGGAATAGTTAAGCGGATTTTCTATTTTGCTAGACGTATTTGTTCCCATTCTTGTCATTTGGATACAGTGCGGTGGATAAATTTGTTCAATTTATATTTTTATTTTATTATTAAATTATTGAAAATATGGATTAGTTAAGTTGGAAAATTAAACAGAAATATATATTTGTAAATGAAAACGAAGCAGCTTTTAGGTTTACATAACAGGAAAAAAAAGCTAAACTAAAATAAATTTTTCACTAATAAAAGTATATTGTGATATAAGTTGCTAAAACAGAGTATTGTTAGTGAACAAACTAATTTTTAGTTATGATAAAAAATGTTTCTTAAGGGGGATTTCCGGTTCAATTGACCTAAACTTTGGATTTTTTTTCCAGGGAACTGGTAAGAGTTAGAGACCTGGGTTTTTTGTCAAATCTTTATTCATTCTTGCTCTACAACTGGGAATTATTTCAAGACCAAAAATCCAAAATGGCGTCCAATATGGCGGCTGCCCGGCGGTTACTTCCCAAAACTGCGAGCAGCCTAGAGGTCGCAAATCGTCACCTAGAAAGAAAATCGGCTCAGTTTCTAAAAGAGTATAGTTCAGAAAATGGAATGAACTAGAATCTTTGAAAAATCTCAAAATTTGACAAAATGGCGGGCATTTGAAAAAAAAATCGTTTTTTTCGGTCGATTTTTTGACTTTGACAGGCTGTGAAAAATCGAAAATTGCACATTTCTCCTTGAGTCTATTTCATTCCATGAAGAAAAGTGTTTTCAATAAGGGAAGCAAAGAACGAAGTCAATTGGTTGAACCGTTAAAAAGCTAGAGTGCTCGCAGTTTTGAAAAATGTAGTTTCGAGAAAAACGCGTTTAAAGTTTGCGAAACATTTTTTCTGTGTAATTCAAAGTATTCGGCGGAAAATTCGCAAACAATAGTCAATATCTTGGTTTTCCGGGTCGCTGAATACGAATCTGAGGTCAAATTTGAAAAATTCAAAATGGCGGATCCAATATGGCGGACCAAAAAACTCATACTCATCAAAATTTATGAAATTCGAGATTCAAGGGTTTTTGGGGTCGCTGAATACGAATCTGTGGTCAGATTTGGAATTGTTAACTTACATTTAATCAGCAATTCCAGCGCCATAAAAGATTACTTCATCCTCGTAATCCTCCTTTTCCGCATTGCGCTGACTGGCGGTGATGGCTGCTCTCGCACCGCTACTAATTCGTCGAATATTATATCGAAATATCCTTTTACCCACATATTCTAGACAAGTTTAGCTTTGATTTCATGCAAAAAAAAAAAATCGATTTTTTGAAAATATTGAACCGGAAATCCCCCTTAAGAGTTTATTTCTCTCAAAGCATAAAAAATTAGTTTTTTGATAATATTTTCTTAATATCGATCAAATATTCTGTTACTTATTTCCTTGAGAAATTTTGTACAAGAATTGAGCTTTCTATTATTATTTTTAATATAAATTTCTTTCAGCATAGCAACTGATTCTTTAAACGA
The DNA here is from genome assembly GCA_944039245.1 of Nebria salina. Taxonomy (NCBI): domain Eukaryota; kingdom Metazoa; phylum Arthropoda; class Insecta; order Coleoptera; family Carabidae; genus Nebria; species Nebria salina. The sequence continues at coordinate 6,262,139 of OX063288.1, read as the reverse complement.
TGAATAAATAAATGGTAATATAAGTATTACCAATAGTGTGACATAAAAATAAAAAATGAATTAGCATAAGAAAGACATTTTTATTAGTAAATATTTCAGTTCCAAGACCTACATATTTATAGAATTCATAATGAAAATTAAAAAGAATAATACAACTAAATTAATGAATACTATATATTTGAATCTCTATATAATATAAATATACATATATTTAGTTTTAATTAGTGAAGGAATGCAACCAGTATCTCCATCATTTATGAGTTTTGTATATTACATATGTATATGTGAGAGTATGGTATAGTTTAATAAACTTCGAGTTGAATTCCAACAATCAAAATGCGTCTGCAACTTGTATTTGCATAGGAATTTACAAATTTCATAAGCACATATAGCTAAAATCTTGCACCGACAGTAAAATTAGTTCGGTTTGTTGATTGCTTCTACGAATACTGTCTATATATATATATATATATATATATATATATATATATATATATATATATATATATATATATATATATATATATATATATATATATATATATATATATACATATATGCACAGTAACTGATCACTCGCCGCGGATAATTGATTCATCAAACATTGAACGTCATTAATGCAGTGTTTGATGTTATTACATTATTATTATTTCTATACAATAATGAATTTTTGTGGTATTGAAAGACTTACGTTACCCCTGTTTAGTAAATAACAGACGTATATATTCCATGCGTGTATTATAAACCTTCTATAGGCGCAAAAAGGATAAAATGTAATCTTACAATAGCAGATTTCGGCAAGATCTCATAATTTATCTCCAAGCATGTTGTCTTAACAGGATATTATCCTTTCCAGTCAAAATAAATTTGGTATATCTCATCAATTTAATGCCTGGACATATACAATCCGCCTTGCTTTATTACTATCGTTTTATATTATCTATTTGTGGAGCTTCACGATCAGTATTCATTTTATTATCAATTTTGCTTTTGCATTAACATGCTTTTTGGAATACATGCTCATGCATGTACAAGAATACCGGAAAAATCGATAAAATAACAAAACTAATTTCCCATGTTTGTTATCCTTAAATACAAATTTGAAATCCAATCTATTTGAACAATACACAATATTGACGTGATTTATTTAAATAAAATCGTGACAAAACATGACACGGAAAAGCTTTAAAATTATTTCACGTACAGGTGTGATGTTATTGTTTTAACACTCGATGAAATATCAATCATATTCTTTTTTTATAAACGTGTTGTTACGGCCTGCAATGGATTTTCGCTATAGTTAATATATCCGACTAAATAAATAACACAGACGAAATCATTCTCGAATTTCAGTATTCAATTAACACATTAATAGGAATGGGTATTTCATTTAACTATTTATAATTTTATGTAGCGGAAAACGTAAAATTGCAAATAACAATACATCGATTCGAATTATAGTACAAACATACAACCCATATTTTATGCGCAGAACGTGTGACGAACTTCTAAACAATATATACTTTTAGTATGTAATATAAATATCATAAGCAGTTTTCGTGTTTTGGCTCGTCGAGAATAGATTGAACATATTACCCTCGGGCAAATGAAAGGAGGCGTCAAGTCAATGTATATGAATTGGCATGAAAGTTGTAGGGCTTGACTCACTATTCAGCAATGGTTATTTTGTGTCCAAACTAGATAGATAAAGTTTCTTCATTTATCCTGTACGTACAACAAAAAGGGGAAGCTGTGATGCACGCAAGCAAAGCAAATGAAAACCGAAAAAATAATAAAGAACGAATGTCTAACAGATGTACCAAAGAATTTGCAACACCAATTCATAATAAATTTTACAATCCCTTAATTGTATATATAACTTAAAAAAATTATAATAAAATTTATGTATTACAACAAATTTATTTTTGCTATTTTATGGTTAGATAAATATTAAGATCAACTCAATAATTTGATAGATAATAGTAATTTAACGCCAAGGTAGCATACATTTATTACCCAATATTTGATTTGTTTAGAATTTTAATATATAAATAACGTTCTCAAAAAAAAAAAAACAGATATGTTTTATATTTCATGATAATAAGAACAGTTGAAATATTTTATTGTCTACCTTAATTAAGAGATTCTATAAAAATTCATCAAAGAACCTTCTTTAATAATCTCTTTGCTCAATAGTGAAAATTTTAATAAAATAAAATATTATATATATTAAAAAAAAAATTCGTTCGAAAGTCGACAATATGCTTTTGTCGACTTTCGAACGAATTTTTTTTTATAGAGCTCATCTATTAATAATTGAAAGTTATACGTATCTACAACTTGTTTAAAGAATAATATGGAAATATGAGTTAGATTTCAAGAAACAGATTTATTTTTATTAATTATTCAAGCTTTTAGCTATATATATGAAAAACTTAAAAATCTGCTGCTATCAACCTAAAAAAATAATATTTATTTTTGCGAAAGAAATATACTAGGGTTTCAGTCTTTCAATGATAATAAAGAAGTTTTATCTAGACACCAAAATATCACAATACAACACGGCATCGTCAAAGCCATGTTCAAATATCTTCGATAGATGTCCTACAGATATCTCGCCGTATGAAACGGATGTATGACACGCTTATATATGTTAGATACTTTGAAAAGGGATCTTAAAGATAGCATAAAAGCCAACAACAGTCGTACAGTAAAGAAGGGGAACAACATATCCGAACTGTATTCCAATTCAGAATCAATAATATTAGCCAAATATTTCCGCAAGTTAAACATGAGCTATGGCCCTTGCATCATATAGCATTCACAGGTTTGCAAGAATGCAAAAACATTTGTGACTCAGAAAAAAATATATTATTGTAATATTTTTCCAGCACTACTAAACTACATTAATAAATTTATTTGTAAAAGTAAAACCCAATTTGCACATTTATATCTTGTCTAGTCATATAAATAAATTATGATCATCATAAATAATATTTTTCTCTCAAATTGAGATTGAAAGTACAATGTAATTATTATAATATATAATTGATAGAGAAATGTTTTTTTTTAAATTGTCATTCAAAACATTTGGTCATGATTGTTGTCTTAGTATAAAATAAATATTGGTTCTACTATATTGTGAAATACACTATAAAAGTTTTAAATTTCTTTCTTTCATACAATATATCAATTTGGCTTATTAAACCACAATAGTGGTTTTATAAACTAATTATGTTTATACTTCATTATCTTACAAATTTAATGTTTCAATATGGGATGCAGTCTGTACTTAACGCGCGTATTCATAGAGAAAATAAACCTAAGCTAAATTTTCATCCACTTTTAATTCATGTACCACTACATAAGATTATCGTTTTTTATCAAGTTTAGACTTTGTATAAAATTAAACGCTAGACCATGAATACAGAACTTTATTAAAGTTAAGAAAATCTATGTTTTATTTATCAAATACATCACCAGATGTTTATAAATTACAACAAAAATGTTCTCTTCGGAATTAAAGTTTCTCGAGATAAACTTCTGCATCAAAATGAATCAGATAAAATTCCTATCCATATAGTACGAATGTAGTAGTAATAGCTATTATATATACAGAATTCCGCATCAAATATAAAACATATTTCAAAAAGCCGATATTAAATACTATTTATACCGCGAAAATTGTATACAATAAGTTGGTCCTTATTTGCTTTTTACCCCACTGCGTACATTTTCTAATATAAAAATCTCCGTAATAGTGAAACAGATAAAGTGATCACCCTGTATGAGTATAAGCAATCGCATGGGGTTCGTTCACAAGGGAATAAGTCCCATATAAAAGATACGAACATACATGAATATACATGTACGTTTGTATGTGTGCTCTGTGCAATACTAGTTTAAGTACTCTTCAAAATGGGAAACTAACGTTCTAACCCCTCATATCTAGAAGCGTTGCTTCCGGGAATCACTGTGGAGGGGACTTCTCGATTGGAAAATTGTCTTTTAATTATATACAGATATTGATCAATCGACAAAACCTATTTGTTCTTATTATATACACTGGGAGAAATGTATGTTAATGACTATAAGAATTGATAAATATATTTATCAATTCTTTTGTTTTAACTCTTACTTGATGAAATTTGTAATACATAATGACAAAATAATACACTATTAATTTCACAAATTATTTATTGATAGATAACTTAAGTTACGCTATACAATAGCATCATCGGATGCAACTTCAGTATAATATATTTTTGATTAGAGAAGACAGATAAGCAAAATATATAAATTACATCTATAAAAATGAAAACTGTTAATGCCTATCACTTTATTAGGTCAAATAAAAATGTAAACTGTTAATACCTATCTCTTTATTATGTCAAATAAAAATATACGTAAAATAAATACTTTGTTATTAGCTAAATAGGCTTTCGTTTTATTGAGAGCATTTTTATTTTAAAAGTTTTGTTGATACCCGACTACTAAACTACTATGCGGTATTAACGATATTGTTGAAAAGCAATATTGCAATCCTAATCGACAAAAACTAGTTGCCAAAATGAAATACTGTTCTTATAAGTAGATTAATAAATCATCAATCATGAAATTCGCACTAAAGAATTCCTTAAAATACATAACACTGACACGTATATAGAAAAGTATATTGTCCAATGTATACCCTTTGTGGTTTAAGTTAAGACAATAACTTATGGCGTATTGTGCGGTGTAAAGTTTTTGTTGTACACGATAGTTCACAGACTGCAGAGCATTAGACGAACGATGTGACAAAGTTTATTTGGCGATGATGTAAAAAGCCGGAAGACAATAAGGAAGACACTAGCATAAATACATGAGAAAACAGCCAAGCAAAAGCAAGTGCTAGCATCAAGCAACATAGTTGTGTTGAGTTGAGTTGAGAGGACGGCGGGCGCTGCCGTTACACAAGGAGAGACTCATTGTACAGTATAATATGGATGAGAAACGTTAAGTATGGTAAGTGAATCATGAATGGCAACGAGAATGAGGGAGAATAAGGATGCCATGGCATAGCGTGGTTGGCGAGGCAGTCACAGCCAAACTCTCACCGGCCGACATGCTTCTTGCTCCCTCGCCTTCGAAAATACAAAACGATGTGCAACCCAAGCCAAAACTATACAAAATGAAAACTAGCTAGGGGAATAGGAAGTGAGATGTCAAGGGACACCATTGCATGCATACATATGTTGCCGTTATTTAAGCTCCGTCATCTTTATGAAGGACATAGACGGAAAGTCTAACAAATAGATTTTAAAAAAAAATCCATATCAATATTTCAAGTCCTAGAGCAAAAATATCTCCAATGGTTTGCACTGAACTCTCTCATACGCATTTTGTTTAGCTAAGAGCAATATTCAAAACAAATTTTTTACAATAGCGATTTCCTTGATACCTGTTTACTTTTTGAAAAATAAAATTTAATCTAAGCTTGTTTAAAATATTGATATCCATAGTATTTATTTTTACTTTTTTTGCTGAAAGTGCAATCGTTTTTTAATTATTGAAGAAACCCCAAAAAATTACTAATATAAACTCGCATTTCTCGTTTGAATATTATTTACAAAAATAGTAGGTTTTCTTGCCAACCATATACAAACCTTATAAATATAAATATGTATAAAGTTTCATAGTTTTGCCTTCAATATTTTAGATTGTAGACCGCTCACACACACATACACACCGACACATACACACAAACACCCACTCACTCACACACACACACACACACACACGCATACACACACACACACACACACACGCGCGCACACATACACACACGCCTGTACGCACACACACATGTGTGACGTTGATTCGATTCAGGGAGGGTCAAACGGTATATTTCCGTTAGGATCTCGAGATCGAATTTTGGCATGATTGTAAAAGTTTTGTATTGTGTAAGTAATATAGCGCTGCAACCTGTAATACGAATACAGCTTACTGGATTACTATTATTTTGATGTATTCATATCATAAAACATTCGTGCACTAATCATCATCACGTATATCTAATTGTAAGAAATAATAATTTACCAACACAAAATTAAGATTCCTTTTAACATGATCAACTTTCTTAGAACTTGATTTCTTTCACTTTAGAAAAAGTTGGGAAGCATTGTTCTAGAGACTTAAACCGAAATTAAATTCCTCTACTAATTCTAAGAACTGTATGAAACTATTCCGATTCAAATATGCAATAAGAATTTATAAAGAAATGGGAAAATCATTTGAACGTCACAATTCTCTGAATTATAATTCGCAATGCAGTCAGGTAGAATTATTGTCAAATCGGATTATTTTATTTCTAGCAAGGGAAATGAATTGCTTGCTTGATTTACTTCAGTAAAATTTTTCATGTAAAAAATCTGTATACAAACGATGCAACTTACATGCCGTTAGATCTTGCTATAAAGGATAAACCACCAACTTCGTTTTAGATAAAATACAAAAGAACATGGACAACACAACAAACTTTGTATGTGAATTGGAAACTAAATCGAATAAGGCGCTCCCAACAACCATATAAATTTGATCCTCATAGATACAAAGCATACTCGTAATATTAAAATTTAATTGTAATATTAACTTTTTACTTAATTACTGTGAAAATACAATAGAGTCTTGATTATGTCTCTGTCAATATCTTGTGTTTTTGTTAATTTCGAGCATTCGTTGTCTTAGATACATTAGTTTGTTGCACATTAGTTCACTTCCTCCTCCATATGAGAAAATTTTATTGGATATCTTGCTGTGGATGACAAGGCACATGCGGTAGGGCATCAGAGTGTAGATTTGAAAGTTCTGGGTTCGACTATCAGCGGCAATCGATGAATTTTTCTCAATGTCATATATTTAATATACATACATACAAACATGAGAATGTTTTTTACTGAGAAGCATGGAATGTCTACATCTAGATTTCGAATGATTTCAGAATCAGATAAGTAATTTCATTAAAGTGAAGTGATTTATATTATATATCGAATAGCACTTCTTCAAGATTTATCGTTATTATAAGTCTAATAAATAGAGCTGCTTTTGATATGGTTAACGTGTGTCCGAATTGAACGAGTCAACGTGCCGCAAAGCCAGCAGATAACGTTTCGATTAATAGTCACTGCCAGTCCATGCGATAGTAGGTTGGTGCACTGCGTTTTGGGTCGAGGCACAAAACAGTCAACTAGTAGCCGATTATGCAGGACACACGCAGTGATTTGTTAGACAACGAACAACAGAGTCACTCATTTTGCCGTAAATTACGCCACTAAATCGTATCTCTGATAATATGTTTGCGAAACGACTTGATGTGTTAAAGTCAAAAGATACTGATTTTATCCAAAGATGGATGGAAGATGAGATTATGACTTATTAAAATAAATAACGGTGTCTCATATACATGTTGTTAGGCATGTAAAGTAAGAGAAATATTTTCTAAATTACTGAACCTCTAGTGGAATGAAATAGGATGCAGAAACATGGAATTATATTCAAACAACTTCTATCTTAGTGTTTGTATAAGTATTTTTTTTTTTTGTATATTCCTCGCACTCAGTTTGTGAATTTACAGTTGTTACAGTCTTCAATCATCTATTTGCAAGTACGACTGGGCGTATTTGAATCGTTTCCTCATTTGATTTTCAATTTCAGAACGTAATAAGCTTATATACACTTACTTTCACACTCAAACTCGACAACTTTATGTTCAAATAAGAACAGCAGTATAATTTTGATAGAAAAGAAATTTAAATTGACAGAAACAGGAACAGTTTCTCCTATCTTGTACAAATGTACATAAGGATGTCGTGTAACATAAAAATTAAAAAACACCGTTCATTTCTTTCACAAATTTATTTGGGATAGATGTACATTTAGACTACCATGTGGTCATCGTCACTCTACAATTTATTTTATAAGTACTGTAGTTTGTAGTTTTTATGTAGTTAGTATGTTTTTGAAATGTGTGTGTGTAGTGTGTAATATATGTAATGTATGTGTGTGGGATATGTATATGAATGACACTGTATGTTCTATAAAGCGTTATAAATTGGAGGAATTAGTTGCACATGAAAATTGTAAGACAGGAGATTTTAGAGACATTGCGCTTTCACCCTAGTGCATTGGCAATGTAACGCTTGTTTGCTAACCCGATTACGTACTATTTCCGAAGAGGGGAGAAGATTAGCGTAATAACTAGACCGAATCGAAATTGTATTGAATATTTCACGATATTACTCTTGTTCGCACGCTTCGAAATTAGCTGCTACACGTTGATTGGATTCAATTAAATAAACAGGAATTGAAACGGAATCAAGAGGCCATTGAAATTATTTATTCAATTTCTCGTTCGTTCAATGCGTATTGATATTTTAGGTTGTTATATTTATTGAACCGACCGAAAAAATGTCTGTATATTAAACATGCTTTTGTTCTTTTAATTTTCTTTTTAATTACTCGTCCTCATTTTTGTTGTTATTACACAGACGCACACTCATTCAATACCGTCTTATTTGACACTCACCTATTATACGTGCGACATTTTTTACAATATCACACTGCTCATACACCTACATATTCCAATTTTCTAAATCTCCTAGACACACCAAAAATACCTCTCAAAAATCTCATTTCTACAGCAGTCACACACTTTTCATGCTTCGTACCAAACCCAACATTCACTAGCATACATCAACGATGGCACAAGTACACCATTGTGCAAATATAGTCTTGCATCCTTAGAAATACTAAAATTACTCGCATTCCTAACGGTACTAAAATCTTTCAACCAGCAATCACATTTTTTTGCAATTTCGCAATTATTCTTTCCATCGCTAGAGATTCAGCAAGCCAAATTAACTTGTTTTAGTCGATGTCCATTTACCACAATATTACACACATATATTGTTTATTTCAACTTTTAATTGAATACTATTTTTGCCATGACAGTTGAAATAAAGTACAAATTACTTTTGTGTTGAATATGTTTGGCATTGAAATGTTCGTTTTAGGCAAGAGTAGAAAAACTCTAAATCATACGTAGTATAACAGTATTACGTTGTACGTGTCAACTGTGTCGAGCTCGGGCAGTCTGACTCGACTCGCTGCAAATGACAGAGAGAAAACGACATGTTTGGAGAAGAGAAGAACAGGCGAGGCGAGGCGACAGACCACCAACAGGTGAACATGAAATTGGTTCACGACGGGATGTCCGATTCAATGTAACTATTAACCCTCGCCCTCTGCTTTGCCGCAGACGCTGTGCAGACCATGGTTTACGAAATAATGCCAAAATCCAAATCAGCGACACACACATATATGCGATAGAACTTGAAAACATTAAAAGGAGAAAATTTAATTTCTAAAACTATGCCGCCGACAAATTACGCGAACAAATTTTATGTATAAAATAAAAGAACCAAAATCTGATTTGGGCTATGCGAATGCATGAGATACGACGATAAAAAAATTTACATATTGCAGAAATATTTTTGCCTACTTTGATGTATTCTGAATACATATAGTTTTACAATTTCGTATTTTGCATTTCGTTTTAATAATATAGCGTCTAGATATGCCTACAGATATCTTTAAAATATATACAATTACGATAAAAGACATATTCCTGTAACTGAAAGTCAATTTGAAAAGCATTCAATAACAAGATGAATTATTGTTTGTTCATTGACGTAGCTGGACACACATTGAACTCCCACGTCTTTAGTCACATCTGTCAATAGTGCCATTCAATAAATTCACACTTGTTCACACGCTGCGTCCTGAACTACTACAAACACAATAAAAGGAGCACTTGAATTTGTAATTAATGAAGCGTATGTCTGATTAAAGTGTATTTTACTCAATACCACGCACACACACACACACACACACACACATGAATATATATATATATATATATATATATATATATATATATATATATATATATTATTTTTATTGGCATATGTTATACTATAATGAGAGCTCCCCATTTTAGGATCATTGCTGCCACCAATTAATGTTAGATATTTCTGAGATACTTTCCATGCAATCAAATCAAATATATGAATCCATCCAATTTTAGTGCACGACCAATGGACCAATATATATCCGCAATGGCTTGACAGAACTTTCTTATACGAATTTTGTTTAGATAAGAGATATATTCAATACAAATTTTCAATAGCGATTTCTATGTTACCGATACACTTTTTGGATAAAACATCAAAATATTATTTTATTCTTACTGTTTTAACTGTATGAAACGGTTGCCGTTTCTGAGTACGCATGCACTTCCGGTCTCAATATTCTCTTCAAAAAAGCTTTTCTTACCAGAAATTTACACAACATAAATTAAAAGTTTCATAATTTTACTTTTATCCGTTTAGGTTGTAGAGCACACACACACACACACACACACACACACATGTACACATACACACACACACAGACAGAAAGACGTCGTGCGAAAAGTAGTCAGACTCAATTCACGAAAGATCAATAGGTATGTTTCCGTTAAAATCTTGAAATTGAATATTTTCATAATTACAATACTTTGTATTAGAAAGTAAAAATTATATTTGCAAATAGACGTTGTAAATATGTACAAATAAATTAATATGATTTAATGAAATAAAATACATGGTGCTTATTAATGATTAGTATCTAACAAACATTTTTCCAAAATAAAAGAAATCGATAAACGAAATGACAGAATTTTTACATAAATATTATTTCCGATTAGGGATTTTGATGTAGCTAGATTATTTCTAGCGCCGAGTCTATGTTTAATTAAAATATCATTTTATGATTTTTCATTAAAAAAATTAAAGACGTTTACTTTTTGTGTGACAGAATTTTGGTCGAACATCTGCAAGGGACAGTTTGCCGTAGGATCAACACGCCTCTGTCGTCATCATCACTTCACGGTAAGGGGAACTCCCTATTATAATACACAGTGAATGAGGTGAAGCTTTCCTCATACCATTCCTGAAACCCTCATCTGCCGCAGAACGCTTGGCTGCAGCGGTCGAGGAGATTTACAATTTATTTTCTTGTTTCTTACAGGAACAGTAATATTGCGCGAAGCAATATTGCAAACGCCGTGGATCTTATACATGACGTTTCACTAAAACCAAATTGATATGATACTGGTGGTGGTTTGTGCTTATGCATATAATAAATCTGATACAAGGTACACGAATACATACATTTTTTTCTTTGACTTTATTGCGTCTGTCAAGTTAGCAAACATCAGCTTTCAAATTTTATTATAAAAGCAGGAGAGAAATGTGTAATAAAGAATTGGGGTCTGAGAATACAATTACCTTCGGATCTTCTTTCATGAACAAATCTTTGTGCTGTATGCGCATCTCCAGACTTTTAGATTAGACAATTACCAACTCTCTTTTCCAAAGCGTTATATAACGTTAAGATTTGATATTGATCGAAACTGATAAATATGAGTTTGGTTTCTTCTTATAACACTTTCTATTGCTGCTGATATCATTAAAGTTTAATATTTTGTATTCAAATATATTCTAAGCATATTTATTATTACAAATAAGCACTTACCTCTCATTTAATGTATTTTTTTGAAAATGTATACACAATTATAGAGACGAAATTACAATTTAATTTAAAGATATATTTTTAATTTTAATAAAACAAATTATTTTGCATATTCTAAAAGAACATATCAAATATAACATACATACAGACGTACATTTCATCATACACACACACACACACACACACACAAACACACACACACACACACACGTTTTCTTTCACGCAAATCATGCTCAATCAAAACCTTCTTTCGTTCAATTTGTCATTTTCTCTTGCTTTTACTCTTACATACTACTATTATAATAGGAAAGGGGTATAGATTGGTAAGACGATAAACCAGGCATGCCCCGAGCGAGATAAATTGATATTAAATTAAATAAGCATCATTCATATACTATTAAAATAATAACAAATTGACTTATTCGGCTATCATGAAAAACAACACGCATAAATTTACAAAAAAAGCGAAAGTTAAATAACTGATGCAAAATATATAAATATTATTATAAAATGACTATTCTAGAAATATTTGTACAACATCTTATTATTAGAATCAAGAAAATTTAATAGTATAAATAAATCGGACATATCACGGCAATAGACATGTTTCCCCAACCTGAAAGATGTACATAAAGTAAATAAATAAATCATATTTTTCTTCAGTTTCCTATAAAAACATTTGAAAATTTTAAATTAAATAGTCGAGCGTTCAAACTTTTATCGCATTTTAAGGGTGGGTGTAAAAAGATATATTTTTGACAGATACAACAGTAATTTCTTGGCAAGAGTAATTCTTACCCTTATTTATACCATTCAAACCCCCACGGTACTCTTTGCCATTAGTAGGTATATATACGCTACTGTTTAACCAAGTTTTAAAAAGTTTTCTAATTTGTAAAGTTCATATGTTTTTGAATCCAAACGTTACACAAACATTCGTTTAAAGTAATAAATACCGCTGGTCTTATTTCTTATTTTTATCGTATTGAAAACATCAATATTTTCCGAACAACATTAAAGAAAATGAACTGTATCTATTTTATACAGTGTGTCTCAGAAATACTTCTAGGATTTATAATAGGAATCAAAACTAGTAATTGGATAATATAAATTCATGTTTACGTTAAATGTGACGAGTCAACTCTAAGAAGCATAACCGGATTTTCTGAACAATTGTTCCTTCTTCAATAATACGTTAAAAATGGAGATATATATGCTAACACTATTTCAAAAAGCATGGAACAGGTTACTGTAAAGGTAGTGATAATTTTATATACAGGTTGCCTCCGTTACATATTTATGTCGATAATTTTACTGACTGACGAACTGACTACCGACACTGATCTAATGATTTGGTACAGGAGAGTTAGCATAGTGGGTGCCATTAAAGTGACATTAATTGCAGTGTCCATCGTGATCGGCAACAGGCCGGAGATCCTTGAAAGGGATGTAATACCTTTGACGCCTAGTAGCACCACAAGGACGCTTCAGCGATCATGTCTATTTATTATCAAAGTGCTAGTTTCAGTCTACTCTGAGGAGTTTGTTGGTATTATTTTGAGAAACCCTGTAGATTTTAGAAGGAAAAGCAAAGTTGGCGGTTGTCAAGTTTGTGATGATGCTCGTTTTGCAAGTTTTTCTTTACTTGAGTAAAATTGCAGCGAAGACCTACTAACGTAGTACATCTCTCGTCTATTACCAGGAAGTACCAATTCACAAGACATCAATTATTCATAGCATACAAAACTCTTTATAACTGTAGATACTTCTCTCGTTACGTTTTCTTTGCTTTTTCAAATGAAATTATCATCGTAAGCGTTCCTTCCCCCAGTTTCTCATTCTCACTAACGTCAGTCATCTATGTTGTGTTTAACATATTCCCAAACTTGAAAGAACACGTTTTTTTTTTGTTGCTCATTACAAACAATTCAGCAAATATCAGTATTATTTAAATAAAATATTATATTTTACAGAAAAATACTCATGTATCATAATTTTCTTAATTTTATAAATAAGCAATGTATGCATCATAATTAAAATGATCAAAGTAACAATAATATAGTATCAATCATTATTTATATTTTTAAATTTTTTTCAAAGGCTTTTAGTAATATCATTTTATTTTGTTATACAAAACAAGCAGGTGCTTGTAATATCAAATCAACGTTTAAGTAATTATTTATATTTAATGGAGTTAGGTTTTCCTTTTTAAAGAAAATATCAGGACCAAAAATATATTGGAATTTTATATATATTTTTCAGTATTTTCAAAAACTGAATCTAAAACCTATATCAGGCAGGTGCTTTTTTGGGGTTCAGAATAAATGACTTAGTAGACATAAAATGCAAATGGCACGACTTGTGCACCCATAAATTTAGTATTTCAAATTTGATGGCAATCCGTAAAGTATCTTCAGAGGAGAAGGAGCGACAAAATTTGTCTGACGAACGACCGTGCAAACGACGTCTAACATCTTAGTATATGAGTTATTTATTTTTTTGGTTTAGGTTGATAAACGAAGATTTTTTTCAATTCGACACAAGCGAATGTGATAGCTTTTCTGTAGTACCTACGCGAACTAAAATATGTTTTATATCCTGCGGTAAAAATACTTAAATTTTGTCGCTGTCGGAAATTAAAGAGCCGTAAAAAGAAATCAGGTTGAAAATATTATAAAACCAGCCCTTAAGTATAAAAATATTGATTTTTTTTATCTATGTACAACTAAATATAACCACTTTATTTATAATTAAGCATATTGATCGTATTAAGCAAACCAATCAGCCGATATTTGATATCAACCGGCTCGTTGAAAGGTATCGACTTAAGATTGTTTCTCTTTATAAAAAAGACATTACTACAAATTCCAGTTTATGTTAAGGGATTTTAAACATACTGACTTCATTCTTGTAATTTGGAAACAATTAATTGAAAAAAATATATCATAATAGAATTATCAGTTAATTTTTTCGTTTCCAATTCATAAATTTAATTATTTAATGCAGATGTATAAGATTTTAAAAAAAATTATACATGTTTGCAGTTTCAAAAAAAATTAAATTTTGTTACAGGTCTCATAGTCCAGGTTCGAGAGCACGTACCAAAATAGATAACCACAAATGACTCTACTTCTCTTTTCAATTTTAGTTTAGTTTTCATATAAAGCAAATAATTTTGGGGTACCAATGTCATTAAAATACTTCTGGATACGACTAAAACCTAAATAGAAAAGTAGAACTATATATAATAGTATAAAGTTATGTATATGTAATTTAGTTATTTTACTAAAACTTTTTATACATTTATGTTCCATTCTACGTTGTATATTTCATTGTTTCAAGTTGAAGTTAGAGTTTCTATATGTACACGGATTAAGCTGTATATTTTTATAGTATGTGTATTTTGCAGCCGTAGCTATACTGAATCTTGGTAAACCAAAACGTGCTTCAATCGAAATGAGAATTTGTACTAGTGTTAGAGTATGTATGTGTGTGGCAAGGTTTTATCTCACCAGCCAAACAGGCAATCCTCCTAGTGTTCAATCCGAAAAGTTACAATCGTGTTCCACGTAGATTGGTCCACCCGTTCCTCTGATCAAATCTTTCTTAACTTTACCAGAATCCAAATAATACTATCAAATACATTCTAGACAACAGAACCATTGCAGAATTTTGTTTTCTATGTTTATTTAGTATTACAAAAATAATTGCATCCAGATGAGCAAATATTTGTCTTGCATATTAGAATCCTTGTGAAACCCTTCAAATATGATTGTATTTAAAATCAATTAAACTCAACGATTTCAAGTGTTATATAATATTTATATTCATTATTCCATTTGTGATGCCTTTAAGCAGAGGAAGTCGAAAAGATCATCAAAATCATATAAGAATTTATAAATTATAAATGTTATATTTTTATTTATAAAAATGCAGCTACTGTTTTTAAAAATATGGATAGTTTTATTATGTCGCTTTAAGCACGCGAGCTGCGCCAAAAGCACCACTGACACACATACAGCTCGCAGTCCACATATAACATAAAAAATTATCAACAAATTATTTTTTGAGATATAATTATAACATATTGTATTTTATTATATATATATATATATATATATATATATATATATATATATATATATATATATTTATATATATATATGTATATATATATATATATATATATATATATATATATATATGTGAGTGTGTGTGTATGTTTGTGTGTGAATATTATGTGTGCATGTGTGAATTGGTATGTATATTTATGTTTAGTATGCTGCAAAATCTCACAAAAACATAACAGACACAGAGGAAGGTCAAGCACATGCAGAACCAACATGACTTTTATTATAACGGAAAAATCCACGTCCAGGGTATTAAATGGAAGAATTTTACGACACTTGAGAATTTCTCCACCCCAGGGTTCATAAATTTGTTAATGCACTAAATTCAAACTTTCTAGTCAGGTCAGTTCATCCTTCAATAAATTTACAATGAAAAAATTGTTCAGTAGGATTGCTAGCGGAATAAATGGCAGAATATGATTGAAAAACTTTTGAAAAGATATGTCACGTATAAAGTAAATGAAATGAAAGACTTATGACTATTAAAACCATAATGAATTTCAGTGAAAAGATAGAATTGCAATAGGAAAACTAGTAAATGTGTGAATATGCTAAATTCATTTTATTTTGCACCATTTATAATAAAAAAATGATTTTGTATATAATTGTGTAGAATTTCAATTTATTTAATTGCATATAGAACGCATATTTCAAAGTATCAATTTCAGCACCATGCATATGAAATAATTTACAACATAATAATAATATCCACCATTTTCCTAATTTATTTTTCTAGTCTGAATGTCTTTTTTTTTACAAAATATGTTAAATACAGTTTTGTTAAGATTAGAATACAAAATATAGTATTAACTATATCAATGCCTAAATTGGCATAGCATATACATACATATACATTAATAAATAATATGTATATTATAACTGTCAATAGCACTATCATTTTGGCAGTTGTGGGTAGAAAAGGATTTTATCCATTTTGGACCATAGTTTAGTAATGACAAAATATATGTCACCAAATAAATGTTTTGACAAATATTGAATATTTTTAAGTTTACATTTTTGAAACAAATTAAAAGATTGAATTAATATTGGTTATTATTGTAGACGTATTGGTATTTTTATAATTTATCTAAAGTCAATATTATTGGTCAGTGCTTTTTTGAGACCCAATAACTCCAGAAGTAAAAAGCATAGTGAATTTAAAATGCGAGCGGGATAATTTGTGTACTAATAGATTATATATACCAAATGTACTGTCAATGCGTTCAGTATCTTCAAAGAAGAAGTAGCGCCAAATTTTGATCTTACGAGCGACGATAAATATTCATATACGCGAATTTTGAAATTTTTTTATTTAGAACGATAAAATATGATCTTAAATAATTTATTCGTTCAAAAAAAAAAGTAATTAGTACAATAATTAAATAAATTCCCATCTAAATACAAAATTTAAGTAAATTAAGAAACAGTTTAGTTAATTATTACCAAATATTAAGTAGCACTGACGTGTGGACTCATAAAAATATCTATAAAATTCTTTCTACAAACATACCCGAGCAGTTATCAATGTAACTTCAAATTACAAAGTGATAATCTAAAAAAACTTTCATCAAATGTATGTCTACAAACTATGTGCAATCATTCACATTCGCAGCGAATATGTAATGTGAATTACATCCTGTTCTATTTCCTTTGATATTAGTTCATATCGAACATTTCCACATTCGAGTATGTCTTATTAAATTCAAAACTATTGATCGGTGACCTAGAATTCACAAATTTATTAATTACTTTCCACATCATTAGATGGTAGTACAGCATCGCTGAAGACCTGAGTAAGTAAAGCAATCTTATTTCATTTATAATGTAACAATATAATTTATTAATATTTGCCTATTTGTTTATAAGCAATAAACGGCAAATAGACTCTTAAATGGCATTCGTCGTGTACATATTACAATTGGAATATGACAGTACATGATTTAGAAATTGAGCCTATTACCTTAATTGTAGCAGAATAATAATGCCAGAGCAAGATAATCGACTCAATTCAGCACACTGCAGTATGGATCACTTTATTTAGAGCCTTTACATGCAAATAGAATTTATAAATATCAGAAAATATAGTTAATTATGTTTATAAATAATAAATGGAAACCTAGTTTTAACGTAAAGTGATTTTGAAATAGAATTCATTATCTTTATAATAGCAACAGAACGATAATGTCAATCCAGCGCACTCGTAGTATGGATCACCTTTACATGCAGTAATATATTTCGGATGTACAATGCACTAGGCAGATACTCTATTCATCCAAATGTTCTATGTGATACATTAATCATAAAAATAGTGTAACTCTTATGGAAATGAAGTCTCTAAGAGGCCCTTGTTACATTTTATGAGGTAACATGAACACAATATAGTTAGAATTTATGGGACCGAGTATCACCAAGTCAAGAGTTCGCCTAGCTAAATTATTATTTGTTATTTAAAATTAAGTAACTTTTATTAATTATCATACGAAGACTATTTAATCATAATTTGAGTTGTTTCAATTAAAAATCTATATAAAACTATTATCAACATTTAAAAATATTTTAGCAATAATAATCATTTTAAATATTCTACATTTACAGTAAAATAACAAATATGTTCCTTGCATTTCAATTATTCTATTTGTCTCACAGTGATTTAAGCATTACTTTCCTTGACTGAGCAGTGTCGGAATGAGACTACCGATTACAACATGTTCTGAACTTAAGGTTGTATGAAACATAAATTAAAAATGCTACAAGCCTATTCATTTTTCGTATATAAGTTGACGTTGTTACTGTAAACATTTCAGCAAAGTTTCATGAAATTTTACGCGGCAGTTCAGGAGATTGAAAATTTTCATTTAACATGGGCTTTTATGGAGTATCACGATTTTTCCTTTTCATTTGTAAAAAAACGATATAAATAATGCTAACGGGGCCTACAAACCTTAATATAATTATTTCCACATGTTTAATAGAGTTCAATTCAAAAAATTAATATGATTTACAAGGTCAAATTTGAAATATTCAATATAAAGTACAAATATTCAGACTATCTGACGATAGACATGTAACGACATGGCAACAATGTTGGCCGGCCGAGTGAGTGACACATTAATAGTAAAATTTCCCTCTTAAAAATTCTGATGTTAAATTTAAACAATATTATAATTATTTACAATTTAACATAAGTTTAAAAAAAAATTGATAGGGTACGCTTTTCAAATAACATTTGTTAACTGCAAATAAATTTCTTAACCAAAAACTAGCACCAGCTGTCAGATTCTACATTCTACCAACTTATTATTAATCGCGGTGTTGTCGATGTGAAAGTGTAAAAAAATAAAACTTATTTTGGTTTATATTTCTATAAAAATAATGTTTTAGTATATGTAATATGCTCTGATCTGTTTGGTTAGTTATTTTGAGTTCAAGACATCACATTTTAGTATCTTTTTGCATCGCTAAAATTTTCATATTTTCATTGCAAGAAATTGCATGCCAAGTACAATCCCTTCTACAAGTACAAAAAATGAAATTTATTTTCATAATTAACGACCAAAAATACATTTTTGAAATATATAAACACATTTTTTAAGATTTATTAGAAAAATTATTATTTAAAAAATATGTATATATCTTGATCACAATAACTATAAATAGCGAAATTTCTATATGTCTTATGACTGCGCCTTTTGGCAGGGATTGTCCGTCTCGAACAACCTTAAGCTAACAGCAAATGGCATGTATCAACTTAAAGTCAGACCAGTTAAATATTGTATTGAGTTTAATAATCAGGTTTATGTGTAAGATTGGAATTGATGTATTTGAAAATGTGTGGAGAATAAATGTTGAAACGCAACGAGTAATGAACAAAATCACAATTTAGCTGCTCTCATTTTTTTAAGTAATTGTTGTTGTATTTGTCCCTTTGTTCGTTAAAATTGATAAAAATAGTGGCGTGTCAATCAAAGCACCCTTGCTGTACGGAAATAGAATGGGTCCGTCACTTTTGCTTTTTCATGTTTACCATGTGCTTTTTTTTGTCATATGCCACCAAATATCTAGGGATAAATGTTTAAATAGTAATGAAAATATATGATAACATGCATTTAATGTCTATGTATGAAGAGTGATTGTACGCTGGAGTATAAAGCAATGACTGTCTCTAAGATTAAAATAAATCAGGATAAATGAACGCTTAGTGGTAGCAACTGCTAAGTGCATTTTTACACTACATTCACGCACACAAACAAAACAAATATACGAAGTACGAAATGACAAGCTTTGCAGACTTTTTATTTATGTGAACATATACTACAACAATTTATATTTTACTTTTCTAGTTTTCATTAATCCAGGAACTTTATTAGAAAAAATAACTACTATTGAAAAAAAGCAGTTATTGTCAATTGGATCGAAAACGATGTACCGTAGTTCCAGCCTTGATCAAACGAATTTTTAGTTTTGGATTTGCGGGAATTAAATCCAAAACCATAGCTGTTATCATTCCCATTAGCATACGCAAAGGTATACATTATATAATCATAATAACTATTTATTAATTTTGAATGGCTAGTCAGACAAAAAAGATAAAAATTAAAAGCGTTTAATCGTAAAAATAAAAATGTTATTCATAATATTTCACATTATTTTTCATTTTATTATTCATATCATGAAACCCTGTTACTCTTATTTCTGCGCAATTCAATCTTACTGCTATATTTCGACCAGTTACAGATTCTGGGCTTTATTGTACTCGTAGATTTAAATTATTAAGCAAGAATTTGTTATTCTCGAATGCATTTCATCGTTTATCGTATTTACAAAATACTAAATTTCGAATACATTATTCAACCAAAAAGTGCACTGAATTAACAATTAAATTTTGTTCACTAATATACATAAATTGTTCTATAACTGAAATAATAAATTCTAAATTAAAAGAGAAATGCTACAGTAATATTCATGATTTTCAACTTATTTTATTGTAACTCAATATTTTATTTCAATAGCTAAAACAGTACCAAAACAAATCTATCGATCCTAAATTCCGTAAAAAAAAAAAACCGTAGAAGATTGTAATCAAAACCAGCAAATCAACAACAAAAAATCTGTCCATGAGTGGACAACAGGAAGAAGGTTGATAATAGTAGAACGTATTTATTTAAATATCATTTTCTGATTCCATACTAATCCTCTTTACTTGTGAAAGTACGTTATGTATCGATGAAACTTATCTATTTTGTGTATCAGTATGATACAGGTCGCATCCACCAACAAAGTTTTTAATAAATTGAAAGGTAGAACAGGATCAAAGTAGGTGAATGTATTTTATAAGTTCTGATTTATTTTAAATTATGGGTTCTAGAGATTAATAATATTTTGAGAAATCAGGGTTTGCTACCGTAATACTGGTGGAAAGTTTTATAATAGTATTAGATGAAAACATGCTTCTTCCATTATCCACGGTCATGTCAATTTTCACACTCAATTGGCTGATGTATATATTATACATACATTAAGTATTATAGCAATATTTGGCTAATTTAAGGCGATGTTCCAGTTTTTAGGTTAAATAAATGACTATTTTTAATAATTTTTGTCTCTCTTATTTTATTAGATAGAAAAATAAGTTTTTGTTTACAATATTGAATAACTCATGCAGTATACAACAAAAAATTTTATTTTTTATTTTTATGCATAATTATTTATATAGGAGGTGACAAAGTAGAGGCCGCGGAGATGAGGTGTTTTGCGGTGTGCACGATAACGCCAGTTCAAAATGTCTAAAACAAAAAATTCTAAGAGGGTTTTATTAAGAGCAAAATTAATTTCCCCGTAAATCAATTAAAAGTTAAAAATTAAAAAAACCTAGAAAATAGAGTGAGTTTAAGAAAAGTCCTATGTTTTGTACACAAAATGGGACCTTTCCGATTGAGTAAAAATGGAATAAATGTATATTTATGTCAAAATGTCGGTTTCTGTTCTGCATTATAAGTTAATTAATAAAATGAAAAAAGATTTGAGTCAATAGCTTAATTATTATTTGAGCTAGATTGCACGCTATTTTTAAGTATGTAGTTTCGAGAAAAACGTGTTTAAAGTTTAATGTTAGTGTACTTATTACCCGGTTACTACTTATGGAAATGTAAATATCTTGGAAACGGTTTAGAAATTTACCTTAAAATTTTTTTCACATATTTTTGAAATGTTTTTGAATAAATTTATTGAACAAAAAAAAAATCGATTTTTCAAAAAAAAAAATTGGAACATCGCCTTAATAAAATATCTAGTAGATGTTAATTTAATATTAAAACTGTGTGATATTCATATTTATAAATATACTACACCAAACTAATTTTTTTACAAATACTTCATCCTATTCGCTACTTAAGCTAATGGCGTTCAGAAACAAGAACTAATGCATAAAAGCCGTTGTAAGCAAAAAAAAAAAGCAATTTTCATTTATTAGTTATTTCTACATATTGTTATTAGAAGTTTTTTTCTGTGCTAATATTAAATATTTTACCCAAAAATATCAACGAAAAAATATCGTACGTTCCATTATACTAATTAATACAACTAGACTTGATTTAGGCATAAAACTTCTACCAAGTGATTTGCCAGTGAGTTTCTTGTTAGTAGCAAAAATATCTGTTTTGATGCTTGAATCGTAAATTGTTTGTTTGTATATATTGAAATAATATAAAAAATGTAAAGGTATGTATACATATTTACAAGAAGAAACATCAACATTCTCCATGGCATAATTATTTCTACGTTGATAACAGAATTTTTTTAATGGATTGTTACATGGTGCTTTACGCCAATGCAGGTAATATAAGTAGTGTAAAGGTTGAACCATCTATTGTAACCAGATACGTCCAAGGTAATAGGAACGATAAGCTTTTCCTTTCAAGGGCTGATATTTTGGTGAGTAAGATCACATAATTTCAAAACCGCTTACGTATTTAATACCAAGAAAGGTAACGTAAATTTCTTGCAATAAGATATAATTAGTAATTAATATTTACTTCTACTACTATATTTGTTTATTTGGGTTGCTTATTCTCTAGCGATGGCAAATATGATTGCGAGATTGAAACAAGAGCGTCTGCTGGTTGCAAAATTTTAGGAGCATTAGGAAACTTAAATTTTTTTAAAATATTTCTAAGTGTGCAAGATTATGTGTGTACAATGATGTACTTGTGACAAACCAAACATAAAAATAGTGTGACTACCGTAGAAATGAAATATTTTAGAAGTATTTGTGGTATATCTAGGAGAGATAGAAAGCGGAATTCGTGTGTGTATAAGTAGTGCGAAATTTTATAAATGTACGAAGAATCGATGAGAGTCAAATAAGATGGTATGTATATATCGAAAAAATGAAGAAAAGAATGATGAAAAAGATTATCGTGGGCGAGATAAGTGGATAAATATGATTGAGAATGAGTTGCGTTAAAGAAATGTTGTGAGCAAAAGTAATACAAGAGTGTATGAAGAATTTGATGAATTAAGCGGAGGAAGTATATAAGAATGTTATATTTATTTATTAATTATAATCTTTATATATATATAAGTAAAACACGCTATAGTTGTCGAAACTTTATGATAATAAAAATCCAAAATCTCAAAGTGACAAGTGTATATGCTAGTGTGCTGTATCTGTGCACCCATGTAGGGCCACCGTTTGACGATATCACAAACTAGAACACGGTGTAACATAACGATATCGTATTCTAATGACACGGATCGGTTATTCGCGTTCGATGTTCGACGCCCGTCAACCGTAACCATGGAAACACACCGACCACGCCAAAGTTACCGTCAACATCAACGGGTATGCCTCTCACTCCCTCATCATGACAACGTGTTGTATAACATCGTGATGGTGTAATTAAGTTATATGTTTACAATATGATCTCTCCGATTCGCCACCCTTTCTCTCCGAACGTGATAGCGTCGACAGACTAGAGATACTTTATCACCCAATTTATCCATCTATCTTATTTATACCATCATACACTACAGTGTCGGTAACCTAAGTCGATATTACCTCACTTTATCTATCTATGCGGTGCACAAAACAGACACATCATGTTGTCTGTTATAAATTATAATCAACCAGCTCATATACTGAACTTATATACAACAGTTATCGGTGTCATTTGTTTTGCTGGACAGGTGATTTTGTTTGTCATGTCTGCACTATTCTAATTATAAATAACATAGAACGGCACTAATTGGCTCTACCAAATACGAATATCCTCGATAAATATTTGTTAAAAATATATTTCACTAACACTAACATGAACATTCATGCCATATTTTGATTTGACTCCATTAACAAACAATGTTTTTAGCTAGTGTTTGCCTGTAATAGTCTCAGATTCAAAATATCATAGATAGTCATTTTACGTCGTTCGTAAGACCAAATGTTGTCTCCTTATGTCTTCTGAAGATACCGAACTGATTTCGATCAAATTTGGCACACTTGTTAAATAGGTGCCTAATTACATCCACTCCCAATTTAAATCGAATCAGTACAGAACTTCAGAAGATATTAGACCCAAAAAAAAAAGAACAGACTCTTTTATGCATTTTTACATTTACTAATTAAATCTACGCAAAATTAAAATACTTTTTATGTATTATATGTAAAATTATTCAACTTAAACTGAAAAGTGTAAGAAATTATGAATGTTTTAATTTTGAAAATAAATTAAAAAGCAGCTATTTCCTCTTTATTCCGGTTCATGCGATAATGTAACTAATATATATAACAATATTGTTGATTTTTTAAATTATTTTTCAATTAATCGAAATTTTTTTTTTAATGTAATGTCAATTTTTTAATAAAAATTAACAAATTAATATATATTACGTTTGTCAGTTATTCATAAATTAAATATATGGTGATTATAACCCTGGTAAAAATTGAAAAAAAAAATTATACAGATTTAGGCCTTTTTTTTGTTTTGTTTCAATGGGCATTAAAACTCTTCTAGTTTATATATGTGTAGAGACTTTCAGTTCACATAAATTTGTTTATTTCAGTCATTCTCAACGTACTACATTGTGTTGTATAATTCTGCACTGCCTAGAGGGTAAGATACGTAGGTATGTTTTGTCTAGCACTAACACCAGAGAGTATGGGGAGATGGATTTCAACGTTAAATTGGTTGTACAACGTTTGCAAAGATGGCGGGTTCATGGAGGTTTAGTTGTCGCCGCAGCCACCGAGGGCGCGCGTTTTTTTTTTTTTTTTTTTTTTTTTTTTTTTTTTTTTTTAATGAAAGGATAGATGTACTTCTTTTTTCGTGGTACAGTAGACCACGAAATGCAAAAGTACCAAAGGTACCTCCTAAATAAAAACCATTATTTAATTAATACAAATATTTATTACTAATTCAGGTTTAAATTTTTCTTTATATAACATTCACATATTTATATGTTAAGATAACAATTATATTTTTATTATTAAATATTAATAATATATGGTAAGTATTTGGCTCTTCAGCCGCATAGCGAATATGAATTATATTCGATCAAGTAGTTTTTATAATGGAACAAGTAAATTAAAGAAAATTAATTTTAATAAGTACATATTTAATGAAGCTACAATTGAATTTTATCCAATCATTGCAATCTTTAAACCATTGTTCAACATTTAAATAAGTTTTTCTTCAATAATATGGTTTTGATTTTAATATAATTATTTTTTGTTGTATATTAAACAGCATTCTTTCTTTTACCCATTATTACATTCTTATACGCAGTATTGTTATCACGAAAAATTTCGATCTCGAGATTTTAACGAAAATATACGTTTTGACCTACCCCGAATCGATACTGACTATTTTTGGAGTGTCGTCCGTGTGTGTGTGTGTCTGTGAGCGCTCTACAGCTCTCTGCAAAAAATATCCGCCAACATGTCTTAGATTTTCGGCGAAAAATATTCGATGATTTGTCCGTTGTCCTACAACCTTAATTAATGTACAACTTTTAAATTTTTCTTACCTAAATACAGAGTTGGAACCGCATTATTAAGAAGAATCCGGGAGTTCGCGCCAGGATATGCGCAAGGTCTAATCCACCTGCATTCGAAATGTTTTGAACATACTCGATATGTTCTATAAACATGTGCAGGTGGAATAGCGCACAGTCGCGGATTGTTGATTTTTTCCAACCAAATTTGGAAAAGTGCCCTGTCTTTCGGAAAACAGGCGAATCGTTTTCCGTGATCAACGCATCCGGGAACACAACAGAATCGGTGATTTAAACGCATACTACGAACAAATTATTATAGAATTCATATCAAATGTTTACTATTTATTTGTGATTTAATACTTACATGCCACCAAAAATAAGATTGCTCAAAAACTAACACTTGTTTGAAATAAACAATATGAAATACAAAAGGATTTTCCGATAAATGACAGGACAAATCAATAAGGGACAAAAACAAAATTGTATGTATAATGTATTGCACAATAATAATTTACATTATGAAAAGACAATGCAAAATGGATTCCAATAAACGTACTTATAAACAAATAATTTATTTTTCCAAAAAATGCAGTATAAAATCATCCTAAATTTTTATTTGATTAGTAAAATAACAAGTAAATATTTAAAATTTATATACATTTAATTCGTTCAAATTTTTATAATTTTTTCATTATGGCGACGATGGCGACATCTAGAACAGCGGCGAATATGCAATTTTCTAACCTAACAAAACTCTGTCCAATAGTGGCTATGTTTCTTATTACTCCCCCTACTCTCTGACTAACACATAACGTCGATTCACTGTTAAAATGTATATGGCATTTCAGATTGTAATTAACTCGACGAGGTTCGGTGTCTCCCGGGCAACGCGCTCCTCCGTACACCGTTCAAACCGATGCGATGCTGCGTGCAGTCATTTGTTTAACGCGATGCTCATGAAACTGTTCAATTTCGTCTACCTCTATCTATCGCATTCAATGATCATATATAATAAAATCGTAGGCTGACAATTGTTTAATGCTATTTTAACCTTATTCAAATTTTTACTTTCTTATACGCAGTATAAGTAAGTATTGTAATCATGAAAAATTTTGATCTCGAGATTTTAACGGAAATATACGTTTTGACCTTCCCTGAATCGATTCCAACTATTTTTGGAATGACGTCCGTCTGTATATGTGTGTGTGTGTATGTGTATGTGAGCGCACTACAGCCCAAACGGCGAAAAGGAAAATTATGAAATTTTAAACTTAAGATTTGTATGTGCCTGGCAAGAAAACCTTCAATTTTTGAAAACAATATTCCGACTGGAAATGCATGTTTACTCTAGTCATTTTTTGCAGTTTCTGCAATTACTCATAAATAGTTGCAGTTACAGAAAAATTGTTACAGTAAAAATTATAGATATTAGCATTTTGTACAACTTTTATTTGAATTTTTTTTCCCAAACGGTACCGGAAACAAGAAAATGGCTATTGAAATTTCTTCATATTATATTTATTTTTACATAAATCGTATCATCTGCGCCTGTCAATTATTTATCAAAAAAAAAAAAAACCTACTTAAATAATTTTATATTTATTCTAAGAAATATATTTAGTTTGAAAGTTTTCCAAAGGTTAGAACAAATTATAAATTAGAAAAATAATGAAATTGGGATGTGGTTTAGCCCAAAAGCGTATAAGAAAGTTCGGTGCATGACACTGCAGATGTTTTATTCTACTATTTACGAATGTTATATAAAACCTTAAAATATTTAAAATTTTCCTAATCTCTATGACATATGTTGCTTTAATTTAATAAGATGAGCCGATAGGGCACGTTATTAGAGTGGTTTAATAAAAATAGTTTATTAGGATTATCCTATACAAAGCAATTAAAAGTAACTCTTCACGTTTCGTAGACAATTGTGCTTTTATGAATTTAAGTTTAAGAGTGCCTTTTTGTTTTAGATAAGCTGGTTTATCATCCAGTAAAATTGTTGCAGGTAGTTGAAGGTGCTGGTAATACGTCAAGAGACGACGTTTTGCAAGCAATTATATCCGAGTTCTTAATTGGTAAGTCATTTCCTCTTTCTACACTTTACGTACATCCTCTTTGTCTATTCCTGCGACGAAATGAGAAACCAACTTCATCATACCATTCATTTCTTTACGCCTCGTTTCAGCTATTCTTACTTTCTACGATTCCATCATTTCCGATAAATCTCATAACATCCAGTGTTCTTGCAAAATACTTATTCCAGAGTTTCTAAATTCCAAATGATATTTCGTTTACGTACATCAGAACAGTCGGCATAGCATAAGTCTCGCATCAATAATCTTTATGTATCATCAAAATGCACTTTAACAAAGAAAATATTATTTAGTCGACAAAAATGTAAATATGGGTCAATAAATTGTATAAAATAAAAATAGAAATGTGTTTTATTATAGTAAATTTTTTGTTGATTAATATTTAAAAAAAACTATTTATTTTCTGCATACATGAAGTTTCACATTGAAATTGCTGATGTTTGATACCAATATGCTGAAAATTATGTTAACTGTTATTGGAATTTATTTGATTTTTATTCAAAATGGTTAATTATCTCAATGTCCATTCATTACTTCAAATGTACAGCATGTACGCAATGGTTTAGCAAGTTTGCAAACTTCAATCTTGCAATAGAAAAAACAACTAACAAAAAATTCTTATCAAATAACAGATAAAAAACAAAATAGGCAATGAAGTTTTTCTTGATGTTAAATAATAAATTTTAAATAAAATACGAAATAAAAATCTGAATTTAAGTTTGCAAGTATTCCGACTATAAATCACGCAATAATAACAGATTTGCAGTAGTTCATGTAAAATGACATTCAATTTAATTCAAAAGTATTATTCTAATTTTGATATTTCGGCAGTTTAATAATTATATTTATCGTGAACAGTGACAGGTTGTTATATGTATATACCACATTAACAGTGTAGTGGAGTATGGCTTAACTTTGTGCACTAAAAGATTTGTTCGGTTGGAAAATGTTGTCAGTCATGCGGAAATAAGTGGTGGAGCCAGGGTAACGCAGTACAGCAGTGGGAACAAGCTCAGCAGGGACATCTATGCCTTGATGATGAGTGTCATGGTGTGGCGTCACAGAGCGGTGACGTACGAGGTTTGGAGGATGAATTTCAATGAACTGCTGCTTGTTTGCTGGAAATTGACGGTGCCCTGAGCAGCCACTCACAACAGGCTGGGATGACATTTATGATGGGGGGCCATTGCCATGCAGTAATATTGTTTCATCACTGGCACATGAAATTGATAGATGGCATTACTAGTATTACACATTTATTTTATTTCTTAATAAAAACCGCAATAATATTATTTATACAATTTATTTCAATCTTTCGTTATTCAACTCCATTCCGATATACTTCTTTCATTTCATTTAAATTCCTTCATGCACGCTCTTCTATTCCGCTTGCTCACTCCATTTCCTTCCTTGAATTCATTCTCAATCATATTTATCCACTTATTCCGAGAACGGCCTCGCATCCTTTCATCATTCATCTCGCCCGTAAATCTTTTTTGTCAATCTTTCATTCGACATTCTTTCATTATAATTTAACTCTCAGGTACAACATGTTTTACAATTTTGCACACCCACGTATTCTTCTTTCTGTCTCTCCTAGATATACTAGAAAAGTCTCTCAAAATTTTCATTTCTACGGCAGTCACACGCTTTTTATGTTTGCTTTATCAAACTTAACATTCGCTACGATACTACACAAAAAATCCCGCCCACGTAATTCTTTTTTGTTAATCTTTCATCTCTGACCTACGTACAACATTTTTTACCATATCGCGCCAAACATCAACGATGGCACAAATGCACTATTGTACACACATAATCTTTCACAACAATTATTCCTAACGCCTCTCAAATCATACAATCAGCAATCACTTAATTTTTAAAAATCCTCAAAGCATTATGAAGCATGTTTAATTAATAATTATTACATTTTAATTTATGTGTACAGTATTGTTTGAAAAAACATCAAACTGACATAAGTCTCTCTCATTTTTAGTCATATATATTAAACTGCACTTTTGAAACCGAGTATTTTGTTAAAAACGTAAACTTAACGTTAGAATTTACTACATCTTTAAACATTTGAAAAATAACTCTAATGCCCATAATATATTGCAATATTTTTTAATTCAATAAAGACGTTAAAATTTCAAATAATGAAAATATTACACAGTGGTATATCACTTTTCTCATTTGAATTTGGAGCAAACCGAAGTAAATTTGGTTTCACCATGTGCCAAACTCTTGGACTAACTTAATACTTGTTGTTATGGAAGTGAATATTTAATGTATTTTATTCATATTATCACATTAAGATAAAAATTTTACATTTCTGACTATAATTAGTTCTTAAATTTTATTTATTATCTTCAAAGTAAATTAGAAGTCGGTTCATTCGTTTTTAAATAATGGCTCATTTGTTTTGGATTTCGCAAGGGACACGAATTACATCGAAGATACTTTGGTTGTATATATAGTAGGCGATATCAAGGATTATAATCCTTCAGATCTAGTAATGTAAAGTAAATTTCGTTTAGGACAATATTTGTTTAAAGCTTAATTTTTATAATTAAAAATTGCATTCCCTTCAAAAGTTAACTGGCTGGATCAACCATTTAACGTATTATTAACGTAGGATTATTCGTGTAATAGGCAAATATGAAATGTTTTAAATCTCATCTCCGAAACAACATGTTATTTACTTCGTTATTATTATTACTTTTTACTAATGAATATATATATTTCATTTTAATATATTCGAATTAAAATTTACATCTTTAAAGTTTGAAAAAGTTAGTAAAATGCACATAAAATTTTGCTTTTTTAAATCAAAATCTACAGATCATAATTTATATCAAATAATCTTGCAAAAGAGATTATAGCAAAATGCATTGTAGAATATATTCATAAATATTACACAACAAAGAAAAGAAACTTCCCTTAAAAGGGTTCTGACAATATAGTTAATATCTTATTCTGTATCTAAGAAAGCAGAAGATTGGTAAACTAATATTCTTAAATATTAATGAAAATGTATTCCCTTATGTGTTTCACACACACTTTCTCAAATTGCATTTCACAAATAAACAATTCTCTATGTCAACTTTAATAAAATATTTTGGAATATTATTTATATATTATTATATTTTTTATTTCTTTAGATTGTAAAATTATTTGAGTACCTTATAGCCTAAAATAGTTTTTTAATGATAAAACCTTCACTTCTAAAAAAAAAATTCACAGCTGAACAAATTATACTTTCGTTGCAAACTAAATTTCCAAATGTAAATATTTTATTTCTAAAGCTCTAGAATGGTGAACGTAAACCATGTTCTGACCGATTTTAATACATTTTACTTGTCTACAAAACTGCATAATTCAAATTACAATAAATTCATTCTAATACAATGTTTATCGAAATTTTTTTATATAGGGTTGCTTTAAAATGTTAAAATTAAGCATTCAAAATTCATATCATAAAATAGAATACATAAAAAAAATTATAATAATATAAATAAAAGATAATTATCAAGTGAACATCATATTGTTAGTTAATTAATTATATTAATTGTAATTATATTTTGAATACTGTAGTCCAAATTATAATTTGTGAGTAATTTATTTAATGTTGCCTCGAAAGAGGAAATTGGAAAATCAACAACCATTTAATGAAAACAGGATAATGATAAGTAAAAATTCTAAATAATTAGAATAATTATTTGTAATTAATTTTAGAATTTATTAATTGTCCACCTCCGGTATTAAAAGCTAATTAATATGTTGATAAATTTCAACAATTAATATGATTGATGATATATCAAAAAGAAATTTGAAATGCGAATAATGCAAATATTATGAAACAGGAAATTTACAAATAAACATACCAGCTATTTAATAGTTTCTGTAATTATTTGTTTAAATTAATAAATAACTGTGTGCTGGGGTTAGTTCATTGTTTATTATTCAATAAATAAATTGAATTAGAAAATACCAATAATAAATTATTTGAAAACAGAAAATTGAACACTAAACTTTCTAGTGAATTATTAAAACTGATATTATTAGTAATTATAATAATATTCATAATGATAAATATTGGTGACAAAAATTAAACCCTTCGAGAAAATCTAAATCTTTAACTGCAGCGAAATGGATTCTACAGATCCGAGCGCTTGTATTCATTGTACAATTTACTCGCAAAAAAAAATCATTTGTTGCATTACACACAGTATACAGATTTTCTAAATATTGTTATATTTATCTTCTGTACCTGCACTTTGATATCTTTATCTGCAGGTTTTTTGGTACTAAAATTAATCAAATTATTCAGAAAGAATAGCGTACCATTTGTGTGAAATCTATTGATAAAGTATTTGATTATCAACCACGAATAATAACAATCATGTACTGTTTGTATTTTAAATATGTCGTTTAATTAGAAGATATGCTCAAGGTTAAAGCCTTGAAGTACATCTAATGTTGATGTTTTATGACCTTAGAAAACATTGAAATACAACTACCTCTAATTTCAAGATAAGAATAATGAAGTTCATGGGAATGAGTTCAACAACCATATTTCTCATTTATATAGACTAAAATCTAAAAAAAAAATCATTTAAAGATACCAAATTTCATGCATTATTTAATTTGATCAACTTCTAAAATTTGGTCAATTTGTTTGTTCAAAACACTAAATTATTTAGAATTGCTGAACAATACTGTTTAATATATTTACATGAGGCTTAACTTGAAATGCTTAATAAAATTTTATGTAAATAGTAAATTGATTCGAAAATAAATCTCTACATTCAATAAATATAAATAACAATTAAAAATCGCGCGAACTAATTTTTTTTCTGCAGCTTGCATAAAATCTCTTGATTTTCTTGAATTAAAAATTTATCTAATGGAACTTGCGTAAAAAATAGAACCATGTCTTCAAATTCGAATATTGAGATTCTGAAGTTCTGAATAAAATTTATTTTTTTGATCTTATAATTTCAATGTATTTTTTTAAAATTAAAAATCGTAATAATCTATTAATCAAAGATTCCGGATGTTAATAATATGACATAAAGAAGTAGTTGAATAGTGTGTGGTATGATGGTATGATACTTTACATTTTCATTTCATTATCAAATAAGTTTAAGACATTATTATCATCATCCCTTTCATGTTAATTAACTTTGTACTGAATAAAAAAATTTTGCTTTTAAATTCATGAAAATATATATTTGTTGATATAAATAAAGTAATATTTAAATTGAAACAATTAAATATTAAAAAACAAAGCAACTTAATGAATATGTAGACTTTGGATCATGAGTAGGAGAAGTAATTTTATTTATAAGTTAATAAATATTTTGTTTATTAATTTTCAATAAGGAAAATTGAAATTTTCAACAAATAAACTACTTGAAAACAGCAAATCTTATAAATAATAATCTTTATTAATGAATATTTATAACTGAAATTATATTGTGTTAGTAACATTTAGAAAGTAATTTTAATATAGATATTAAAACTAGTTAATTAAAAATTCACAATAGTAATTTCGTTGAAAACTTATAATATTTATTAAATATTATTGTTTATTGGTAATATAATTTATAATTATAAGTAAGTAAGTATAAGAAAATATAAAGATCTATTAGAAGTGTCATAAAATTAAATAAATATATCTTCACGCTTGATACCCAATTTGATACTTGAAAGTATTATTTCAGACAAAATTGAAAAGAAATCGTGACGTATTTAATAATTTTGATTCGTTTTGTTTTCATATCCATTATCTTAAAACTTCGAACATTATTCATAGTTGGCAAAATAATAGCGGAAGAGCAGCCATTATTATTATTTGATCCTGTCACTATTTTTCTTGATAAATTTTTAAACAAAAAAAAAACAAAATATATATATACATATATTTCCTGGGAACTACCTCATATTATTTATGAAACTCTACTCCTACGTAATAGAATTCGTTTCAAATGTTTATTATTGTGACAATCTTTTGAGTCATATAAATATTAATTAAAAGCAACACATTTCTATTTTGCCATTTAGTGTTCATATATCTGAGAGGGTGAGTTACTTTTATCAGCTGTTGAATTCATAAAATGAGCTTAAAAAGGAAAGAAATCGGTTT
This sequence comes from Nebria salina, assembly GCA_944039245.1. Lineage (NCBI taxonomy): Eukaryota > Metazoa > Arthropoda > Insecta > Coleoptera > Carabidae > Nebria > Nebria salina. The sequence goes on along the minus strand of OX063288.1, from coordinate 6,228,165 downwards.
AGTTGTAGTGTATAAATATTGCAAGTAGACAATTTGTATCTTATTTAATAAAACAATGAAGATTTAAATTAATATGCATAATCTTTAATGGCGTATCGAGTCTATATATACCACTATATTATTTATAAAATAAGAATATATTAAAATATATATTAAATTTTTAAAACTAGTCAGTGTTCCGAATATTATCAACGAATATCAATTGATTTATTAGGAATTATATAGGTATAATTTTGGGAAAGACAAAAAAAAGAGATCAATTTAGTTCAATATATTTCGCACAATTTATTTCTTGTATGTGGTGGATTTCCAAGATCACAAAATTACAACAATCAGATTAAAATCAAATGTATCATTAGACAACATTCGATGAAATAAATATTGGCACAATATTTATATAATAAATTGGATAAAATAATTACCAAAAAAAAATTACTATATAATTTATGTGATATAGAGAAAAATAATGACATCGATTTCTGGCTACGGATCTTGTTCAAATGGGAAATCGAGATCATCAACCGTTTCTTTATCAGCGAGATCATCGGCGTCAAAAAGTAACTATATTGTTTACATTTTTTACCCGAATGTGAAAAATAAAAATAACTAACAATGCTATGTTAATAAATTTCAGAAATTGTAATTTATCTTCAAATTATCTAAATAAGTTGTTGCTCTAGTTTTCCCAAATACCTATAATTTTACAGTAAAATACCAAACTCTGTTTCAAACCTTACAATTGACTTATCATTGTAAGAGTGACAATAATTTTATTTTGTTTAGCACATTGTCACTGCTGTAGAATAATGATTGAATGGCCATACCAGGTTTTGGTAAACGTTTGTCATCCCATCATAATACTCTCTGAATCATTCCGGAATGGCATTATTTATTATAATATCATGCAGGGTAGTAAAATATTCAAATTGAAAGACATCGATGTATCAATGCAGATGCCATTACAATTGTTGAAATTCTACGAGAAGATCTACAGTTGGAGGGAGATGTACAGTGGGACATTGACCCAATTAGTACAACATACTCAATTAATTATCCTCCGTGAGAACAGAAAGAATTTGGATATTCAGTATATTCTTGGTGGCCTCCGTACTATTGACGGATTCTATTTTGCCGTTAAATGGAAAAATATCTATGAATATGACTATGTTGACATCAAGTACATGAAAAAACATCATCTTGAAGCTATATTGATTTTCTATCAGGGATTATCGTTGAGTCAGGCATATTGCAAACATCTGTATTTCTAATTTAAATTTGTAGCCCATATATTATAATAAGAAAAAAAATGTTCATTTCTTGCAATTGTAATCATTGTTTCAGCTATTGTAATTTCATTTATATTATCTTAATGTACTTCAAATAAAAATCAATCTTATGTTCAATAAATAAAATATATAATTTCAAAATATAATTTTTCATTTTTTTTTTTAATTTATTAATTTCTCGGATACCACAACAGTTATATTATAGAAAGATCATGTATGTAGTTAAAAAATAGAGTTAAATGGTAAAAAATAGTCAAAATGTGAAACCTTTAAAATAACAATTTGGAATGTATCCATAGCGTTGTTGAATTTAGTGCTACTTAGTATAACAAAAACATAAACTATATGAAAAAAGTTTTCGTAATAGTAACTCTTTGGTAAATGATTCAATAATATCCATCATTCTTACATACAAATTGGTGAAGGTTAGCCATTTAAATCGAGACAGTACTTACAGTGACATCCAGTTATATTTCAATAAGTTACAAAGTTTTCTACCCATTTGTTTTTAATATTTTCTCTCCTTCTATTTAATAATTTAAAAGACTACACTTAGGTATCTACAGCTATTTCTTTCTAATTGTTTACTGTTATTGTTACAACCTTTTGACTCATACACAAATTAATTATTTATAACAAATGGTCACCTTATCATTTTGTGTTCGTTTTTCATTGAATGTAGACGTTTATTTTTACCACATTTTTCTAATAGTGTATTAAATTAAAAAGTGATTTTTCAAGCCTTAATCGAAAGATATTGTGAAATCAATATACCATGTAAGTATTATATTATTTAATATTAATAATTCTTTGTTTTTACGAAAAACAATACTTTTATATCCAGTTATGAAATTTTGCATAATATTTAAGTGATCGTAACACGATATTTAAATAGAAAATAGTTTAAGCAAATAAATCGAACACATCTTAATTTCTTATGTATAAATATTTATTCATGTGGCGAGTGTACCCACAGCTCAAAATGGATTCATTCTTAAATTATATAGCTACGATATGATACTCTTACATAGACTTTTCACTAGATTTAAATAGAAATTCAAAATGATAGCTTGGTACTTCTATTACGTATTGAATTTTTGAATAGGTTACGAAAAAATTTGAACCTACGGCTGACCCACCACCCTAGATTAAGATAAGATTTGTATAGGGCTCGTAAGAATACCACTTATTTTTGAAAAGAATATTTAAGCAAGATATATTTTTTTTCGATTTTTTCCAATTTCTCCCAATTCTGAAATATTTTGAATATATTGATTTATCTTCAATAATTTATATAATTTATTTTTTATTGAATTTAAATAGCATATAAGCGAAATTTGGAATATATCACCGAAAGTATTATGGAAAGAGTATTGGCTTGTAAACGTGTTCTTAATTTTGTTTTTAAACATTTACCTTATTTATATTGTACGGTAAATTCAAATTTACTCTTTTGTGAACATTACTATTTAAATTCAAATGTTTTACGGCTGGGAAAATATCAATTTATATAAATAAAATATTTATTTGTATAAATATATATTTCGCAAAAGTTTTCTATATACAAGCCTAGCTGTTAATTCATTTGAAATTCATTTGATTGTGCATAGATGTCAAAAATGATTGCACTGTCAATTTGCAGGCCCCCTTTGCCCAAATACAAAATTCTCATAAAACAAAAATTGAATTTAAGTTCTACTATAAAAAGGAAAGAAAAAAAAGCAAAATAAATTTATATATTATAATATATTATACAATATCAATATAATCTAATTAGCTACTATTAAAGAGAAATAGTAATTGTAAATTTCGCGTCTAAATACACAAAATATAAGTGGATTATTCTACCATTTTCTTAATCAAGGGGCTCGGACTAATGATGCTTCCTAGAAAAGGCATTTGATAACCGCCGGGCAATATGTTCTTTCGCCCTGTTGACAAAGATAGCGGGTTTTATACTTAGATTTATACTCAATGATCTAGACAGTTTGCATATATAATGTATATCCATATTTACGTATTTGAGACTATTTTTAATATGATCGGTGACATTACTTCGAATTTTGTTTACGAATTAAAAAGGGTTACGTTATTATAAAATATTTCTATTACAAAGAAATCTACTATGGTGTATACAAAGATGGGTTGTTGTGGGTTAGAACTACTCCCCTTCCTTGCCAGACTTTGTAAATGTATCTTTTAATATTTGTTTAAATTTTCATTTGCAATTTTTGTTTTTTATAAAAACATTTCTCGCATTGACAGTATTCCATACATGTTACCAAATCTTATGATCATGTTTCTAAAACAGTATAATTGCAACGACAATTTATAGACTGCAATGATAAACAAATGTTTTATAATTGTTGTTTCTTGCATATTAGAATAACAATTTTACTTACTACTTTTACTATTTTCATTAATTTTTAATATATTTTTTTAAAGTTCAAAGTATAACTGATGATTTTTCAAACTTTTTTTTTAGATGCTCGTTCTTTTTTATTAAATTATTTTTTCGCAAAGATCCTAGTTCACGGACAAGATTGAAATAAGCTCTTTAATACTACTTTTTTTTCTGAACATTTAAACTGCAGTTATGGTGTCAACCGAAAATCGGGAAAAATTTGCAGCCTCCACTTTAACGTCCGCTGTAGCATTAAAAAAATTTAATATTATGAACTTTTTTTTTTTATTTGAATGTTAGTAAAATCGTTTATGAAATATATTTAATTTCTATTAAAATAAATTAAATTAGAAAATAATTATGAAAGTTGTTCTTTCGCTAAAAAAATTAAAAACGGGGGTAAGCGATATTTAATATAAGGGATACACCACAAAAACATAAAATCATATGTATAAAATACATTGCAGAACATAGCACAAAAAACTTCTTCAATTGGGGGATACCTCAATTAAAATAATTATAATAAAGTAGTTGTTAAAATAAGAGTCTTAATTAATTTTATAGTATTTATTAAAATAACATACTTAGATTATCTAAATAGAAAGTGCAAAATTTAAAAATATTTGGATTAATTTAACAGTAATATCCAATTTGTGAACGAAATGAACCGCTATCTGGCGGTAAAACGAATGTACTAAACAAATTGGAGATTACAGCGAGCATTATCAATTGATCATCTGTACATTTTTTCATAATTTTTTAAATCTTTATCATACTCTACGAAGTAAAATAGTATCAACCATAATACACTTTGATCTCCAATATAAACTTTTAATGAACACAAAATAATTGATTTTTACTCGAAGAATGATCGTTTTGATAAAGAACGGATCTATAATGAGTTCACTTTGTTGTATGTCGCATGTCCAATCATAGCATCACATTGGTCATTACGTCCGACATTTTTATTAATGCTACTAGCGCCACCAACGATAATTTTGTTAATGAATAGCTGGCAACGCCTTACAGTTAGAGATTGCAATTGAAAGTATTTCTTGTAGTGTTGAGCGAAAATATGGCATATAACGGTACGCAAAACAACTCTTTATGGCCATTAGTGCCAGGAATACCAGCATCTCCAAGGGCGGCTACATTACCTAGAATTACGGCCCCGCCTGTTAACTATACGATTGAATTGGAAGACGTTTTTACAATCGCACGAGTTAAGATCACTAATAGTACCGGAACCATAACGGCGAAATATGGAGGTTTGTGTTTGGATTTTTATGAATTATTGGTATTAGCAACTAGTTAGTAAGAATGATTCGTGATCAACGAAATCCAAGATGATATTTGATTTATATTGAAATACATAGTTTGTTGTCAGCTTTATTTTATAGAAAAGTATTTTTTCAAAATAACATCACAAAATGGAGTCATCAAAATATGAAATCGATCGACGTATCGATCGACGAATAAATTTAAAAATTTACCATAATATCGTGATTTTCCTTACATAAATCATTCTTATTACATTTTCATGTCACCATATCTAACATGATAAAATTTTATTATCCTATTAAGTTTTGGATAAATATTTGAATTTATTAGAAATAAATTTGCCATGACCTGTCTTAATATTTATTAGTGAAACATTTTACAATGATTATAATAATTTTTGTATCTCTAGCACATTGCCATTGTACTGAACTGAACCGGGAGTGGAAACGCCATATTTTGGCATCTTTGTGTCAGCCAGTCACAATTATCTCGGAAATCATTCGAAATGCGGTCATCTATTACAATGTGTTGCAACGCGGCGGTAACATTGTCGAAATTAAGGATAGTGATGCAGCCAAAATAATGCCGAAGCAATTAGTGGAATTCTACGAATTCTATTACAGCTGGAACGTCACTTATAATACATCGTTGGCGGAATTGATGCGCAACACTTTGCAATTGGCCGATGATCCGGTAGTTGTAATCCTTAACAACAGGGAAAATTTGCGCGTTCAGTTCATCCGGGGTGGTTTTCGCACAACTGACGGTTTCTTCTTTATAGTGAAATGGCTAAATATCTCTCCGTATGATTATGTTAACGCAGAGTACATGAAAGAAAATCATATTCAAGCCATATTGATTTTCTACCAAGGATTATCTTTGACTAATGCGCATTTCAAACAAATGTATGGTTAACTTTATATACAGATATATACAATAATTTACTATATATTAGATTAGCACTATATAATTATGTTAATCAACAATTTTTCTGTCATCTTGAAATATAAATATATATTAAATTGTCTTACTATTTGTACGAAATGTATTATTTCTTAAATAAAGTATAATACAAGAAATATAAACATAAAAGAAGAATATATTTTTATTTACTGTATCCTACTTTTATCTATAGGTATATTTTCAATATTTCCAATATGGTTGAACACGTTTGAGAAGAAACTGGTATCCCGGCCTTTGTAGTGAGATGGTGGATGTGGCGTGGCACTTGCTTCACCGACGAATCTGTTCCATCATGCATTCAAGTTGAAGATTTCTGATATTTAGGAATTGGAACGTCATTATTTAGATATAAAAACACAATAGTACGGTAGAAATGCAGTATCTTCCTATAATTGTACTACAGATCCTTACCCACATCTTTAATGGTCCATTTCTCACCATGAGAGGAATTCTATAAATTCATTTATTTATATGTTTTCAGCATGATTCTTGATAATTATTATTCATTCAACCTATTCTACGTACAACATTTTTTACAATATCGTACTATTTATGTATACTTCCACGTTTTAATTTATTAATATATGTATATACGTATACATACGTTAAAAATTTTGTCATTACATATGAAATTGATTATTTTTCACAATTAAAATTTGATTGCGAATTGCAAAATTTTTAGTAATAGCCTTATGATTTTTTTAATTGTTTATGCCTGAAGGTAATAGTGGAATTAATTTTGATTTTGCTAATAAAATGAAATACAAAATAATTTAAAAAGTTTTAAGGTAACTATATATTATAATTTATTCTAAATATTGCTTAATATATAGTTGAATAAACAAATATAAAATAATAAATAAATTCAAATAGTGGAGCAACAAGTAATAAAACCGCGCAAACTAAAGCTTGTTCTACATTATAATGTTTCCGTCTAAACTCAAATGACTTTTTTAACTCAACCATTCTATTCTTCGACATAAGTTCATTATAAATTTTTTTAATTTAGGGTAACAAAGTTTTTGGTTTAACATAAATCCTAAATATTGGAAAAACTGTTATGGTAAGCATCATGTGACACCACGTTTTGTTTAAAATTAAAAATTAAACAATCAAAGATAAGAGTCTGGGATCGAAGACGTAAGTGAATACGATTATCGTCTATGAGAGTCCGGGCACATGACGTATTATATACGACTGGTTTGATATTTTTTAATTTTTTAAGTAAATTGTATTCAAATACTGTTTCTGAATTATTAATTTAAAAATCCCCCTTCATTTCCAAAATTTAATCATATGTCATAACGATTAAAATATAAAGTCTTTGTTTATATAATAGTTCGTATTTATTTTATTACTTATAACACAATGTTATTGTTTTCGTTTATTCTAGATAAATATATTACTGTTTATTTGACATATTTTATCTTCGCAGTTTAATACAACCAAAAACGTTCTTTATTTCGTTACAAATAATAAAAGTGTTATTTTTATTATCCTAGGAAGATTAGCTTGAAATATTTAAAGAATTAGTTAGTTCTTTTTTTGGTTTCGCTGACCAGCTTCAAAGGCCATTTGATGTTTCATTAATTAGACACATTTCAAAATATTAAACATATATTATTTTAGTTTTTAAATAATTAACATTAAGACTCTTTACTAGTGACTATACGCAGTAGTGGCTTACATGAAAATCAGAAAAAAATTTTTAAAACATGGTAAGTAAGAACATAAACTTTTATAGAAATGACCATCATGAAATAATTTGTAATTCGCGCTTAATGTAAAATACGAACTTTGTAATGATTGTTTCGCTAATGCTGACCTCTTCAGTTTTACTTTGCTTCGTCTATAAGCACATTTATATTTTAAGTTGTGCCTAAAGGTTAGTAATTTATATTAAAATAATGATTTATTTTGCTAATAATTACCGCGCCTAACAGGGTAAACGTATATAAATACCATTTATCTTATAAAATGGACATAGAATACAATTTGTTTGGTTATTGATATATGATACAAATTGTATTTATGTCTTAAGAACACCTCATATAATTTATGAAATTCGACACCCACATAGCCAGTAGTATTTCCTTTCTTATTGTTTATTATTATTGTTAGAACCTTTTGACTCATACGTAAATTAATTATTAGTGATGTATTAAAAGTAAACCATTTTATGTTTGTCCATCTAAGAAGTCAAACGTCCATTTTTATTATTTCGTTTGTAGTTTCCTAACAAGTGTTATTTTTTATTTAAGCATCGACTGAATTTGAAGATCAGCTGTAAATACAAATTGTCGTGTAAGTTTTTCAAATTACCTAATTAATTTAGTTACACTGTGCATGTTGTCAACTCGATGGTGTTGGGTTTTTTTATATAAAATTAGTCGTAATTTTTTTTTGTAGAATTCAGAGTAGAAATAATCTTGTCGACCGGTTTCGATTAATCATTTAGTTATCTTCCGAATAACCGGTGGTTATTGGAACAGCTGGAGATAACTAATTGTATGAATCCGATCGGTTAAATTATTTCTATCCCGAAAAATTGTGCAACATTTTATTTTATTAGTTATGTGAAAGCAAATTGAGGCGAAGCGTGCAAATAAAAATACATTCTAAATTTAAAAAAATGCTTTATTCAAAACAATATAAAAACAGTCGTCAAGTTAAAATTCTCCCTCAATATTACAGCTCTATCAGAATACCTATCTATATTACAGACATAACTTATAAATTCATAAAGGTATAATACATAGATCTTGCGTTTTTATTTCTTAATTTTCAAACTTCTGATAGATAATTCTAATTCCAAATTGTTTTTCAAAACATAGTTGTTACTCTACACTATTCAATAACCATATTCAATAGTTATTTAAAATTATTGTAAATAAGTAACAACATTTTAAAATTTCTGATATTCATTATTTAATAAATTACAATTACGTATTTTGCTGCCTCATTTTTCACTAATGAAGTATGTTGCAGCAACTAATTTTTAGTATATGTAATTATATATTTGTTGAAGTTACAAAAATATTTCGGTTTCTAGAAATTGTTTTTAAATTGATTATTTAACGATTTTTGATAGATTTTAATTTTGTGGTTTCATAATACATCATAGTGTAATTTTGTGAGAACAAAATGTTGTTCCACCCATGAAGGAGGAGCCTGTAACAGTATTCTGTTGCTCAATTGGCTATTTGCAACTCACTGACAATGGTTTGCTTTTGGCAGGAAGATATCACGGCTAAACTAGTCAGACAAGTTGTTGTTCTCTCATTGGAATTAGATTTTACACCTGTCTATTCATAAACGGAAGGAAACCATTTCGATTTTTTTAATTTATACATAAAAGATTTTTTATTTAGAGATAAAAATACGTAGACTAATTTTGATTACTAATTATCTTAGTGAAAAAAATGGTATTTTTAATATAAATATGAAGTAAAAGCTTTAAAATTGATATATTTTTTTACAGAATTACATCAATTATATAATCGAACAGATGACGGGCAGCAATATGTCATATGCAACAACGTCTTCATCATCGGGATCTTCATCATCGGGGTCTTCATCATCGGAATCTACGACCACATCCAGTAACTATTTTTAAATTAACTATCAACTACCATATCAGCTTTTAGTCGTAAATACTAATTCTAAATTTGGTTTTTTGAATTAGTATCTTAATTATTGTTATTGTTGCAATAACAATCTTTGCTTCGCTAATTGTTTGATCAGATTATAACAAATTCAGTATAAAACAATCCCTTATGTTATACATGTTTTTTATTTATTTATGAGGTACTCGATTTTATTTGCCCGGTTACCCATAATTTTATTGTAACATACCCTTATTAATATAGAAATGTTTTTAATGTCTAGCAAATGGCGGCGAACCGAATCAACCAATTGAACTTCATGGTTTGGCGAGTTTAACACAACCAGCTGCCGTGGTATCAGAATCATTTCGGAAAGGCGTTGTCTATTATAACGTGTTGCAAAAGGATGGCCAACTAGTCGAAATAATGGGGCGCCACCTTCTGAAACTGATGCCACGGCACATACTGGACTTCTACGAAAGAGCATACAGCTGGGACGAGACGTACAACGCGACACTGCTCCAATTACTGGAAGAAACCAACAATGCCCTGCACGTTAGCATCCTCACCGACAGAGACAATTTGAAAGTGCAATATATTCGGGGAGCCGTCCGCACATTAGACGGTTTATTTTTTGCTGTTAAATGGATAAATGTCTTCGCTTATGACTACGTTGAGGAAAGTTTTTTGAAAGAGCATCATCTTGAAGCCTTCTTAATTTTCTACCAAGGGCTCTCATTTGGTAATGAGTATTGTAAAAATGCTAACGCCGCAACAAAAGACTAACATAACATATTCATATCATGTATTCAATATTTAATTATTATTTTTCTCTATTTTGGCTATCTTATTAACAAGTAACGATATTTTAGTTTGTTTTACAAAATACTTTATTTCGTTTGTAATAAATACAAATATGTTTTGATAATAAAATTTACAGTGACCTTACAATTATTGTTTTATTTATCAATCCTAAAACCTTACGTGCTGACTTTCTAGAATTTCATTCTGCATTCCTGGTTATTAATATTTTTTCCATTCATACATTCCTCAATAGGAAAGCATCGAATAGGAAGCAATAAACCTTTTCATCCATTCAAATTCATAAAATTAAATGTAAATAGGGTTATCAATTTTTTTTCTTGGGTTTTCAGTGGTTAAAAGCATAAAATATTAGATCATTTAAATTCCCAGCTAAAATAAAAATTCTTATTGCGATTGAAGCTAACGCGGTGCAAAATAACGCATGTATACAGTTGTAAACAAAATACATTCTGTTATCCTTTATTCAACATTAGTGTTTGAGAAATGTATCACATGCAATATGCTACATTTTTTTGTTCTTATATTGTATGCTAAATGTTGAAATGTTGTCCAAACTTCTTTAGAAAAATATTCTGCGGTTTAAAATGTTGTTAAATAAACTTGGCATATACCAAACAAACGGATAAAAACTATGCCAAATGAAGGGAAGATGACCCTATGTTTAACGAAATATATGATAAGACTCGTTTTTCTTCTACTTGCGTACCATATATATGGCAAGTCTGTAATGTATGTACAGTTTGTCCACGATAAGATGAGTTACGTCATAAAGATAGTTCGTGTGGGTTAAATGTCACAGGGGGAAGGGAAATGTTATGACGTCATGTAGGTTCTCAACCAGTAATGATGAACAAGATTTATAAGCTAATATTAGTTTTCAGTTAAGATATATTTATTAAAAAAAGAAAAGAAATAGATAATCTTTTTCATGTTTTATTAATATAAATTACTTTGTAAAATAATAGTGATGGCAATAAATACATTTAAAATGATACATCGAGGACCATTGTTTTTGAATCACTGGTTATTTATTTAACTGTCTTTTGTTTGTATAAAATGAACCCTTGGTAATGTTTTTTTATTCGCAGTAGGTGCGTTTTTTTAACTGAATGCAGCAACATTAACATAAAACAATCTTCAAAATCCATTGGTATTTAATATATTTATAATTAGTTTGTATTTGAAATATATATACATATGTACGTTAGAATCTAAATTTATTAATAAATTAATGAAACTCAAATATAGATACATTGCAAAATCCAAACAAAAAACGAAGTTTTTATATGCACCTTTAATTTAGCTTTAATATAACACCAAACCTAATACTAGTTGTCCAAAATTACATATAAATAAGGTAGCCTTGCGAGAAAACTGAAAATGTTGTATCAGGACATTCAAATTAATTTTCCGAATTCAAATTTGAAATGACAGATCAGTATTTGACATTTGTTTGCCTGTCATTAATGTGAACATCTTTCTCTTTTTTTTAAGCAGTGGAAAAGAGATGCATATATAACACAGACGTAACATTTGCAACCGATTGAGGAAGCATGTAAATAATAAAGATAGATATACATATAAAATTGTCAATTATTAGTTCAGAAACTAATGACGTGAAGCTCATGTTATCGTGGATAAACTGTATGTACATATTATGCATTTTTATAGATTACATAAGATAATACATACGCAAGCAAATTATAATTATGCGGCTAAGTAACGCTAGTACCATACATAGTACAAAAAGTTATCTTGACTGTAAAATAACCTTTTACCACAGACAAATTTGTCTGTGCTTTTAAATATATTTTAGAAACAGTGCCAATTCACAATATTTGATAGTAATTATACTAGACGAGCTCGTCATTTCGTCGTATTTGTTTATGTTTACCTTCTTCATAATTGCAAACACTATATTATGTATATAACATATTTATTGGCATATCAAATTCTACATCATTCAATTGTAAGTAATGTGAATGATTAAATAGGATACACATATGATCAATATCTTTGGCTGAATTTAATCCTGTTTCAGTAAATCAAAATTTCACAATTATAGATATCAAATATATTTCTTGTTTTTCAGTATTTCGAAAATGTAAAAAAAAGTAAATACTTTACGTGAGTAATGAGAGAGAGAAATATTTTAATTCAATATTTTTGGTAAGGTTAATCATGTAAAATGAAATATTTTAAGAAAAATTTATAAAATATATACGCGCATGCAATTTCAAAGTCACAATACATTGGCTGTACTAAATCTTCTAGTTGTAAAACTATGGCTTCATTTAACATTTTGGTAGCACATGACGTTAAACATTTTAAAACAATTGTAGACTAAAAGAATTTTTTCTTTCTTATACAGATGTATATGATGAAATATTGTAATCAAATATTCGAATCTCGTTACTATAGGAATTCTGTCTGTGTATGTCTGTATCTGAACGTTCTACAACCAAAACTGCCAAAACTATAATCATCAGTTTTTAAGGTAAGATTTATGTATATATAGCTCGCAAGAAAAAGTACTATTTTTAAAGAGAATATAATTTTGCAATATCTCCAAAACAAGTGCACTTACAGCAATAGTTTCTGTTACAAAAAACTTCTTATTGGAATTCAAAACTTTTATATTAATGTTGCCATAGATACATACATAGGTATTTGGAAAATTATCTGTTACTATTTAAAAAAAAAAATGAAATAAATTAAAATAATTTGGGTATTTATAATGGACATCTATTGTTATAAATAGATTGAGTGTGTAAAATATTAGTGATATATTTAAAGTAATATTGATATAAATATTCAGTTTGTTATTTAATTTAATGAAAACTAAAACAATTCGGGCCAAAATGATTGAATATATGTTATAATGAATAATTGTTGATTCTAGCGTTTTTCAAAATTTGTATTTAAATATCCCTATTTTTTAAGAAAGTTCAGTGCGAACCACTGTAGATATGTTTCTCTAAATTTTACAAGATCAGTTAAATATGTTTCAAATTACATTACATTTATCTACAATATGAACATTTTCAACGGATATTTTTTATGTCAATATTTAAGTGCGATATTCTAGATGGATCGTAAATTTTTTCTTCAAAAACCAATTCAATTTATTCTTATTCGATTAATTTTTAGGCACAGATTTAAAAATTCCTTCGCATTTCATACATATTGGCAGATGCATATTCTGCAAAGATTTGAATACTTTAAATACTTCTCCCTGTCTAATAATAGTAAATTTTTATCTGAAAAAAACATTTTAATTTATGAAATTTAATGCCTAAGTGGTTTGCTATTTCGTATTGTTATCATAATCTTTTGACTCATACACAATTTACTAAAAACAACGCACAGCAATAAACTAGTTTGCGTTCCTCCATCAAAATGATTTATTTTTAAGATGTTAACAAGTTGTATACACATATTTCCTAAAATGTTGTTTAAAGCAAAAACATTTCAAGTTTCAATTAAATTCCAAAATATTCTTAAAATGCAAAAGTCAATTTTTTTATTTTGAATTACTGTTATTATAGCATATTCCTTTTAATTAAGTCATATCAGTAAAGCATTTAAATAGTTTTAATTATTATATAGTATTATGTAAATAATAAAATGCCACCATTTAATAGCTTTATAGTTAGTTCTTATTTACTCCGCTCAAACAACCTTAATTGGGTCATTTTTTGCGAATCAAATAGTGGAAATGGTAGGATTGTGGTGGGGATATGAGCAAATTACTCTAATTAAAACACCTTGCAATGTAGTAACGACCATTGTATTGTTGGCAAATCATTCTTTGTTCAACAATCGAACAAAATAGTCTCTTCAACTCTTGCAATTGCATTAAAAGAACCATATTCAAATTTGATTGTGTTAGTTTCACTTATGGATATTAAAGTAAATACTTTTAAAGATTTTTAGTGAAACTACAAAGTCAAGTAAGTTATTTTTATTTACTGTATATTTTTTAATTTTATGTCGTTAAAATACTTTAAATTATTGTTTCATTTATGTATTTATTGTAACGTCACTCATTATATTGAATACAGTGCGCGCAAACGTATTCGTACAGGTCAAGTTTTCAAATTAAAACTACATTTAAAGAAAAACTATTGAATATAAATCAAAAATAAAAATATGTGGAGTTATATGTAGTCATATGTTTATTTAATTTATTGAAACGAATCATCAAAAATAATATTAATGTGGAAATAAAAATTGCAAACCAATATCACTATCCAAATTAACGCGCAAAAAGAATTCGTACATGTAACAAATTGTTATAATATTTTCGATTTTACATAAATAATCTATATGTTTTAGATATCCATTGGATCTAATAATAGTTAGGTGTCTTTTTGGTATTAAATTTACCAAATATACCGTATCAAATATTGGAATGCTATCCCATTCTTCATGGTGCTCAATTTTCAAATAGTTTTTTATTAGAAATTAGCCGTTTTCTTATTTTTTTTTTTCATCTTATGTCCATAATCAATTCCATTTATTGAGTGTAGTTTTCCAATACCAGCAGCACTCATACATTCCTCGACAAGTATATATCCGCCACCGTGTTTTACTAACCGAAATAAGCTTATTTTGCTTTTTCAATTTTTTATTTGCCCTATAATTTAATTTTTGTTAAATCATTTATGTATAAATATTGAATGTGTTTATCCATAATACTCTACATATTTTTATTTTTTTACTTCCCTTCAATTGTTTACCTGTAAAAGTAGTTTCTATTTGAAAACTTTAACTGTACGAATACTTATTGCGCTCACTATATATTTTATTGAGTATATTTTCCATTTGTGAATTACTATTTTACTGTTTGTAAATTTTAAAGAACATGCTTAAATCAATTAAAGCTTAAAGACAAATATATTCTGAAAAATAATAATTTTTTTTTAGTTTCTGACAAAATGTCTTCAAATTCATCTGATTCCAAATCGAACTCTGAATCAACAGCGAAAGCATCAAAAACAACAGCAACAGCAACTAAATCAGAAACAGTAGAAATAACAACTGCAGCACCAGGAACAAAAAGAACAACAGCAGGACCTTCACGACCAAAGCATTCGAGCTCAAAATCAAGTAAATGTTTTCTTAATATTAGGCATAATTCGTAATTCCCAAGTAACATCGTTGATTTTTCATACCTACGTACCCATGGCAACATAAATAAAAATTTAAGAATTTCAGTAGTAATTTTCCTGTAGCGAGTACACTTTATGAAGAAATATTTCAAACGAAAACTGTGCGAAATACAATTTTTTTTTTTATTTCTACTCTATTTGCTTTAAGTGTGGCCGTATGTGTTGCAAAAAATACTTTCTATAAACATATAGTTCCGCTTTTCAAGAATATAGGGTTTTCTTGCGAGCTTTATACAAATCTTACGTTTAAAATTTCATGATTATAGTTTTGACTGTATAGCGTTCAACACAGAAACACACGCACACGTACAGACAGAATTCTAAATATAGTCCGATTCGGGGATGGTCAAAATGTGTATTACTGTTAAAATCTCGAGTTGAAACATTTTCATGATGACAGTACTTCCTCGTATAGGAAAGTAACCAAGGGACAGCTAAATTTATCTATGATAAGAATTTTTTTCTAAGTGTGGACAATAACCGTAAACTTATTTTTATGTTTAGAATCTAGCAACGGTGATCAATTAAATCGTGAAATGGAACGTCTGATATTGATGAACCTGACTCACCCCATGGAAATTGTCAAAGAAATTGTCCGAAAAGGAATCATCTATTATAAAATAAAGCAGAATGATGGGAAAATAATCAAATTGAAGGATCAAGATGCTTTAAAACTTATGCCACGGCAATTACTGGAGTTCTATGAGTCAGTCTACTGCTGGGGCGAAATGTATAAGTCAACACTAGCTGAGCTAATGGAAAATGCAAAACACATTCAAAATGTTGTCTTGCGCAAAAATCGAACGAACTTACAGATTCAGCATATTCGGGGAGGATTCCGTACAACAGATGGTTTTTTTTTTGCAGTGAAATGGCGTAATATTTTCGAGTACGACTACGTTTCTGATTCTTATATAAAAGAAAAGCATTTGGAATCGCTTTTGATTTTCTATCAAGGCCTATCTATGTCCGGCGAGTATGTTGAAACAGCTATGGCTAAGATCAAAAATTAACTTTTTTAATTTATATGAATTACATTTGTAGAGTTAATGGCTTGTACACTATATTCCTAATAGATGAACTGTAGCTTTATAAATAAATTTTTTTTAATTATTCAGCAAGAGGTACTAATGTCTTTTTTTTAATATTATATGGTTTTTTAAGGCTCAAGGTTAATTTTAGTATAAACTGGTAAAAATAAATATTTGGAATAATGTTATTTCGTATTTTTTAGGAAATAATTTATAAAATAATCCTTTAGAGAAATTTGAATATTTTAAATAATATAGATTTATTATTATTATTCAATAGATGTGCAGAACAGTGACGCACTCAAGATGTTATGTTTTTTTGGATTAATAGGTTTTTTGGTATACTCTTATCGAATTTATGGATATTAGGAATAAATAAAAACCAAATGAAAGTCGGTCATATATAAATACAAATTAATACATATCTTTATTTGTAATCTGAAAGCTTTTTATGTACTTCAAGATCGTATCTAATCTCTAAAATCGTTTCATATTTCTAAAATTTTGAAAAGCGAAAATTATATTTAATATCTTATGTCGTTTTTTATTCGTTTGTTTGAACCGTTATTACTCAACGATTCCGTTAAAAGTGTAGTGTGTTTTCCCACTTATTCTTATAATATTTTTGCATTAAATATATGACAAATATACAAATTTTTTTTTTCTAGACCCATCTCCTCTTCCATTTATACTAAGTGTGAACGACACTCAATAAAAATGCTAAAATATTTTGTGATCCAAAATAAATTATAAAATAAAATAATTTATTTATAATTTAATAATATTTAAGTTTTGTATATAACCGTTATTCATCCGCTGCCTTAACCCGTTCTTGACCGAATTAATTTTTAAAAAAACTTTTTACATATTGTTCTTTAAATCTTCCAAATTTGCTGATATATATTATTGCACACAAGTTAAATTATTCAATTTGCAATACCCTATTTGTAAGTCTGATACTTACTGAACATTACTAGTTAGTAAATATGTGTTAATAACTAATACACCAGTAAACAGGAACGAACACGTCGATTGTTCCAATATTGAAACACCGGGAAAAAACGGATTAAGGGGTTATACCACCCAGGCGCACTGAAGAGTGAACCTATATTTGTGAATTTTTTTCTCGATTACTAATCAATGCATTAAAATGAAATTTTGAGACTTTATTACACATGTATTAAGGAATACAAAAATATTTTTTATTTAAATTTACGATACAAAATGGCGTCGTGGTACTAGGTAACTTGAACAAATGTTTTTTCCGAGGTACCGTACACCACCCAGAGCAAAAATAAATTTTTTTCCTTAATCTACATTAGTTTTTCTTTGGAAGTGCCCAAGATTATAAATTTTTTTTTGTAAATTCACTAATTGGGATCACTTTTCATTTTTTGGCAAAAAATCGACGTTAAATTGTTTATTGCAAATGTAATTATGTATCAATCTTAAAAATCGTGTGTAGATAATCTATATGAGATGCTACAATTGAAATTTCAAGTAAATCCAATAAAAATTGAGCGAGCTTCGCTGCACGCCAATTTAAAAAACATAGTTCCGAGAAAAACGCGTTTAAAGATGAACACGTTACTCGGAGTAGCACGTGGCACTGTTTGCTGCATGTTTATCGTCATTATAACGGTAACTGGGGCGGTCTTTTCAAACGTTTCAAAGTGTCTCGGAAAATAAGCTATAATAATTGTTTTTCATAGCTTGTCTCCCAAAATAGTTTTTGAATATAATTTTTAAATAGTTTATATATCATTTAAGCCAATAAAAAAAAAATGGAAAACAAAATTTGCTGTGTAGTGTAACCCCTTAAAATATACGTGTTTTTCAAAATTAGCAATAGGTTATAAATTTAATTATTCTATTTTTTTAACTATGATATAAACAAATTAAAATAGATTATAACATAAAATAATTATGTTAAATAATCTAGATAATCTCTACACGATTATATAAAATAACAAAAATATGGTTTTAAATTTAAATTATATATTATATGTTTATAATAGATGGTGTGGATAAATTACTCCGACATCAAATGGCAATGAGTGTCTGATTTCAGCATGATTATAAACTTATTATTAATTTTAATACTTAAGCGCGTATATTCAAACATATAGAGTGTTTCATATCCAAGCATTTACATTTTTTATGTTCACCGATTCAGTTCGTTCAAATAAAAAATAAGTTGGCATCATTGTTGAAAATCAATTCAAGAATTAAATACGCAACTCAAAGATAGAATTTCAACCGACAACATAATAAATAATATACGTTTTCGAATATTCTCTCGTCGTGATCCGAGTCATATGTCAATATTAGTTGAATCATAATTATTACGTCGATACGGATTGATATCTTTTCTGGATTTCTCAGAAGATTTGGGTAAATATACATTTTAAACTTGAATATTTTAAAAATAAATTCAAATAAGGCTATTCTTCAAAATAAAAACAAGTATATAAGAACTGGTTTGGAGCCACTTAAAATACAAGCAAAGCTCGCAAGTTCCCGATCCTTGTTTTAATCCATAAGAAATATTAAATTATTATTTCTTTATTACCATACAAACTAATGAAACTCAATTGAGTGGGAGAATATCGTAAATTGAGTATTCATTTAGGTGCCACTTTGTATATGTACAGCAAAAAGTTTTATCACCACTGAATTACGAGTAGCTGTTCAACGCAACACTATCATAAAGTCACGGTGTCATTTTGCCTTCATACCTTATAGAAAATAGACGCTTAATTTGCAACTGAATACTTATCACCTATATATAGCAGAACAGTAGTATTCTAGAATTTGAAGATAAAAAAAGACGGTAACTATATTTTAATTATTTTGTTTTGTTACGTTACAATGAAACTGATTTTCATTTTGACAATTTACAATATTTATAATTAGAGTTTATTTAGTCGCTTACAAACATCAATTTAACAATCATTCTTACATCTTTGAAGATATCATTTTTAAATGATTCTGAACATGTCAACCCAGCGAGTAACCCAATAAAGATAATGTTTTCATTTTTCATTATTTATACTATTTAAGATAAAATTCCGGATTGTATCGAATATAATTCTTGATTTATGTAATGATATTATTGGGAGATTCGAAATTTTAAAAAATCAGAATTACAGCAAAAGAAATTGATTATTTATAATTAAGCTCAGGATTACCAAACACACACACACAAACACACTCACTCTCTCACACACACATATTTATATTGAATTTTCATTTTACATTTAAATCTACATGCGATTTTTAGTATTTATTCTATTACTGTAATATTTCTTTTTAGCTGATCAATTTTGTTTTTGCAAACCATGTACGTTATTCATATATGTAAAAGTCAACAAAACTTTGACCTTTGCTTAATTTATTTATAAAATATTTTATTTCTATTGAAAATACAGTTGTTTCATGTTTCAATTTTTCTTGTGTCTTATAACATGAACATTTAGCATGAACTTCAACCGTCCTTGGATTTTAATTTTTCATTTGATATTGACGTAAACCAGAAGCGTAGAGTTTTGAAAATTCAGTAAGGTGGCAAACATTTATGATAAATATTAGTTTATAGAACACATAACATCTAAATCATGCGTTAGATACTTTGCACCCAACAAATACACTTTTACGTTACGCTTAATTTATTGGCAGCTTTTATGCTTTGATTCAATTATACATCAACTTTTAACTCTATTAATTTAAATCTCGTTTTAATATGATTAATTATTTTGTTCATGTATATTTTTGTTTGGCACGGATATATTTTATCATATTTTTTATGACTTCATGAATATCGCACTAATTACAAAATATTTTATACAAATCATTTATGGACGATTCATAAATAAATGTATTGAAGCCCAACACCCTTGGACATAAACGAGTTAAAATTAGCAAAGTTTTAAAATTAAGTCGCATATAAATTTTGTTTGATTTTAGGCAAAGACATGGACTCCGATTCTTCAAGTTCTACAGCGGAGTCTGGTACAACAAGTTCTTCTGCGCAACAATGTAATTATATTATTAAAATTAAGCGGATTAGAAATAACAAGCCTCCCCCATCGTTTATTTATAAACCCTAAAAATATTGAATGAATGATGCATGTGAGCGATTATGCTCTCAGTGAAGATATCTATTTCCAATCCGCTTTAAAATCTCTTGTTTGGTCATGTAAGATGTAGAATTGGTATTACAATTAATATAGAATGTATTTTAGTTTAAACGGTAGCTCAACAAAATTAAAATAATACTTTTTGGTAGCTATGATTTATGTTAATCTGTTTAGCGGAAACTCAACTAAATTTGAGTGATCTGACCCAGCCAATCGTTATAATCAAAGAATCGGTTACCGAAGGCACCATATATTACGATGTTCAAGGAAACGATGGAAACAAAATCAGAATGAATGGCAATGACGCTCTGACACAGATTCCTAACACATTGGTGAAATACTATGAAACGGTCTACTGTTGGACTGGTATGTACAACGGCACAATGAACGAAATCTTGCGCTTAACTAAATATGGGCATCAAGTAATGGTACGCGGCGATAGAAGAAATCTGGAGTTACAAAGTATTCAAGGAGGATTTGCCACACGAGATGGATTTTACTTTGCTATTAAATGGAAGAATATTTCTGCGTTTGATTATGTAGATGTTGAATACATTAAACGTTTTCATATGAATGACCTGTTGCGTTTTTATCAAGGATTGACTTTGACTCGCGAATCTTGCAATGTTGGTTAACTAATTTCATAAATATCTCTTTTGAGAGAAGTCAATGTGTCTTTTTGGCCATGACACAACCAAATTTATTGTAATATGGAATATAGTTCCATTTTGTCTATGCATATTAATATGTGAAGAATGTAATACTTTTGGATGAATTTAATATAGTTGTTCAATTGTAATATCTCTTGTAAATACTTATAATTCCCATGTACTATCCTCGTTTCCATTCGATGAAATAAGAATACTAGTCATATTGAAAGAAAAGTTTCAAAACAATATTTAATTGATTAATAGATTATTGTTTTTTCATTTAAATAATTTGTCCCTCTAACTGTTAAATGATGCTCTCAAATTATGACAAATAAAAAATAGATTATTGGGAATATCATTGTCCGCGTTCTACCAGACAAAATCAAGGTTTAAAAAAATTATGCCTTAAGAAATAATGCTAGGGTTGGTTTTATAAAAGTAATTTCATATATCGCCGTCTATGATTAATTACATAAATGAAATCATACGTGTCGTTTTAATTATTTACTCAACATGGTATAGAATTCCAATGGGTTTAGAAGATAAAATAAATTCTTACCAACCATTTTGTTATTTGAACCAGCATTTCAAACGATTGTAGCATTCTGTTGCTTAATGATAAATTTATTTATAATTGCTGTTCATTATAAAATTGCTATAAATTTTGACTCTATTTCGACTCTATTCTAAATCCACGTTTTAGTGAAAATAGCAAATTTCATTTTATATTATATATATTCTTGAAATATATATATATATATATATATATATATATATATATATATATATATATATATATATATATATATATATATATGTTTGAAATTTTGAAGTTTTGTAAATGCTGCGGCCTTTGAGATTACTTAAGTGAGTACGACTAATTGACTAATTGCCATATCAAAATAATACATTTAGATAATAGCATATAGTTAGCTATAATTTTGATTATGCATTAAAATACTTTTTTTGAGTATTCTAGCACATTGTGTTGGATATCACGGCAAAAAATAGACATATAAAAACCGCAAGGTAAATGAATACTTTTTTGAAGTTATTAAACTCCTAATACCGTTTTACCGTGCAATATACTAGCAATATGGAATCACGTGATTTTATAGATAGTATAGGTGTGAGTGTAAATTGTAAAATAAGAATACACGAGCTTTTGATAAACTATACCTCCCGCAATACACTAATGAACGTTGTGTGGACCTAAGTTACGTAAAAAAAAATTGGTGGCCTTTTCACATTTCGAACTTCCGACTGGCCTAAGCTAATTCTAATTAAAATATGTAACTGGAAATAAAAATGCCATGCAAATTTTTGGGTTAGTCCGGTCTAAGATAATAGGTGTCCGCAAATCTATCGAAAATTTGAAGTGAAAATACATTTGCCTCATATATATAAACCGAATTTTGATGGATGATCCATCAAAATTCGGTTTACACTATTTTTAATTCATTACATAGCTAAAAAATAGTTTAGGCCCACTATGTCTATCAATGCATTTAAGTTCGCGCTCATTTTTTTAAATTCAAATTTGACCAATTAGAACATGTGAGTAACGTATTATTTGATTGAATTCCCCCAAACATCACTCTGGGGGAATGCATTTAGTCCACTTCCACTATTGTTGGTGGAAATCAAATAGCCAATCGAGTTGCCGTTTTGAACACTCCACCTATCTTGACCATAATTAACGAAATAAATTCCTAAGCTCTATGTCAGATCACAAAAAATAATTGTTTGCTTCTAAGACAAGAAAATTGAATTCCATTTTTGTCGTAGTATTTGAAGCGGCACTTTTATTCATACGAGCATTCTACTGAATTTGGAATAGGTATAAAGTTGACAATTTGATCAAAGTCGTCATTTTCTATTTATTCATCTGGGAGGGAGGACGCTTAGTTTACTTGATCAATCAACCAATTTCAAAATCAAACTAATATACAAGTGTTGAAAAAAGAACAGGTAAGTTTATTATTTATTTGTTTTACTACATTTTTATATTATGTGTTGTATATGTATTTAACTCGTATTCTTCAAATAATTTTACACGTTGGCAATATTCACTATTACAAGCTTCAGTTTACTTTTCAAGTCTAAACATGTGGATCTTTGGTATGTAAGCCAATTTTTTTCTCAAGATGGCCGAAAAGTAAAAATCGATTTGCATTAAAAGGTTGTTGATTGTTGCATTTGTTAAAATATAGAGGTGTATTTCTTCATAATACGGCGTGTTTTATTGGAAAAAAGTATGTTTGATATAGTTCTCAATTTAGTTATTTACGTGTTTGCCATTATATTGAAGTTGTTTCACAAATATGATTTTTTGACATTTTGCAAATCCGAATGGTTATTCTCTTTCTATTTATATATTTCTCTTTGTTTTCTACCATTTTGTAAGCTCTTGTTTTTAGGTTTTCTATATTTTTATTTAACTGGCATAAAAGTATATGACAATAATTGCAACAGAGTTGAATTTCAACTATTATTTGTTTGGTTTCAGCTACAGTCATGTCTTTCAATAGTTCTGGGGGGGCTCCACGAAAACGGAGTAAGTATATTATATAGCTTTTAAAAATTGTTTGTTATGAGAATTCTAGAATCAAAATTCGATTTGAGATATGCAATTGGACTATGATAAAACGAAGTCGCTCTAACCTCGAAAAAAAAATCTTAAAATAGAAAAGTTGCTATACGAATATAGAAATTTAATGTTAAAGAATTCGCATTCAGCAATATTTATTTAAACAATTTATGCTTCTTTTATTCAGCTATATATCTGTAAACACTTGTATGGTATATTTTTACCGAAATAATAGTTTGAAATACCGAATGAATACCTTTAATGCTGTTTTTCAGGAAGCAGCGATAATTCTCAGTAATAATACGCCATTCTTAGAATAATTTGTAAAAAAGATAAATTAATAGACAGCATTCATCCTCAAGATTCCATGAGTTGTATTGTTAAATATTTCTTAATTTTCCATTCGAAATGGACATAAAATGAAATAGAAAAATGTGTTCTATGAATCTTTATTACTGTATTTAAAAAGAAAATTTGAATTCAAATTTTTTCTATCATTCCAACTAATGATATTTATTTGTTTGTTTAGCTCATACTCAGCAGTTATTGGCAAGTCTAGAGCAACCCATCGTCGTTATCGCTGAAATAATCTTAGATAACCGCTTGTATTACGAAGTTCAAGGATCCGGCGGACAAAGAGTTAGATTGCCGGCTGCTGATGCACTGTCGTTGATTCCTAATATACTGTTACGTTACTATGAAATCGTCTATTCTTGGAGCGGCTCTTATAATGCTACATTAAAAGAAATTTTACGTTTTACAAACCGTGGACAGCACAGCATTATCCTCTCTAATAGAATCAATTTGCATATCCAGCATATTGCGGGAGGATTTACTGCAAAAGATGGCTTTTTCTTTGCCGTCAAGTGGCGCAACGTTACTGGGTTTGACTATGTGGAGAGCGCCTACATAAAGCAATTTCATCTGCGCGAATTGATAGTCTTTTATCAAAGATTGTCTATGGCTCGTCGATAATCCA
This sequence comes from Nebria salina, assembly GCA_944039245.1. NCBI lineage: Eukaryota > Metazoa > Arthropoda > Insecta > Coleoptera > Carabidae > Nebria > Nebria salina. The sequence continues at coordinate 6,203,238 of OX063288.1, read as the reverse complement.
AAAAGCTTTCTTATTTCACCATGCTGTGTTTTTGAAATTTTTTTTTCAAAACTCTTCATACGTAAGTTTACGATTATATTAAACTCAAAATTGTTTTAATTTTCTAAATGTATTTTGATATATCAGTATTTTTTTTCTCATATTCTGTTTTTGTATTTTATATAAAACTCATAATGCACTATTACTTATGAGTATATTTACTAAAGTTTTCTTTTTCTCTCAATTTATACTATGTATTATATTAAACAAAAAATTCACCAATATTTAAGATTATTTTAAGCTCAAAATTTGCTTATACTGCCCAAAAGTATTTTAATATATCAGTATATTTCTTTCATCCTCATTTTGCTGTTTATTATATTAAATCAAAAATGTAGTAATATTTACAATTATATTATTCTCAAAATTTGCATTTATTTATAAAATGTATTTAGAGCGAAACATATTAAATTTTTGCAAATAAATTCCACTTTGCATATGTATATACATATTATATTGTAAAATCTCTGTAACATTTGATGATTTTTGATAAATAAAATTTGATATTGGTAACATAATTAATTTCATTATCAATTGTTAACCCTCGCAATATTTGCATGTGCAATATCGTTTTACATTTATATTGCATGCACGAGAAAATAAATTTTTAACATAAGCTATGGTTTATAAACGTATTTTATTGTAAATCTTATAACGATTTGTTTTACTTATTGTTAGTCAAAAACAGCTGTTACGTAAATCCTATATTGTCCAAAAATCTTGTAAAAAAACTCCTTCCACATCTTCCTGATTTAGAAAATATACGTTTATAATTAGGTGTATGTTGGTTATTCGCTAGTAAAACTAAAATTGGCCGCTTCTTTTTTGAAGATACCAAATTTGGATACATGTTGTGTTCGGATCCAATTATAACCATTTCTATGTTAATTTCAATAATCTTTATCATGTACAATATCTAATTAACGCCTCCGTTTGAGATTAGAGTGCCATTGCATCTACGTTGCAAATTTATTGGTATAAGAAGCCGCGAAATTTTAATCTACTCAATTAGACAAATTTTCTTGCAATCGACATGAACCGTATAAATATGGAATAAATTTTAATTATTTAATTTTTATTATAACGTCATCAATATACGATTACATTTTTTAAAATAATTTTATTGTTTTTTTTAATACTACATAAACATATTTTTGCTTATTTGACATTTTATATTTACGTTGTGAAATAGTATTAAAAGTTTTCTTCGTTTTTTATTTAATGTTAGTCAGTGCCAGATCGTGGAGGCCCCTAGGTAGTGCAATTTATAGAAGAAGCCTAATTATATTTTTCTAGTTCTTTGTGATAATCGGAAATATAAATTTTTGTGGAGCCCTCTACTATGTCTGTATTGTCATGAATCCGGTCCTGATTTTAATGCGATTGTTTTCATGATTCAACATAATTTTTTTTTATTTTCGATTAAAAACGCCAAAGTTTGTAACCTTAAAAAAGTATGTATTAAAACATGAAAGAATTTAGTTTTATGAATTAATTAATAGTGCATTATATACCGTATTTAAATTATAGACACAATGATTACACGATCGCCAAACAAAGTTAAAGCAAGGAGCATTGCTTTTTTTATGAACAAAAAGCTCTGACAAGTGTATAAACCAGGGAAGTACAGGTACATTTTTAATCTAAAGATCTAATTTAGACGCAGTGATCATTCGATTTATTGCATAATTCTCCTAACTGTTTCAATACTTACAATTTCTACGTTCAATATATATTATTTTTGGTTTTATATTTTCAAGCTTAGTTCAGTTATACAGAATACAGTAAACCAAAGACTCTTTTAATATTGGATTTGTTTGTGTAGCGGTAATATTTTTTTGGTATTTAATCATGGTATTCTTTATAAACTTATTAGAAATATTGAATTTTCCATAACTGATATAATCATTAACTATAATTGACATCTGAGATTTAAGTATTACCAGAGAATATTTGTCATTCACTTTTCCTTACTTTCAGCCAAAATTTTGTATCAGATTACAGGGCTTTCATTTTTTAGATTGTGATAATTATGAATATGGGAAATCAAGAGAATCAATGTTCTCCAGATCCAGAAAAAAAAGGAAGCTGCGATCTCTCCTCCGAATCAACTAGCGTTAGAATATTTGAGAAATGGCATCTGATAGAAAACATAACTATAAAGGACGAAGAAGAAAGTTTATATAAGAAATGAAACAAAACCGCTCATACCGTAAACCGTATACGTTATAGGATTGAGTAGAAAACCATGATTTCATAAAACCAAATTTGGTGCAACTTTCGTGATCCAACAAAGCTAGGTATGATTATTTTTATGTATGATTTCTTTAAAATTCAATTACATTTCTTTCCCTTGTGTAATTTAATATAATATAATAAATAATATTTTATAATTGAAAATGGTACCGAGAAAAAGAATTACTTCTTTAAAATGAAAATCTATATTTTACTAAAAAATAGATTTATACTCGAAAAATATATATGATATGAATTAAATTATTACGATCGAATAAATTAAAATGGTAGTGTTTTCTCATTGTTTTTATTTGCAAACTTGAATTACATTTAAAGACATTTCATAATTAATTAAGATTTCCAATTCAGTTGTGGTAGGTTTATAGATAAAAATAAATAAAAAATGTGTATTTCACCAACGTTCTCATAATTGAACGTTGTCTTTATTCACTTTTTACCTAAATTCCACAATAAATTGATTTAAATTTACCAAAATAATTTCGATATTCCGAACTAGTTACTGGTTACACATTATTTTATGTTCATTTTGTATACTTTTATAAAACTATTCCATATGTAAACTATTTGTTTTATTTTATTTTTTTAAAGTAAATATAATTATCGCAACATTGATTCATATAAAAACTAATTAAATTCAACCGAATGGGAGAAAATGTATACGGGGGAAAACAGATCTACCATAATATAACTACTTCCACTACTAGTAAGATAATGGACCAATTGAATAGCTGCCTTACACAAGAAGCTCCACCTTAATTCTATATTTTGGGAACAGGTATCTCTCTCAAAATAAATTATAAATGCAAAGCCCCTTAATAAAATATCATGTTATTTCTACGAGCTGAATAGAAGCTTCAACATTTTTACTGACTAGTTATGAACGTTTAGCTAAACACATTTCTAAATAATTTAATTTGAATAAAGCAGAAGTTATCACAGCAACAATTCAATATATATATATATATATATATATATATATATATATATATATATATATATATATATATATATATATATATATATATATATATATATATATATATATATATATATATATATATATATATATATAATATATTTTTTTTTTTGAACTGCAAGCTCGTAAGGAATGTTTTTATTTTTATTGCCTATTTAAAATTTAGATCTTTTGGATATTTGTGACGCATAGTAGACGTAACATTGTTTCACTGTACGTGTGATATTCTATACTTTAATGAAATTTTTTTTACAGTGTCTATTCTTATGGGGAACATTATGTTTACACCTTCTCCATTGCGGTTTCTATTTAAAAAGAGAGAGATAGATAAAGGTAATATGAGCTACATTCTATTGTTAGAGGATTACTGGTTTTAATACTTTTTCAGGAAATTTTCGTGTTTCAGGTAAAAGGATGGTTTCAAGATTTTCATCTACATCAGAGATTGATTTCTCGAGCGTAATGACGCCTAAGAGTGATTACATTATTCATATTAAAAGAAATATATACGCGTATTTATATTATCCCGCGTTTAAGTGATTTTTTAATAATAAAGTTAGATTTGTTGTGCTGGCAATTTCGCGACTATAGTTTTCGCTATAATGATTTGATTTGAGAGAAATTTCATGTGAATTAGAAATTATAATTATCTTTGTATGTTTAGCGCATGCTGAGAAGAATTTGGCAAGACTTGTGAAACCTATCACCGTTATCTCTGAATCAATCATCGAAGACTGCAATTATTATGATGTGGAAGGGTTCGATGGGTATCGAATAAGAATTGACGGCAAGGAATCTCTACGCCTGATTCCAAATGCATTGGTGGAATATTATGAGAAAGTCTATTGTTGGAGCGGCATGTATAATGCCACTTTAGAAGAAGTTTTGGTTAGCGCAAACGCTGGCTACCAAATAGCTTTCCGCTGTGACAGAAGACGACTTCAGCTAGAACATATTCAAGGAGGATTTGGCACGAAGGATGGGTATTTTTTTGTAATTAAATGGAAAAACATCACTGCGTATGACTATGTGGACATCGACTACGTTAAACAATATCATAAACAGGATTTGTTATACTTTTATCAAGAATTGAGTATCACAAGTCACTATGGTAGACGTTTTTTTTATATATATATTAATTTCAATATGCAACGTATTTCTTATTTTTAGCAAACAACCGTATAGCTTAGATTCATTTGGAATATTACGCTTGTTATATGCATACATGTATATCTACTCCTAAAATGTAACTTATAATTATATTGAGTTAAAAATATTCAAAATGGTCAAAATGAAACATGATTATTTACTGAGAAGTGTAGTTTTATAAATATACAGGACAGAATTGGTAAAAAATTAAATAACAAAAAAGAAGCATTGAAGACCAAAATGTACTAAACGTACTTTGCACAAAGTCTCAATATGGAAGTGGAGACGTTACCAGAACTATAAACTCAGCAAAATCTACAAATTGTGAGGGAAGAAGAGACTATGAAACATTTTAAGGAAAACTACAAAGCACTATAAAAAAAGCAGCGAAATAAATTAATAATTTGCTTGAAGCAGATCTAAGCTCAATTCGACACCCTGAAAAGACATTTATGTATTACTATAATATTCATTTCTGGCCTTTTATTCCAACAGAGATCGCTAATCGTAGATTAAATTTGTTTATAATTTTATATTAAAATTAGACATTAAATATCACTACATTTTGTATGAATTTTATGTGTAGTTAATATAAATCTATTTAAATTAATATAGGCTTATTTTTATTTTCAAAATGAAATAAAAATAAATTCAATGTAAACGATATAGTAGATTTTAAACCGATTGGCAATAAATAAATATACAACTCACTAAACAATTAAATACAAAGAAATAATAGGTTCATTTATTCAATGGCAAAATATGGTATAAACTTTATTTTATAATAGAAATTGCATATATAAAAATTATTCAATAGTTCAAAGACGCCGTCAAAAATATCAAAATCATTCCAACAACTGCAGAATAAATACTTTTGTAGTGTATCTCCGCTTAACATCTTGTGAAAGTAATTTTATTTGCTGTAATATCTTTCAAATAAATAGTTTCACATTTTACTAGTTTCTTTCTCTCACTGAATCTGACCGTATCCTAACATGCAATTAAATTTAAATTATTTCAAGTTTGACCCTGTACACTGTAAGACTCAAGTTAACAAAAAATTACACGTTCGAGTTCGGAATACGACACAGCAGAGAAAATTTACGAAAAAAAAAAATGTTTTCAAGGCTCACATGAAAACGCGGATATTTAAATCTGCCTCCATTGAATTTTAATTACTTCCGCTAATAAGAACAAATAGCCAATGAAATTTCAGACCCCACCCAAATTTACTGAGACTAGTGTCGTCATGCGGGATTAAGGGTAAGTATATACAACAAAATTGGCCACTCATCTCCAGAATTATGGTAACAGCCATTTTATGTAAATACTTTTTGAAGTGCACATGTAACTGCATGTCCGACTAGTTTTTACCGTTAAAGTGAAATATTCATACTACTTTAAGCTGAAAATTTGGCGTAATTGTGCGAAAGGTCGGTAAATATATTTTAGATTCGAATTTTAGCTTTATTTTCTAGCGAATTTACCTTGTTGAAAAACTTGGAGCATTGTAGAAGCAGACATGTTCCTGAAACCCTTTGCTTTTGAAATAAAGTTGATTGGAATACAATAATTTATATTGAATATAGTTTCCTAATGTGTAACACTCATTTTATAGTATTATAAGTATTTTTTTTTCAAAATCAGGTTAAATTCATAAATTGCGTTGCTAAAAAATTTCAGAAAATGGCCGATGTAAGATTTGAAGATTTCAGTTCCAAATTGTTTTATGTTTTATAAAACATTTTCGATTACTTGAACACACGAAAATATATGTTTCTCTTGGATTAAATGATCCCTAATTTTACTTTTAGTTTATAAACCTGTTTCAATCAATTCGTATTTTAAGTTTCATTATATATAAGTAAAATTTAGGAATTAAAATAAATGCAGGAATGAAATTTTTAATATAAACAAGACAAAAATTAAATAATTTATTATTTTAGTCGAACAAATTTGTAACATTAACATACTTCCATGTCTACTTTATAGTTATCAATTCTCATTATCTTGAGAGTAATATACCTATTTTTGGACACGATGCCGACCTTTCTGCTGTACAGGACAGGGTTTGTTCCAGCCCCCTCATTACCTAGAAGTAAGGAAACTCTAAATACTAACTACATTGCATTTATAACTGATATCATCCTCCATAACAAACTATATACACCTTTACTGAGAAAAATTGTTGGAGTAATCTATATTATAATGTGCATTACTATTAATCGCCCGTAGAAAGTATAAGTGCCAATTTGGCAGCGCTCGACAAATTGACTCGTCTGTAACAATTAGATCATAATGTAGATGAATTTTGACGTATTTACATCAAAAACGAAATTGTTTTATCATCAACGGACTTAATTCAAAGAACTGGTTGTATGTTTAGCGAACCCACTATCACATATCAGGCGCCCGAATCAAATGATCTACGTGATTTCGGAGCACTTCCACAACGGGTATATATACTACTTACTGGAAATGCACGATGGACTCAGATTCATTTTAGGAGCAGATGACGCATTGAAAACGCTCCCATATACATTGCTAGAATGGTACGAAAGACGCTACTTGTGGACTAGTATGTTCTGCGATTCTTTCGCTGATGTACTGCGACGTACTGCCTGCGGTCATCTTTATGTTTACTACGGCGATCGAAGTTTGTACAAGGTGGAACATATATTGGGTGCAATTGGAACAAACGAAGGCTACTTTTTCCTCATTAAGTGGAAACATATGCTAGGTTTGGATTACGTGGCTGCGGATTACATTAAATTACATTATCTAGCTGATCTACTGATTTTCTACCAAGCGCTATCTTTGGCTCGATATTATTATCATCAACTTTTTGAATAATTTACTCTTCGTTTTTTTTTCAGTATTATTTTGATTTTATAAGTACTTTATCATTATTTTGAGATGAATAATTATTAGTGATTAAAAAATATTGTTTAGATATTTTAATTTATTTATTAACCGTAATAAGTGCTTTATCATAGTTTTAAAACGCACAGTAATATTTCTTTTTTTTTAATTTATTTGTGATTTATACATATATGTTGTGAGAATTATTAATTTTATTATTTTTCGTAAATCCTCATCCTTCCATAGGGTAAATTATTCTACATGTACCTTTTTTCCATTCATATACTAATCAACCATGAAAATCTATGTATGTTATAAAAAAAAAACCACCCCTGACCAGCTTATCTTCCTCAAATCATTGTATTATATATTACACCAATGATTAGTAGTTTAAATATTCAAGACTGACGCAATCACATTATCGTAAAAATTATTGGTAATCCCTTCGGTTATATAATCAAGAACTAAAAATTATTTGCCTTTCCGTATCAGTAATTTTTACATTCTTATACGCAATATAAGTTTCGATCTCGAGATTTTAACGGAAATATACGTTTTGACCTTCCCTTAAACGATTCCGACTATTTTTGTAATAATGTCCGTGTGTGTGTATGCGCTCTACAGGTTGAAGGTAAAATTATGAAACTTAAGATTTGCATGTATCTGGGGTGTGCAAAACATGACTAGAGTAAACAAGCACAATTGGATTTCAAACCGGAAGTGCTTCTTTACTCTAGTTATGTTTTGCGGTTTCTGTAATTACTCAAAAATGGTTACAGTTACAGAAAAATAGTTTGAATAAAAATTGAAAGTATTAATATTTCGCATAACTTTTATTTGTTGTGTGTATTTTTTTCCGATAAGATTAATGGTTTCAAAATAATGGTTATTGAAATTTCTTCTTATATTTATTTTTACATAAATCGTAACTGCGCCATCAATTGTTTTAATATTTATTCTAAGAAATATATTTTGGGAAAATGGGTTACAAAGGTTAGCATAATATTTTTAATTAGGAAAAATAATAAAAATATGATCTAACCAAAATGCATATAAGAAAGTTCTGTGTAAGACATTGCAGATATTTTAATTTCGCAGACGACCTTGACGCATGCAATTGGCAAAAAATTGTTTAGATTAAAAATGTCAATATTTTTAAGGTTAGTTAACAAAAAAACGGATTAAAATTTATTTTAAAATATTAATTCATAACATATAAAATACTATGAAAGAAAACAGTTCGCCACTAAAATTGTAAACTGCATAAGGGTATTTATAAATACAATTATTATTTATATTAATTCATCGACGATGTTTGCCTCGCTGGATATAAGGTAAACATGCATAAAAAACATCGATTTCAAAATTAACTATATACTCTCGCGTAATATCATATGCCTTTTTCAGATGGAAAATGTTAGGAAATAACTTTTTTATTATTATTTCATTCGTGATTTAAGCCGTACTTGCTTAAATTAGTTAACAAACGTATGGACTCTTGATAAAGGGAACGATGACTGCACAATTCCAATGAATCGGACAAAAGTTAAAATTCATATCATCTCGCTCTTACATCTGTTTCATTCCAAATTGTTTCATCACAATAATTCTTTAATGCTTTCACTTAAGAGGCATTACATTTATATTCCACTTTTTTACACTGAACCAAAACAATCTTTTGTTTTAACTAAAATTAGACATCAACTTTTTATGCAATGCCTCTTTTGTCTCTTTTCATCAATTCATATTCAGTCAAGCAAGCAACATGAATATCACCTGACATATCTTTGAAATTCAAATAAGGTATTTTTAATTCTTTCTCACAGCTTCTTTTACATTTTCATTCCACCAACCATTCTAAATACGTGCACTTTCCCTTGAAACACCACATACAAATTATTAAATTAATCAGAATTCCCTGATTTATTGTTACATAATGAAGAAAATAGGAACAAAAAAAAAAAAAAATATATATATATATATATTATTAGTTTCTACTAAACAGCTAATGTAGTTTTAAGTAATCATTATTACTTGAATTATAATCACAGGTAAAATAACCATGGCTTTGAGTTCTTAAGTGTTCTCACGTTCAAATTATATTCATTTTTTTTATTTAGTATGCTCGCTCGTATACACGTCATGCTATTTCAAAGTATAAGGAAAATCCAGACTGACCGCAAACTAATATTTATTATACATGCATGATTCGGTTATGCAATCCGAGCACTTACTATTAGTGCTTTAATTAATTAAAAAGTAAGTAACTTTTTTAACATTATAGATTTAAGGGGGTATGCCTAATCGCAAACTTTCAAAAAATTGATTTTTTAATTTCTCAAATTGCAAGTATATGTATTCAACATTTTATGTAAAAAAAAGTTGATCCGATAAAAATTGACGAAGTTATGCGACATTGAAAAGATTCTATGTAAGTAACACTTATGACACTTAAAACTTTATAAGTGATTATCTCAGAAATATGTTTTGAAAGTCGGTGACAGCAATGTCTCAAATGCCATACATCCGATTTTTCAGATTTTTGTTTTCTCATGTTCAGAACTATTTTCTTGGGTCCGTGATAGTTCGGATGTCGTCTCTTATAAAAATTCGATTTTCCACAGCCGATCAAATACCGATTTTTATGATAAAAATTGATACCTTGACTTTGTAAGGCCATTTTGTGAAAAAAATTTTTTTTTCGAAAACAAACTATCGCGTACCGGTTTTACTTATCCTTAACCAAATGCAATAAGAATTTTTGAATTCAGATGATTACTGCTCCAGCAGGAATTGTCAACGCGAAAGTCTGTTTTAAAGAGGTCTTCTCCAAGGAGCAGTCGGATGGACCACCACGACCTTTTTTCACAAAATGATTAATGTAATTTTGAGCTTAAATATATGCTGAATAAATGGAAGAAAACAGAATTTGAAAATGTTGACTAGTTTTCCTGAAAATAATCCAAAATATTCGCCTTTTTTGCCTTGCAGGTAAGCATTCCTCCTTAAAACACTTTATCGAAATCGTGATATTTCTTGTTTAATTTGGTATAATAAACATTGTCTTGTTTCCAGAAATTTGAAATAATTAATCATTTTAAAAAGTAATGTATAACAATTAAAAATACGATTTTTGGGACAATTTAAATGCTATAACGTAACCGTTGGGTTTCTATTCAGTTGTCCTAGAATTAAGAGACGTAATTAAACAATCTGCCTACCAAGTGGGCCAGTCTATCATTGAAAATAATCTTCAAAACATGCCCTTGTCTTATATACTTTATTAAAAAAAAATCAGATTAAAAATTAATAATGTACAAGATATTATTAAAAATTATACATCTAAAAGCTTTTACTTATGTTTATAATTGTATCGTATTCAACTATTTTGTTGGAAATGTAATTCTAATAATCGGACCATCCCCAGATAGCTATCCAATAGACAGGCATACTTTACATGCTCTCGCTAAGCTAGCGAATGTGAAAAATTGATTCCAGTTTCAGAAAAATACGTCTAAGAACTGAAAATCATCATGTAAGATATTCGAAAAACCAATATGAATATTACTACGGAACGATCCAAATTGCGCAGCTATATTAAAGATCAGAAACCGAATACCTGGATCTGCATCCCAAACTAGATAGACCTGTATCATAGAACTCTGGTCCGAAATCTACATTTTGGCCGAAGCTTAGAATAGTTAAGAAATATATCTGGTTACCTTTATTTGAAAAAAATGTAAAATATTATGTATTTAATAAAATATAGATATTTAATAGAAAAAGTAAACTTTTTACAAGTTATCCTTGTCTTTTTCGTATTCTTTTGAAAGAATAGTGTTTACATTTACTTATTGTTATTTCTGAGTTGATATCTCATAAAAATGTAACGTCTTATACCGGTGTGAGAACTCTTGATCCTGAGCATTAATTATAGTTTTGTTAATCAAACCAAATGATAAGTTTCTGTTTATTTAACAATATGTGTGTGTGGGATGAAATATTGTTTGTTACTTCACTTTGTTTACTTTCGTTATATATCACATTTACATATATAAGAATATAATCATCAAATACCCCACAGTCTATCTGGTTTTATTTATAATAAACCATTAACAGTGTTTATTGATATATTTTCTCTAAAATATATTCAACGATGGAATATTTAGGCGCCTGTTTCAAAAATCCCAAAAAGCGCCATTCGGGTAATATTAGAGTTACTGTTGTTGCAAAGCTTACGGAAATAGACCTCATTTTGTGTCGGTTAGCTAACGTGTCAAGAGAGCTTAAAGAAGTTATTTAGTTCCTTATTAAGTTACACATTAGTTTTACAATGTTGAAACGTGAAGACAGAGATGCAGATGATGAGTGTGAGGGTGAGTACATAATTATTTTTAACGATTTAACATGTAGAATATTTTGCCAATTATTGGTTAAACGGCAAAGTCTTGCAAAGGAGGTTTATAACTGTCTTAGACATTATTTATTTTGGAATAATACACTAGTTTTACTAATGTATATATTCACACACACACACACACATGTATATAAATACACAAGAAGGGTAGCACTTACAGCAAACATAAGTGATAGTAATATTTCGCATAACTTTTATTTGAAAATACTTTTCAAAAAAGGAACTGGTTACAAATAATGGTTTATATTATTTATTTTACTTAAATCGTATGTCTTTCAATTATCTAACATGAAAAACAAAATAGAAATAAATAAATATATATATATATATATATATATATATATATATATATATATATATATAACATTTATAAAATGGAAAAAAGGACTAACAATTTACACCTGGTAGAGTGTAAGTTTTTACCGGGTCAGATAAGAGCGATTTATTTCGTTTCTTGCGATAAAGATATACATAGTTGCAATTCCGAGAAACACAAATTAGCAATAGAGGCTCTTTTTTAAAATTAATATTTGATTAAAATTGTCATTATTATTAGGCATAGATCCTTTTAATTTAAAATGATACATTCCAAATTTCATATTGCATTATATTTAATTTAAAATAATCATATATAATTCGAGTTACAAAAGTGATTCTTAATCACGCATTCGATAGGATTGGATGCTCATTCTGCAGATGCAAGACGAAAATTTTCAAATTTAAATTTGAAAACTGATATCTTATTTTGAAAATTTTATAAAATTTCGGCTATCAAGATTATTGTGAACAACTGGAATACAAAGTTAATTATAATTAAAATCAATTAAATATTTTACGAAGAATTTTTATACCGCCTTCCTTCAAAAATTAATTTTATCAAATGACGGTTTTACCCAATTTTATTTAACATTTTGTTCTTCGTGTGTTTTATTTTATAGCCATGGTAATATAATTATTAGAAGACAAAGAGAGGGAGAGACTTATTATAATAATAAAATTAAACGTGTATAAAAATATTATTTAATTTATTAATATTATAATGGAAAGAAAAGTTTTAAGAAATAATAAATACATTATTTTCTATTATATGTTCTATTATATTAAATTTGGAGATTTGTATATTTAATAATGAATAAAATAATATACAATATAGCGATATTAATCCTAAATTACTATCCATAACTATGCTCAGCTGATCAATAATAATAAAATAAACAAACAAATATAAAACATAGCAACAGTTTTTAAATTGTTAGTGAAATATCAGTAATGGGGAAAATATTTTTTAAATTTAATACGTTTCTATTAATTAGTTGTAGATGTTTTATAAAAAGAAAAATTACTAAAAAAACATTCTTCTAGTATTTTAATAATTTTTGCGATAATAAGTCACTTATTTACTCTGGTGCAATTTTGAATAAAATTTGGATTTTTATATAATTTTCTTATAGGAAATATATAGTTTTACTTATATAATTTATATATCATGAAATAACTAATTCATGCTTAATTATTAATTAACATGATACGCCAAGGAAAGGGGCGGGGGGGCACATGCATGCAAAACAACGTTGAAGAACGTGGGTATTATAATCGTATCCAAGGTCAATGATGTCACTTGCTAATATATTTATTTAATTTAAACAAACCTGTAGGAGATATGATTAATTTACGAAAATGTAATGTGTATAATTATCATCCAAAATACATACCAAATATTATTTTACATCAAGATACAAAATTGTATATAAAATCCATTCAACATTCAATGGGGAAGTTAGCTGCACTTAACTTAAGCACATTTTAAACAACTTAACAATTAATTTAATTATATTAGATGCACAGTAAACGAAAGTTTTATTAGCTACTAAGTACTGATTAGTATATAGGCAGTCGTAAAAGGCCTACATTTAAGCGTCATAAGTACATACCTAATCTTTTCGCGCCATTTGCTTATACCTAGCGTACATTATAATCTGAACCAATCACCAACCGGATTTAAGTAGTAGGAGGTCAAATTAGGCTTAGTAACCGTTCGCTGATAGGTTGAGTAGTTCCAACTTACTTTACTCAGAATAGGTTTGTTATATGTGGTAATATTTGTATTTCTCGATAGTTTTACAGGTTGTGCAAAGCAATTGTTATTTTAAATTATAAATTTACGAATAAATGCAATACAATTATATTAAACTCTATCAACATTTTGAACTAATCTTTACAAAATAACTGGAGCAATACCAATCGGGCTACTCATTTAATTAATTTAGACCCTGTTCTGAATATATATACTTAGAACTTATTTATTGTTATTTAAAATATATATTTTTTATAAATTTATATGATAGTAATAATACGTAATTGTTAAATAAATATTATGTTGGTATATTATTATTTGTTGTCTTTTTCTTTTAGAATGAGAACATTTAGAACTGTTAGGCCACGCCTTTGCTTCAATTGGTATAATAAGAGATAGACATAATTAAAATTAGAGTGGGATTTTGTTGAATAGTAGCGGGAAGGTGTGAAAATTTGCTTTAAATCGTAAATCATATCATAAAAATATTTTTGTCGGTAAGCATTTAAAACACTTATTTATTGTGAATTGCTTTAAAAGCGAAATTAATATTTGATTAGAATAAATAAATAATTTTATCAATTACTAAAGATATGCATAATTTAACAAAGAGGAATTTATTTCAGAGCAATCTCTTTTTTAACTAAATATTATCGTTGTTACAAAAAACAAAATATTGTATAAGTAATTTCTAGTTGAGGGGAAAATTTTGAATTTGAACCATAATTTTTCTGCATGTATATTGTATAGTAAAAAGCTGTTTATTTATTTAGTTATTATGCAAAATTAAAGTTAAAATCAATGTCATTTTATTGAATCTAGCAATACTGTTTAATATAAATTAAATGTTGAATTATACATAAATAATGCATAGTGAAAACAAATTATGTTTCAAATTTTATTAGTGGTACCAAATAATAATAATTACATTGTTTAAAACAATAGAGATATTTATATCAGGAGGTTGAGATAAAATAAAAACGCTTGTTATGTCATAAATATACTAGATACAACAGTTATTTCTTGAATCAATTTTTTTTGTTAATAATCAAATATGTTATTTGTATCCCAAAGCTTGGTTCAAACTATTATAAATATTTTTTTATAAAAAACCTATGTGAAAATTGAGTAAAATATGAATTGCATTGACAGCGCTTAAATTAAACTAAAACTTTTTTAATTTGAATTTGCTATGTTCATGTGTTTCAAATTTATAGTTTTGTGATAAATTCATCATACATAAAAAATAAAGTAAGTGTTTGTAGTGCAAAGAAATCATATGATTTTCAAAAATAACCTGAGTTTGACCTAATTATTCAAATTTTAATTAAATTTAGTTCAATTTCATTTGCAGATATTGTTGCCGAAGATCATAATTTCAAGTTTAAATTATAAAAAGATACAAAAAAAGGTACTATTCTTTAGAAATTTATTATTTTAAAAATTTCAATTTCTAAAGATGTATAAAATATCATTTTATTCAAATATGTATCTATACTGACATTCATATTTGTCTTCTTTTTCTTTAGTCAAATTAGAATCTATCAAATAAGATTTTTAAAACAATTTTTTGTAATTCCGAAAAATATTAACCATTTTTATTTTAAATTAAAATTTTCAGCCTATTGAACAATATGGAAAATGCATCTTTAGCGTAGAATATCTCAAAAATTTCCATTTTGTACATGTAATTTAAAGCCTTCTTATCAATCGTTATCAATCCGAAAGAATTTGTGAGACATACAGCGTAGCTGTTAAGCTTGGCGTCACTCCTCTTTTGAACCTTGCGTAAGAAACAGGAGTTGAGTTTTTTTGATTTTGATTTTTGATTGATTTCATCTTTCAATTTTACAAATTCTAATAAAAAGTGTGTGCTA
The DNA here is from genome assembly GCA_944039245.1 of Nebria salina. Taxonomy (NCBI): domain Eukaryota; kingdom Metazoa; phylum Arthropoda; class Insecta; order Coleoptera; family Carabidae; genus Nebria; species Nebria salina. Next base: position 6,187,588 of record OX063288.1, on the reverse strand, counting down.
ATTCGCGGTAAAAACATGGATTGCTGCCTTACAAGTAGTCATAAACGTCGTTGTTTCCGAATTGAGAAAATCTTAGATCGTCGTTACATGTGTAACAGGACGCAGTATTTGATTAAATGGAAAGGTAAGTGTTTTTTTTATATTTCAAACAGTAATTCACAGTTTCTATAACTTATATAAGCATGTATTGGGCCTATATATTGTATTATATACATATGCAAAAACCACGCCCTATTCCATAAATATTACTGCTACTTTACTAATTTGTAGAATTTTTAAAACTATGCTTAATTATATTAAAGGTGAATATCAATAACAGTAAATTGTGTTATTAATGCTTTAATTGTTAATTTAATGACTAATGATGAAAATATTTTTAATCGTAATGGCGTCTTAAACAAAATGGCGGCTTTGTACAATTATTTTACTCTTATCAAATAATAGAATATTTGCCAATAACTATATTCAAAACGATGTATTTCTAGATGTTATATTTTTACTAATATTAATTTCATTTTTTGAAAACAAAGCATCTTAGAATGAGCATGAACCTTCCCCCCCTCTCCACCTACATTCTATGATCTAATCAAACAGCGCCTACGCCTTTTGATATAAATATTTTTTTAATAGTTACAATAATCATAGAAATTTCATTTTTCTTCCAACAATTTTAACTTTAATTTTTGTTAAAAATAACCATTCATTCTTTTTAATATAATTTTTATTGGAGACATACGCATATTAACTTTTTTTTATTAGCCTTTTAGTAGCTGTTTACAGAACAATTCGTGCTAATTTCGTTATTACTAGCACTTTTGCCAAACAACATATATCTACACTCTCAGAACAGATTGAAATTTGTCACCATTTAGGGATTGAACGAAATATCGAATCTTTTCGATGTAAATGACAGAACCAATACTCTTATACATAATGAAAATTTGTTTATTTCTAGTTTAATATAACATGTTTAATTCATTAAATACAAAGAAAGATTATAAAATTTCGTAGAAATATAGATGAATTTTGGCATCTTTAGTTAATTTGGTACTAGTTTGAGAATTCTATTTCTACACACTTTCAAATCAGATCATGCAAACTAAATGTTCGAAACAGTAAAATTTAATAGAATTTAAATTTTTTTTTTTGAATAAAAAATTTATTAAAATTAAATCAACGTGCGCTAATTTTGAATAAACTTGTTGTTGTGTTAAAAATTGCATTTAAATAAAACTTATTTCAACTTCTGCTTCATGGGTATAAACTGTTTAATATAATGTACACGATTCAGTAAATATGTTAGAAATATCAATAACAAAGGCATTATAAGAAATGCGTATATTATTTTATTTACCTGTCATTTAGCTTCACCTAAAATATTCTTAATTGTATACCAAATTAAAAAAAATTCATCTATTTAAATTCATATTAAGGACCTTTAGAAATGATTTTTAGATAGTATATTTAGTGGTATTTTATTAAAATATAAGTTCTAACAATTCGTTAAAGAATGGGAATGGCTTCTTTCGATTAGTAAAGTTTTTAACTTTTATAGTAAATTAGTCAATATCTGCCAAACTATTTAATCTCTCTAGTAATTTTTTTGTATAAGGACTGAGACTACTTATTATATTAAAGTTTATCACCCTTTAATAAAAGTAAAAATTAACTTATTTTTACAGTACATAGGACATATTAGATATACCCATCATATTATAGCTTTCATATTTCAATTCATTCAAACTTTTTACCTCTATCTAACTATATCTGCATAATAATTGGTTAATAAAAACATCCGAAAACTAAAAGCTCACTCCATCTCTTCCCGGAACTTCACTTACACGCTCTTGCTTGCTTACAACGTATAAATATATAGATAATTAACTAAATATTCATCTAGGTCTGAGCAGCTCGCACAACAGTTGGGAGCCAGTGGACAAAGTTCCTTGCCGTATGAAAATCATGGAGTACCTGAAGATGCCCGTCCGAATCCTTAACGTTATACCAACAATGAACTATGATGATTTGAAGTTTCACGTCCGTACCAAAGGCGATTCGACAGTTGAATGTCTATCGCAAGTGATGTTCGATAAATGTCCCTATATGACATTGAAGCATTTGGAGGCCATGATAACTCTGAACTTTGGCCCATACGAGCGAGAAAAAATTCTCTGTGCTTCATTTATTGAATACATGGCTCAATCGGGAGAATATAAGTTCCAGAACATAAAGGACAGATTGGAACTAGCACAAATTCATGGCGCGGGAGTTACTCTGAATGGCATGATCTTGTGTATTAAATGGAATGATACTCCTGGTTATGATCTAATGTATGTTGAAGAAGCATACGAAAGATTCCCATTGAATGTTTTCAAATACTTCCGCTCCAAAATTATTGACGTTTTTTTGATAAAAAATGAAGTGAATAATCTGTTGTTTTACCCTCCTAACTCTGATCTCAGTCCTAATCCGAGTCCCAATCATAGCCCCAGTCCCAATCTTAATATCGGTCTCAATCCTGATCTGAGTCCCAATTCTACTCCCAATCATAATGTCAGTTCCCATTCTACTCCCATTCCAAGTCCTATTCCGACACTTATTTCAGAAATGAATACTGATACTGATACCAACATAAGCGCTAATAATACCGCTACAGTCAAAATTAAGAATTATTTCCATCCCTTTGCCAAAGCCTTTAGCGTTACTAATGATAATACTATTGTCATTGAGCATACCAGTGCTGATGCCGATGCCACTATTGATATTAATGTCAACAAAAATATCAATACCACCATCGAACTGGATACCGCTGCTAATCTTGATACTAATATTGATGTTGAAGGCAATCTTAATGCCACTATCGATCTGGATTCCGATAAAAAATCCAATACCACTATCGATATTGATGCTGATGACAATCTCGATGCTACTATCGATCTTGATTCCGATTATTCTCGTGATGGTACTATCGAACTCGATGCGGATGTCAATCTCGATGCAGATATGAATCTCGATGCAGATATGAATGTCGATGCACAAATGAATGTCGATGCAGATATGAATCACGATGCAGATATGAATCCAGATGCAGATTTGAATCTCGGTGCCAATGTTGATCTCAATACAGATATGCATATTGATGCTACTATTAATCTCGACACCGATGACGACGATTTTGATACCAAACCAAATATAGTTACTACTCCTACTGGCGTGTATATCAATCCATTTGCTTTTCCCATGAATCAGACCACTACTATCGATACCATTATTGATCTTGATACCGATGCTGATTCGGATAATGATACTAAATCCGATATTATCACTGCCAAAAGTAAATATATCAATCCCTTTGCCGTTACCGTTACTAATGGCAATTTCAAAGCCAATGGTATGAGCAATACTAGTTCCAGTACCATTCGCAATGGCAATACTGAAGCCAATATCGACATTGATTCTGATGACGATGCCATTATCATTTCGATTTCTATTGCCAATACAAATCCCCATAGCATGGCCTGTCCTAATAGTTATAGTATTGCTGATGGTCATCGCAATACCCACAACATGCCAAGTGTTAATAAAAATACCATTTCTGATGGTACAACTAATACCCATAATATGGACTGTGCTGACAACAATACTACTACCACTACTATTGCTGATGGTAATACCAATATCCATAACATGGTCTGTGCTGACAAGAATACTATTGCTGATGGAAATACCAATATCCATAACATGGCCTGTGCTGATAACAATACTAATGTTGATGGTAATACCAAAACCCATGAAATGGAATGTGCTGATAACAATACAATTACCGATGGTAATACCAATATCCATAACATGGACAAAGCTGATAACACAACTATTGCCGAGGGTAATACCGATATCAATATCCATGACAATACCACTACAGATGGTAATGACAACGCTATTATTAGTGCAGGTGCTAATACTGATGGCGTTGCTAATATAAATCCAGATGATGGTGCTTATGCTCAAGTTCTTATTAATTACAATACTTACGCTTCTTCTAATTCTGCTAGTAGTTCGAGCTCTAGCTCTAGCTCTAGTAGTGATACTGAAGCTGATGCCGACCGCAAGTCTTAATATATTTTTCTTTATCAATTCATTATTACATTCTTCCTATTATTACTGGGATTATGTTTAATTTTAATATTTCTATTATATACAAATATTGTATATCCGCACAAAAAAAAAATTATATGATGCACATGCACTACTTATTATTTAGATTAGCAACGTTAAACTGTCGGTCCATTTATACTAATTGGCATTTTTAAAATATTATTGACTAACGCATACCCGAGTTGAGTTACATTTTAATTCTAAAATAAAATTTCTATTTACTATTCTCAAAAAGATTGTGACATATGTTTCAAATATAATATATTGAAAATTTTTGATGCCAATCTAATTTTATAAACAAAAAAAAATAAACATTCGAGAATTTTCTAAAAAATAATATTATATTCAAGATTAGAACATTGCAAAATTTATGAAAATTTAGTACATCACGTTCATAATCATAATTTTCTTGAATTAGTGTTTGAAATTGTGATTTTGTTCCCCTGATGATCTATGTATAGATATTTAAGGAGACAAAAATATTCTTGAAATATATAGACACAAGAATTTTATTTTATGACTTAAGACAACTTTATTAAAATGTAACACTTGGGAAGATCACATTCTTTAATACGCCAGTAATAAAATATAGGTCCAACATTTAATATAATAATCTTATAATTATAACCATATTATATAATCAAATATATGTATCTTTCATTTATTCAATAAAGGCATTTTAAAATGTATACTAATATAAATCATTTATATACCAAAACAATTCTTATGATCCATATAACATGAATAATCAAATTTATGTAACTATTTACAAAGTACATTTAGAAGTAAATAATTTTTACTTGACTGTCCTAATATATTTAAAAGTCCAAATTAATTAAAAACGTGAATTAGTAAATGCAATTGTTAAAAATAAAATGGATTATCATTACTAGAGGCTCATCCGAATATATATATTTTAGGGTTCATCCTACATGTTCTAGATAATGCGTTTCATGGAATGTATAATATATTCATTCACAAATATGAGAAAAAAAGAGTGGTTGTCATCTAATATTGCTCAATCAATTATGATTTAATTACTAGTTCGATTAGGAACTAGTAATTAAAGCTTTTAAAGTAATTTAATAATTTATTAAATTTAGTTAATAAACATTTTTGTTTATATGATTCTCGTATATATATATATCATGTCGATTACCATTAAATAGGGTGGCAAAAAACCCTTTACATTATTTTGCATCTCTACTTTCTTTCGCCATTCATCTCTATTCTTGTCTTTCATTTAATTTAAATTCTCCATACTCGCTCCTACTAAATTTACTCGGCTACAAATATTTCTTTACATATTTACGTACAAAAGTGATAAAGTTTAAATTGAAAGATCAATTTTTGTGATAAATATATTTTAAATGTATCTTGTAAATACTAATTGAAAATAATTTTAAAACACGTATGCATAGTAACTTGTAACTTAATAATTTTCATATTATTTTCAAAAACATTTTGATTCTTCTCTTTACACCGTCGTATTATAAATGTATTATAAACTTTGCATGGCATATATCATATCCATTCATTCTAATTTCTAGTATTTTGTAACATAAACCTATCTTTGTTTTTATTCGACAGCATTAATACTGAGAATATTTTTATTATTCAATTATTTAAAACTTAATACCTGTTCTGCGAATAAATTATTGTTGATGTACAGAAAATTAGGGAAATATATATTTTTTTCTCCTTATAGCTGTTACTACAAATTTCGGATCTTGGTATAATTTTTTCCTTAGTTAAAACATATTTTCTCTTCATATAAAACGTGTTATCATTTGGAATATTACCATAAATCATACATTTATTTTATTCATAATATTAATATTTAAACAGGAAATAAAAAATGCAACAAATTCTTTCTAAATTGCAGGAAAATAACATCCTGTTTAATTATTTAATAAGTATGTTTCCCTTACGCTTACGTTATTTAATTACGATAATAGTTTTTCAAACAAATCAAATTACAAAACTTGACAACAAATCGTAATGACTAATACGCGGGGATTTAAACAAAACAAAATGTTAATAATTATTTTAAAATCAGACAATTGCTTTCTACACACAAACCTATTAAGTCGCCAAACCAAGACGTGATTTTTATATACATTTGAAACATTTTCCTGCAAAGTAAATATCCGTCTAAGTATATAGAAAATATAAGTAAATTTAATCTTTTTTTTTGCTATTTATTGATCTATAGAAATGGAAGTAACGCAGGCGTTAAAGCGGCCTAGATCAAGATCTTGTCCTAGATCGCGAGGAAGGTCATCCCAGTCTCCTTTCCGGAATTATGCTAAAGCCAAATTGACAATAGCATTCAAATTGAAATTTTGCATTGTCCAAAAAGTGTTAAACTGCAAAACTTCATCAAAAGGACATGAAATTTACGTTAAGTGGAAAGGTATATATAAATTATTCATATTTTGGTTATTTTTGCAGTTGATTTATTGTTATTGAAATAAATTTTCACCTTAACTTTGATTGGTTAACTGTAGTTTTGTGATTATCAATGAAATAAATCGCATTTTTATTGTGATTAGTATATGATGCCTTGTAATTGTCACGAAATTTTATAAAATCGAATGGCATGAATGCAAATCGAATTTTAATACATATATACATAATTGTGCGATTTTAAATTATTTACGACAGAGGAGGAAATAAAGTGTATTGGTGAACTAGTAAATTAAAACCAGAATTGCAAAGTAAACTTCCATTTATTTTATAAGTTCAATGAAATACAATTATTATTTAAAAATTCAATATAACAAGAGCGTCCTAATATTTTTCGAGATACTTACTTAGGACTAGGTAAAGAAAAGAAAAAAAATTAGTATATTAGAGTAGAACATTATGTATAACTTATTTTACCTTCTCTTGAGTGGACACAAAAGGTTACTGTCTGCATATTTAACATCTCACAACTATGTAGTAGTTTGTTATTTGCAATTAAATTGGTATACACTATATAAGAGCAAGATTAAAATTTAAATGATGATACAAAACATTTACATTTAAGCAAGATTGCAGTTTTATATATATATAAAAAAAAGGATTTTTATCTTTGTGTATATACATATGATTGCGAATGATTTGTGCGAAACGTACACAGAATTATGAATGAAACTTGATTATATTTAATGAAGCAAAAGGTGTTGGTAATGTGAGAATTGAATGACATTTGTTTATCTAGGGCTGGGTGAAAGCGAAAATTGCTGGGTAAAACCAAATTATAGAGAATGGAAAAAGCCTATCCTAGAGTACTTGCAGCAACCTAACAAAGTAATGTATGCTGTACAGGACCCAGTTTATCAGATATGCTTCTACTTAAAGCTCGAAAGCTATGAGCTGCTTAGAGTGCCATTGAAAGAAGCACTAACCGACTATCCACAACTAGTTCTCGACTTTTACGACAAACAAGTTTTGCGTAAATATCGCCAACACGATAAATTATTTACGGATTCGAGGGATAGTTATACACAACCCAGACAGGTCTGCGTTGTTCAAGATAATAATCAAATCAGGTTAATCTCGATAAGAAAGCGCTTCATTTACGATGACTCAAACTTTCTTGCAGTGAAATGCCAAAAAATGGACGTACATGATACTTTTAATGACGACAGCAGCGTGTCAAATATAACACGATCGGGAAGCTTGAATGATTACCTACCCAATAAATTAATAAGGGGTATTATGCAAATATTAGCTCGTATTTTTAGGATTCATCCATCAAATGCTTTGCTACCCAACTTTGAAAGTTTGAATAATTCTTCGGAATATTAAGTTATGTTTTAGTATTATAAAATATTTATACATCTCGTAACACTAATCAAGAATATCGTAGAATTTAATAATATGTATGTGTTCAATTTTGATAAATGAATGCATCTTAAACCAAGTGCCTTTTTTAATCATTATGAAAAAGTTGAAATATATTAGGCATCAAGAGTAAAATTGACATATCAAATATTGAAATACTAGACTAAATTAATATTAAATTATTAGATGAGCTTATTTCTCATAAATAATACAGGGTCTAAATTAAATAAAAATCTATCTTGCTTCTTTGATATATCGAGATAATCTATTTAAATATCAACGCCTGATTTTCAATAAATAATGTAATCTTTTCATAAGTTTAGATTATCTCAAATTATTCAGTTTGTTTAAGTAATATTATTTGAAATTACGTGTTTTATTTTGCTTTATAATTTATTTTCTTATTGAAAGAATTATGACTATTATAACTATCGCAGTTAAATCAAGTTGTAATCAAAATCAAGTATTTATCAGTGACAGCTAAAGTTTTAGTAGCATTTGCTATTAACTGTTATTTAATTTTATAAAACGACTTCCACTTTTGTTAAATATCTTTATTAAGAATAATTGAGATTATATAATAATTAACAAAATTTATAAATAGTATAAAGATTTAAATATATAATGATTAATGTACAACCAATTTATGAATGAAAACATTTGTGATTTTGGTTTCTACCATGGTAATAATTTATAAATAAAACTATGATTATGCTAGCTTTTCATTTTATACATCTTTTATAAGACTAATTGCTATAGTTTAAAAAAAAAATAATTATGATAATTTAGACTATTAAGCTAAACTGTATCATTCCTAAAATAAACACAATTATGTACAATATTGATAATTTCATAAATTAACAAATGTGTGGTCTTGCACAATTTTCTACTATTTTTTAGGTTTATTAATAAAATTAATAAATCAGTATTCAAGATGGCCATTTGAAAATTTACATTTTAATATTCATTTTATACTTATCCAACATATCTCTTATTTATTTGAAACCATTTCAATATGTAATATAAATTTGTCAATTTGACTGCTGACGATGGTCTTATATTATTTCGATTTATCCATTAAAGATCTGAGCAATAATATTTTTAATAATTATTTAATAAAGTATCCGAGTTTTAAAGTTATAGGTTCGTTAAAGAGTGCCACCAGATAATAAATTTCCAAATGAAGAAGGACAATTTCAGAGAGGACCAAAATATGTACTAGGATATACCATATATTCCATACCATAAATACCATATATCACGGAGATTAGGCAGCACTGATTGTGTTTTTCCGGATTTAGTACTAATATAGGTAAAAAGAATTGAAAACTGAATAAAAATTTACATAGTTGTCTCATAATTCTAGATTAAATAAATGTATGTTGCTATTTTTATATATTAAAATGACGTATTAATCTAGACAATAAATTTAAATTACAACGGTAAAAATTATTAGAAATATCTGTTAAAAACTTCTAAAATTCAAATTCAGCAATATTTAATTAATGAATAAAATAATAACACAACTCTTTTTTATTACAAACTTTATTAAATAAATAAATATATAATCTCATGTTTCCTTAGATTGGAGCTTGCAAGATTTCGAAGTTGGACATCTTTTATACTCCATGAGATGTGTTACCTGCAATATAAAAGATAACTCTGAGTTGAATATGACGAATGGTTTTATAGCTCAAATTATCGTAAGGTGAGGCAAAAGAAATTTTTAGCTGCTTATAAAAAATTTAATAATAATTTAAACCTTAATACTACTAACAAAGATACTAATACATCCAACGTATTTACTTTCACAAAATATGTAAAATATTAAAAATATGCGTTATATTTAATTTAATTTAGTTTAGAAACATAACCTGTCTATTTAAAGAAATTTTTAATATTTTTTTCAGTTTATAATAAAAAAGAAACATTTAATATTCATAATAAAAGTTGAAATACACACGTTAACTAAAGACATGATACCAATTTTAAATAATATTTTGCGGTTTTTATTTACTATTCAGCATCCATAAGACTTTATAGTATTTTTTAAATAAAATTTTTATTATTTAACAGTTTTACATATTAAATTAATTACAAAATCTCTTTTATAAGATCTCAATTGCACCAGACTTTTCACAGAGTTATATATTTTCCTATATTATTATAACGTATCTTTATATTTAGTAAACAAAAATTTAATTTTTAAGAATATGTATGCTATAGGCTTTATTTTTTAAATAAACAAAATATTTCTTCTTAATAGATAAATTTATAAGTTTTGAAATCTGAAGCTCATAAATATTAATCAGCTATACTCGGAAAATATAATTTAACACTCATATTCGTTTAAAATTAGAGCACAATTAAATCGTCAAACTACACTTAACATTTTAATTTAAAAGACACTTTAAGTAAACACACTCTGAAACTTTCTTTATAAATAGGGCTGCAAACTATAGTAAAAGGGGTGCTTCTTATAAAACATACAATTAAAATAGATTGTTCCTTTTGACTTGCACATATAAATATAATGAATTAAAATTCATTGTTTTGGGATAAGCAACACAATTACCAGGTCAATGCTATCTTACTTTGTATATCATTTTAAAACAATTGATTATCTTACATACACTAGATTTTGTTTAGGTATCTCAAAACGCCATAAGATACTTTGCAAGTAATCAAGCAACATGAAATTAAATATACAAGATACATTTTTGCAATCAGAGAATGCAATATACAACGAACAAGATACTGCATCAAAATGAATACTCTAATTGCATAGTAAGTTATTTTTAATTTTCTTTATCTTATTTAAAAATACTACTAAATAATATTTGTAAATTTATTTTCAGGTAACCAACACACACCAAAAGTTACTAAACATGAATTATTGTGCTTTATATCGAACATGATTGCAAATGCACTAGAAGACCTTTTTTAAAAATAGCAAATAAAAAATTGTAGAAAGATAATAAAATAGCGACTTATATTAATGTGACTGTATTAATAGAGATTTGATAATGTTAAAATAATATTAATGTCCAAGATTATTTCATCAATTTTATCAAAGAAAAGAATGTTTGTTTTATTTACTATGAGAAAAAAAGAAAAATGACTATCGAAATATTAATTATAATAATAAGAATGTCCTCCTCTATACATCTTTTGCTGTATAATTATATTTCACTCTATTTTAAAACCACGAAAGAAAACACAATGGTTCGTAGCACGAACAAGCGACTAAGCCTGTATTAGCGTGCTATTAGTGTGTTATTTTTCGGTAATACAGGCTTAGTAGCTTGTCCGTGCTACGGACCAATGTTGTTAATTCTTTTGTAATATACATATTCAAGTTTTTCTATTTTTCTAGTAAATATTTCTAAATGCATTGATAAAATTAGGGTTGACATGGAATATTTATTATTTCAATGCAAATGCGAAGGAAATACACCGATAAAAAAATTAAAATGCATTACCTATTGTAATTCGGCAAAGCAATTCATTGATGGAAACTATTAGGCGTGTTCGATCTTACACGAAACATAAAATCCGAACAATTTTATTCTTATTTCATCACAACAATCGTTTAAAATTATCCATTTGGTGAACATGAAATTGCGCAGTGGTAGTTGCGAAAAATATACGACACAAAAATTAAAATCGTTTGAATTCCTAATCGGTATTATTCCTTGAAAGATGTAATAAAAACATCTATATATTTTATAATAAATGTATGAAAGTTTCTGTAAATTATAGTGTACAATATCTATATAGGATATCTTTATCTATTAAATTGATATTTTTAATTATTTATTTTTATGCCTAAACAATAATAATAATAACTTATCTATAATAACAAATTTAAAAAAATGTATGTATCAAATAATTTTATAATAAAGATATAGAGCTTTCTGTTCATTATAATACAGGTTCTCACGTTTTAAGTTCGCAAATAAAGTATTTCAAATTTAAAAATAAAACGATTTCGTTAAATAATCTATGATGAACATAGTTACATATTTTTCCGGTTACAGATAAATATTTAAGTTTGACTAACTTCATGTTAAATTTGGTGGAGCCAACAAGAGTGGATGCATGCCGCATGATCAATTTAAGTAATTAGTCCATTCATTGAAGCATACCAAGTTATTGTACAAGGTTTGTGTTTTTAAATAAGTAGTATTAGTATATGTGTTTATCTTATATGATTAGCTGCTTCTATCTATTCGCAAAATGTTCGAAATAATCCAAGGATGCTATTTAAAGATTTTATATTTTTTATAATTCTATTATAATAATCATTTGTTTTTAATTTTGCAATGTTCCTTCTTTTACACTTTATGAGGACATCAATAATTAAATCTTATTGTTTTATAAATTTCAACCACATGATAAATTATAACCTAATATTTGTTCAATTTTCAACCATCGACTTTACAATTATATATCTTTAATTTATGTAAATGTCAAACTGTTATGATTGTTTTGAGATACTATATACTTGAAATAAATCCCTTATGAAGTTGTCATCGTTATACAATATAATTTGCTCGGCATGTTGGCCATATTTAATTTTATGTTAAATTTGATTTTATTTATCTAATTTTATTATTATGTTAAGGGTAGATTACTAACAGCAGGTTTAATTATACTAAATATTTCTGTCTTAAATAAAATACGATAGAGTCATATACAATTATATACAGTTTTCAATGTTATAAAGCTTATAAATCTTATCGATTTTTACAGAAAAAACCATAAAGAGTATTTTTTATTGATTGACTAACATTTAATTATCAAAATTAGCAACATTATATATATATATATATATATATATATATATATATATATATATATATTTTTTTTTTTGATAGAAGTTATGTGTATGTGTGTGTGTGTATTGCATTTGTTTACTTTAATTATAATAAATTGCAGTGTTACGGAGAATACCCAGTCTAAAACGAAGAGAAAAAATGTCTTATAATTTTGTGGAAAACAATCCCGTAGTAAACAACCCTGAAGAAAACAATTCCGCTGGAAACAACCCCGTGGAAAACACTTCCGTAAAAAGCATTCCCATAGAAAATAACCCTGTAGAAAACAGCCCCATTGAATACAACTCAGCGGAAAATAACTCCGCAGTACACAACCACGGTGTTTACAACCCCGCAGTATACAACCCCGCAGTATACAACCCCGCACTATACAACCCCGGGGTATTGAACCCCGGAGTATTAAGCCCTGGAGTAATTAATCGCGGATTATTAAACCCCGAAGTAATAAACTCCGGTGTAATTAATCGCGGAACATTAAACCCAGGAGTAGTAAGCCCCGCAATATACAACCCAGTTTTATACAACTCCGGAGAATACCACCCAGAAGTAAACAAACCAATAGCAAACAACTCCGGAGTATACAACCCCGGCCTATACAAGCCTGAAGCATACAAGCCTGGAGAATACAAGCCTGGAGCATACAATTCTGGAGTATACAACTCCGGAGTATACAATTCCGGAGTATACAACTCCGGAGTATACAACTCCGGAGTATACAACTCCGGAGTATACAACTCCGGAGTATACAACTCCGGAGTATACAACTCCGGTGCATACAACTCCGGAGTATACAACTCTGGAGTATACAATCCAGAAGTGAACGAACCAATAGTAAACAACACCGGGGTATACAACCCCGGAGTATACAACTCCGGTATATACAAGCCCGTACTAAACAACCCCATAGTAAATTCTGGAGTATACAAACCATTAGTAAGCAACCCCGGATTATACACTCCCATTGTACTCAAGCCAATAGTAAACAACCCCGGGGTATACAACTCCGGAGTATACAATCCCGTAGTAAATAACGCCGAAGTATACAATTCCGTAGTAAACAATCCCGGAGTATACAACCCCGTAGTAAATAATACAACAGCGAACAACGGAGTATACAGCCCTATAGCAAACAGCCCAATAATAAACTCCGGAATATACAAACCAATAGTAAATAACCCTGGAGTATACAACTCTGATGTAATCAACCCAGTAGTAAACAACTCCATAATAAACAACTCCGTAGTAAACAACCCCGTAAAAAAGGCAGTTAATCCAGCAGTGGACAATGCAATTGCAGTATTGAATAATGCCACCTCTTCGGGGGTGAAATCTGTGGTTGCTATATTGCCAAGTAAGTTTATATTTAATTTCTCATTTTATTTAAAAAAAAATAGTTGTTTTTATCATTACAATTATTTAACATATTTATATAATACATCATTGTTCGCGTTATATTCATAGAAATAATTAAATTTAATATTGAATTGCTTTGTTATATTCCTATATTCAAACTAAATTACTTGTCATTTCTGAACTGGAGTCATATCATTTCTAAACCGCTGTCATTTTCAGAATTTATGCATTTTTGTATATGCGTACTTTTTAAACTTAGGTAATGAGGAAAACGCCGCCACTGATTCAGTCAAACATGTTTTATATGTATATTTTATATAAATTGTGATTTGGAATAAAATCTTGGCTTAAATCAATTGATTCTAGATAAATAAAATAAAATTGATTGCTAGATACATTCATTTAGATATTATGCCTGAATTTTTTATCTTGTTAGGAATATCTATGGAAGTGTTATCTATTTTCATACATTATATTTTTATCTTTAACAGCAATATCTCTTTTCTTTCGAAAAAAGAGAAATAATTTTGCTATTATTATAAATATATCCAACATTTTCCTATTATTATTCACAAGAAAAAACATATATTTATGTCAGTTTGTGTAAATGAAACATTGTTACACCAAAAAAACTACTCAAGGTTTTCACCAAATCTGCACGAAATAGTAACACTAGTTTTACAATTATCTATATACTAAAATTACCATTATGACCAAATTTATAATACCAAAATTCAAAGAATCATAGTAATTGTAAAGATATAATTTTTGTTAAAACTTCACGTTAGAAATTTTTGAATGAAATTTTACACATTAGGTTCGCGTAGTCCTTTGGTTAAACTACTTTATTGCTACTCTCCAGGGGTGCTGCAGAGCGTACTAGTCGCACGTAAGCTCTACTTATTAAAAATATCTGTTCTAACTATTGTTAAATTAAGATTATCTTCCTTTTGGGAAGTTTTGAAAGGTATATTAATCGCATCTGAATATTACCTATAATTCGATTCGCATCACTTAGATATTATGCAATCTAAACTTTCAAAATTTTCGTAATTTTCTCTAAAACTAAACTAATAAAATCTAATGTTTGAATAGGTTGCCTTTAACTCTTTTTATAATTATTTTTGCATGAAGCAAATATAATAGCATAGAAAAAACATTCTTGAAGAGTTATCGTAATGGTCAATGGCAAATGAATATGTAACAAAATTTTTTAATCGATTGTTCTGTTTTAGATGGTTTTATCTATCCTGCGGGCATCCAACCACCGATCGATGTTGTTGAACTGGTGAAAGTAAATCACGATAATGGAATCCCTGTTTCAGTAGATTTCAAAATGAACGTTGGATGGGTTATACGTCTGCCGTTAAAAGAAGCATGCGAAAAATATCCCAGATGGATGATCGATTTTTATACTTCTCATTTCAAATGGCCGTATGCAGATTCCCAATTGATTGAACAGACTATCACTACCTTGCCAAAAAAAAGTTTCAATTACCGGTCATTTGTGTTACATAAAGAAGTTATAGAAATCGTAGTAGGCATTGTTGAGGGTATTAATACGTACCTATGCCTGTTCAAATTAAAGAACTCTAATTCATACGGAGTCCTACCTGGACTATATTGCTTTCATTTGGTGCCGCAATTATGCTTGGATTTCTTTCGAGAAGCTTATGCAATGCAATTACAACAGTAATTATTTCTTTTGTTCATACGTTCAGTGTTTCAATTAATTTATTTTTATTTTCAGAGCTCGTGAACAATCTACCTCCTAAACAATGGCTTACCTCCATATTACTTAGAGTAATGCAATTTTGACTTATATTTTCTACCACATCTTAATTTTTGCTCACTTTGACACCATCATTTATTAGATTTTTGTTATACGTAATGTTCTGTAATTAGCTTCTTTGTGATCCGCCACAGTTGCAGTGTTTATGTCATTAGGGTTGCGTAATAATGTTCTCATTTAGTATTCAACATTTTCAATTGCTATTTAACGGGCAAAATAATGTTTAGAATTAAATTGTTCAACTAACAATAACTACTCTTAGTTTCAAACTTGGTGTTTTTCACCATTAAAGACTTTTTGACCACAATTAAATTCATAAAATGTTCTCATTGGGAAATAGTTGCTTTTTTAATTGACACCGTTCATTAATAATGATTTTTTGTGTCACTGACACGCAATACATGCACGCATTGAGAACGTTATTAATTGTAATTAATAGTCATTGTATTTAATATTTTTGGTTAATTTTTTTTATATATGGTGATAGTAATTTGTTATCCAGGTATAGCACTATTTAAATTTTCGCAGGAACTGATATAGATTTTGCACACAAAGAAGCTGAAGGTTGTGTAAAAACAACACTATTGTATTTTCATTATACTAAATAAAATAATTAATAATGTTGTTCTGCGTTACTCTTTTAAGTGTTAGAAGTTCAATAACCTTTATTAGATTACTATATTTATTAATGTTATAGCTGCTATAGAATTTTTATAACATATTACATAATTGTACCATATAATAACATTACTGCATGAATTACTGCTTATATTGCATCTGCAAATGATGACCAATAATATAAGTATTTGTTTCAAAAATAAAACTTTTGTCATTTCTGGATTAATTGAATAATAAATTATTAAATTTTGCAACAAATCAAACAAATACGCTAGTCTGATTGCCATTCAATAATAATTACTTGATTATCATATTTATAGATTCGAAAACAAATAATTAAATGATTTTGTCAAAACTAGTTCTTTAGCACAAATAATATTTTATTGATAATAAAGATTTCGGGACAAACTAAAAATGTAGACATCGCTGTGAGTTTCATTAATTTTTCATAACATACATATTAATAAAAAAAAATGACAAAATGAATTATTTTCTTGTCCAAAGCACAATAGCTCACTTTTTATAGAATCTTATCGTAAAATTTATATCTACAATTTATTTTATAGTGTAAATCGCTTGACACTGTATTTATACGTATTTTAATTAATAAATATATTAGAATAAGAAATTGAATTTATACAATTATTACAATAATTAAAGAATATATTGACTTGTTTATTTATACTGTGATTATTGGTGGAGTTAATTATTTTAGAACCATATTTATTTTCATCCTATTTGAAATATTTATATATTGTTTCTAGACTATTTTAAACGCAATATTATAAGACAAAACTGTGTGCATGAATAAATAAACTAATAAATACTTCTTCTTTATTTATTTCCTTCTTGAAAAAATAATTTTTTTAATTTGTTACGTAAATTATATATCAATTAAGCATGATACTTATAATATATTTACAACTAATTAAATATGTTTACGCCTATTGACATCCAGCTGCAGTATAATTATTCATTCTATATAACAAAGCTGCACAAAATGCAATGATTGGCATTTTTACCATTTTTATTTGAAGTAACGACAATTTTTAGAACTTACGTGTTTGTATCTATAAAGAAATAAATGATTTAAATTTTGGAGCTTCTTATTTGTACTTAAAATAACGCGATTTAGGTCAAATATATTTAAATATTAGTTTATTATATTGGGTTTGAGATGTTGATTGGTAATTTAAAATATAGTGCGAAACTTTTTTTTAAGTATAACCGGTTCAATGCGCATGAACATCTACGGCTTCTAGAATAAATGTGCAACCGAACTTATAGTTCAAAGTTCTGAGATTATGCGAATTGCACAATGCCGGTACATGGACAGGGTAAATGAGGCACTAGCTAATTGAAAAAACGCCATGCAACGCTATATTGAATTCTGAAAATGACTGATTGATATATTAAACGCATTTACGGATTGTTAAACATAAAATTTGAACTTCACATCATTATTTGATATTAAAATTTATACAGTATCAGTATACAGTACTCCCAGAGCAAATAATTCTGGTAGCACCACTGCTAATTAATTAATTTTCTATGCAATTAGCATTGAGCTTCATTACTAGCCGAAGTTAAACCGTGGACTTTGACTTAGGCGTAAAAGGAAAATAGTATAAATACATTTATTTTTTAGGGCGTCGGTCATTCGGGCGCTAGTTTTCTTTAAGTGTTGTCGCGTTTTCTGTTGATGCAGAATATTTTCTCTTTTCGTTAAAACGATAAATTTTGGTGTAAATTTTATATTTAATTAACGAAATGCAATATTTAATATCGCTGAAATTTTATTTTTCATTTAAACATTATTTTGATATGTGAAATATACAAATGTGCATGTTCAATCATTAGAAATAACATTAAACATTTAAATTTAGTAGCATTCTTCTACTAAGCACATTAAATAATTGCTGATACGTTTTTAAATATAAATTTTGACTTTTAAAAGTGTTAGTTAAAAATGTTCCTATTTCCATTTTCAAAGAACTGTAAACGTATCGAAATAAGAAGAAAGAAAAGAATCTCCTGGCTAAGGTAAAAATAAAATTATTTAATACAATGTTTAAAAATGGGCTTATATTTTAAAAATAGAACTAAAAATCCATTTTTATATCTAGAAAAATTATTCTAAAAAGTATGGACCCATCGCTGTGTTTTTTGTTAATTATAATATTAATCAGAATAATTAAGAAGCAATATGATTAATAAATAACTAATTGCATATCAAAATAATTTATTAGATAGATGGACTAGCAAATAAGGCAAAAACGCCGCTAAATTAGACATGCATTACTGTAAATCATTTAATTTTGGCAATTCTAATATTTTTTATTACTTTTATGTCAAAATACATTTAACAGTATATACGAATATGACCTGTTTATTTAATTCATAATTTTGAATATAATATATCAATAAATTTGAAAATATATACTTGTTTATTAAACATTTCATATTTATAGTTATGAATAGTTTAATAAATATTCTAATCAGTATTGTTTATGCACTGCTATGTGATTGCAATAAGATACTCGTGGAACGAATATGTTTACGTGATATCAAGCTTTTATATTACACAAGTAGTTAAGGTTATCTAATCAGTTATTTTTTACGCGCAAATACATATCATTTAATTGTTTATGCTAACCAACACCAAAACACTTTATGCTGGACGGTTTCAAAACAAAATATTACGTTTTGCTAAAATATAAACAACTATTCACTATTTAGTTTTTGGTCATATTTATTGGATAAAATTGTAATTTTTTTTTGATTAAATCTCGTTTTTCTAATTTTTTTTAACCATGTGTAGTTTTGTTAGGATAAAACCGTGTCGTTTTCAAAGAATAAATAGTTTATACTTAATAATTTATTATATTCAACAAATACTGGTTTGAATTTTAATCATAACAAAATTTCTAATTGAATTTTTACTTGAACAAAATACGCTCGGTAAACGAAATAAAAGCTCATACGTGAAGGATTAGTACAACTGAAGCAAAAGTCTAAGATATAAATGAAGTTATATAGATTGTGGGAGTATGATGAAAAGTTTTCAGCTCGCTAATAGAAAAAAAGATGATATAATGTGTGCAATTATAATATAAAAAGTTGACTGATTTGGTCAAAAATTACTTGAAATTAGTTTTTCATGCGCGTAATTCGTTATATAGCAAAAATAATTGTTCTCGACTCATTTTTGAGAGATTTCAATACTAGCTTAGCATACCAACCTTGATATGCAACCAAACATACATTTGTGTATGTTGGGTCAACTTTATGGTAGATTAATTATCCTCCGTATCGTGTGTTATAATTGCAGGCGGGGGCTACAGACTGCAGTGATAGCAGTGAATTTTTTAATAAATATTTTAAACTATATTTCTATTTCGCAATTGTAACTGATTTTCAAACAATTTATTTTTGTATATGTATTGCATAATAATATTTTGCGCCTCATTATTACTTTCTTATACGCAGTATAAGTAAGTATTTTAATCATGAAAATTTTTGATCTCGAGATTTTAACGGAAATATATCTTTTGACCTTCCCTGAATTGAGTCTGACTATTTTTGAGATGACGTCTGTCTGTGTGTGTGTGTGTATGTGTGTGAGTCTGTCTGTGTGTATGTGTGCGCTCTACAGCCTAAACGGTAAAAGATACAGTAACGAAACTTCAAACTTAAGATTTTTATGTGCCTGACCGGAAAACCTCCTATTTTGAAAAGAATATTCCAACAGGAAGTGCATGTTTACTCTATTCATTTTTTGCATTTTCTGCTATAACTCAAAAACGGTAGTTTTTACAGCAAAATTTTTAGATTAAAAATAAAAGATATTGATATTTTCCATAATTTTTATTTGAAAATATTTTTCAGAAAAGGTACTGGTTACAAAAAAAAAGAGTGTTTCTTCAATATTCTGCTTTAACTCAAAAACGGTAGTACTTACAGCAAAATTAGTAAGAATGAAAATAAAAGATATTAATATTACGCATAACTTTTATTTGAAAAGTATTTTCAGAAAAGGTACCAGTTACAATAAAAATTAGGTTAATTTCAAAATTGCATTCAATACTTCTCACGTCTAGTAGCGGAGGTTAAGTTTTTATACTTGACCTCCGCCAGTAGTTGATCTACTCGCCACGGCATGTCTGTCGCTGATCTACAGACAGGTATATACTGACGTACAACATAAGGCAGCGCTTAATATTGTAGTGCTGCCTCCGCACTAAAGGTGGCTACTATAATGATGTCATACGCTATGCCACGACTAACTAAAATTTCAGTTTCCGTTTTATCTCGATAAGAAATCTGATCTTATATTGAATGGTTCGTGTATTGTTGCCGATTATTTCATTTGTATACAATTGCGGATATATTTAGCGGACGATATTTTTGTTATGTTTATCAAAATTTCAAATTTCCTTAAAATTAATATAAGATATCTGTGCATAAGTGTGTTAATATACTTTCGTATACGCTAATATAATTTCGTACACTCATTTTGGATAGATCGTTAGAATTTATAAAACATTTAAATTTTTCAAAATTTTTTTAATTATGATGACTAATTAAAATGCGTATAAGAAAGTTCAGTGACAGACACGTCAGCTTTTTTTTATTGTATTTATTTTTAAAATCAAAGCATATATTGATAGGTATTTTTCAATTCCATTATAAAATTTACACTTGCCTGAAAGTTTACTACTTGAATCAAGGTTAAGGGGGTGGATAGTCGTATCCTGGATTACTTAGAAAATATGAATTTTAAAATAAAGATGTGGCTGGGTTGATCGATTACTTGATATATTATGCTAATGTAAATTAATAATATTTCAACTTATTTTTGAGAATCTTCGATGCAAAATCAACTTGCCTACTACTATACGCAACCGAACTTACGCAAATGTACAACGGGACAATTCATATCAAATTAACTCAAAATCATTTAATAGAAATTGTTTAACCTTAGATAGAGATATTTTTAATGTAAATTGAACTTATTATTCAACAAAAATTTAAAAAAATGTGCTAGTAATTTTAATATTTGTCAAATTGATAAACCGCGGATGGAAAATCTGTAGAATGATGTAAAAAAATTTTAATTCCTGTATTGGTCTTATTGTTTAGCATGTTACAATTAATGCTTGATCCCATTAATTATTTTATTACGCGATGTCGATTTGTGTTATTAGAAGAAATGCGTTATATTTTGTCACAAGTGCTCATTTCCATATTATATAATTTTTTATAAATGACTGATCCTTAATCGTTTGATAAATTTATCTCGGTTTTTCAATTTTTCAATTTGCAAAAAAAATATTAAAATAAGCTTGTTGCATGCATTCTTATCTATTAACAATGTACAACAATTATAGATTTTATTTAAAAAATAACAGTGTTAATAAGCGATTTAACTAAATTGTACTTCAGAAT
Organism: Nebria salina; assembly: GCA_944039245.1. NCBI lineage: Eukaryota > Metazoa > Arthropoda > Insecta > Coleoptera > Carabidae > Nebria > Nebria salina. The sequence goes on along the minus strand of OX063288.1, from coordinate 6,165,547 downwards.
TCTTTCTTATAATCATTTAACATGTTTTTATTTTCGAACACTTCGTAATAATGTGTCGGTTTCTTATAGTGTTGTAGGTTTGGTATAAAATTCTATTTTATAGATAAATAAATAAAAATAACTACTATTAGTTCTTAGTTCAGAATTAGTTTTATTTTTTATTGTGGATTATGGTTCACTTTAATTAATATAAAACTGTTGTCGATTTGTGTCATTAATTAAAGTGTCTAATGATGTTATATGAGTTCGTTTATTTATTAATGTGATTTTTTTTCAAAATGATTATTTAAAAAATGATTGATTCTTAACCCGGGATCGGTCGCATGTTAGATTGTATCAAACATTAAGAAATAGACAATAAATCATAATTAAATTTTATCAATATGCTTACTATATCAAAGTTTATTTAGTTATGAAAAAAATTTTAAACAATTAGAATGATTATTAACAAAATACATTAACAAACAAGAAAGTAAAAAATTTCAAGTTACAAGAATTGCTAGATTCCGGTCATAGAAGTTATTTTTAAATTTATTTCGATATTTCATTATTTTTAATTTGCAAATGAATATATTGAATAAAATTTTATTAAATTTAAACAATATTCTTAATTTCTTGTATAATTTGGTAAGAATACATACATTAAGTATAAAAATTTTATGATCTTGAAAATAACCACCAAAAAGGCAGTTCCCGTTCTCTCCAGTTGGAGAGTTTTATTATGAAATGATATTGCAGTTCAACTTTATTTCAAGCTTAGAGATATATTTATCCTTATTTAGTAGTATTTAGAGATTAGGTTGAGGTCGGATAATCATTTCACAGTCTTCCACCACAGAGAAGGCGAACTACCCGTTTGAGTAAGGTAGTAAATGTTATATATATACCGCAAATAGCTAAATAAAACTATACGTGGGAACTATTAAATTATCAATTTAGTTTAGTCTTCCCGACGCTATATTCGGAAATTTCTCAGTTTTACAAAGGTAAAATTTAATATATCTCATTAATGACGAAAAATATTAAAATAGTATATTTCAATAAAAGGTATCTTTATCGCGCGGTAAATTCGATACCAGACAAATCATCACATTATTTACTTATTATTTCGCATAAGAAAGTTATTAGGCATAAGAGCCTTAACTCATAATTAAGCGAGTTGATATTATCATGATTATTAATCTTAACAAAGAGTAATATATTTGTACTTTTTGTTTGATAATTTAAGTGAACTGTTACTGAAAGAATAGCCGTTTAGTTCATTGAATAAGATGTAGGGGGAGTTCCGCATTGCGCAATTTTAAAATATGGCAGGGAATTCAAATAATATCTAACATACGTACAAAACACATTCATTCATTCATCATATTATTTACTTATTATTTCATATTAGAAAATAAAACAAATTTAATTTCTACTATTTAATATACGTTAATTTGTATACAAAATTATATATATTATGATTTTTTTTAGTTTTAATTGACTAAAATTTAATAATGCTCATTTAAAAAATTATTGGTTCTCAAAAAAGTTATTTATATATTCATCTCGACATTTCAATATTTTTATTTTGCAAAAGAAGTACAATAATTATGCATTTTTATTGCACTAAAAACAAAAATATAAAATTTAAATGTAAAAGATTTGTTTGTCACCCCATTTGATGGGAATTGGTATGCAAATATAAAATAATACTTTAAAATATGTGCTAAATAATATTAAGTGTATTTTTATAAATTTTCACACACACACATACACTTTAAAAGGAGTACTAGTATTTACAAGTAATTAAAATTAAAAAATAACGCTACTTACCTTGTCAAGTATGTTATGACATTATTTACATTACGTGCTCAGAAATTATAAATATATAACTATTAAACTGTGCATTTTCACACTATTATATTTGGCTAAATTAAATTTGAATGAAGCAGAATTGCTTTAATTCACAAAAGAAAAAAAACTTCAATCACAGTGTACAGTATAAATTAAACTGAATTATCTTTTATAGTTGATTCACTAGAAGTGACTAAAATAAAAACAAAAAAGATGACGTAAGGATCAAACGATTTCTTGCACCAGCTCATCATTATAATAATAAAAAAACATTATTAATTAATTAATTATTTTAATGCATATTTATTGACATAGAAATATAGCTGTATTTACGTTAACAATATATATTATATTATATTGTCATAAGACATATAGAAATTTCGCTATTTATAGTTATTGTGATCAAGATATATACATATTTGTTCTAATAAATCTTAAAAAATGTGTTTTCAAATTTCAAAAATGTATTTCTGGTCGTTAATTATGAAAATAAATTTCATTTTTTGTACTTGGCATGAAACTTCTTGCAATGAAAATATGAAAATTTATGGGATGCAAAAAAATACTAAAATATGATGTCTTGAACTCAAAATAATTAACTAAACAGATCAGAGCATGTTACATATAATAAAACATTAATTTTATAGAAATATAAACCAAAATAAGTGTTATTTTACACTTTCACATCGGCAACACCGCGATTAATAATAATTTGGTAGAATGTAGAATCTGACAGCTGATGCTAAAGTTATTGGTTAAGAAAATTTAATTGCAGTTAACAAGTGTTATTTGTGTTAGTGTTATTTTTGTTAAAACTTATGTTAAATTGTAAATAATTATATTATTGTTTAAAATATTTCATCTGAATTTTTAAGGGGGAGAAATTACGCCGACTTTTAATGTGTCACTCCTTCGGCCGGCCTACATTGTTGCCATGTCGTTATATGTCAGATAGTCTGAATATTTGTACTTTATATTGAATATTTCAAATTTGACCTTGTAAATCATATTAATTTTTTGAATTGAACTCTATTAGACATGTGGCAATAATTATATTAAGGTTTCTAGGCCCCGTTAGCTATATATATATTGTTTTTTTACAAATGAAAAGGAAAAATCGTGAAACTCCATAAGAGCCTATGTTAAATGAAAATTTTCAATCTCCTAAACTATACCGTAAAATGTCATGAAACTTTGCTGAAATGTTAACAGTAATAACATCAACTTATATACGAAAAATGAATAGCTTTGTATCATTTTTAATTTATGTCTCATCTACCTAAAGTACATACATATATCAAAATGGTTTGTAACTTAATTTACGTGTTTAATAATCCGTTTAAATGTCGAGAGATAAGCAAATATAACCAAGTTTTTTTGATAAAATTACCAAAAAGGCAGTCCCCCATCTCCCCAGTTAGAGATATATTTTGATATTCTACAACATTTTAAGTTCACACACGTATAACAAGGATATATATGAATCTTAGTTTTGTTTAGTTATTTTGGTAGAAGAAGAAATAGCTCATTGCCACAGAGAAAGTAAACGGCCCAATTTTACAAGCTAGTAAATGTTGTATATATACCGCAAGTGAGAAAAACTACTATACGTGAGAAGTATTATATTTCCAAGTTAGTCTTCCCAACGTTATATTCTGAAATATCCCTGTTTTGCTTGGGTAAAATTTAATATTTTTCATTAATGACGAAAAATGATAAAAATAAACTAATTCAAAAAAAGCGTTTCTTTCTGAACGAACATCTTTATTAATAGTAATACTTTTGTATTTTTTAATTGTGAAATTAAGTGAACTGTTACAGAAAGAATTGCCCTTTAGTTCATTTAATAAAATGTAGGGGTGTTACGCATTGCACAATTATAAAATATGGCACGGAATTCAAATAATATCTCACAAAAGTAAAACAGATTTGATTTAATATGCGTTAATTTGTATACAAAACTAGTTTTATTAAAGGAAAACAGTATAACGTAAACAATATTGAAGTAAATACATAAAAAAGGATTGTTTTGCTTAAAATTATAGTATAATGATGATAATGCGAAAGAGAAAACTTATATTTTATGGAGTTTGGGGTATTTTATGGGAAAATGGGGAGTGGACAAAAATTTTTATCTAACACCAAAAAACATTTAAAGAAATTTATTATATTAAAACGTAATTGCTACATTAACCAGCTAAAACTTAGATTAAAAATACTTCCAGGAGCAAATGTTGATGGAGCGATTGTTGTAGTTAGGTGTGTGATAATTGGATGTTGTATTCTTCGATGTTGTTCGTGAATTTAAGGCGATGTTCTAATTTTTTTTTTATAGAAAATAGATTTTTTTTTGTTCAATAATTTTATACAAAAATATATAAAAAAAATTTATGGTAAATTTCGAAACCGTTTCCAAGATATTTACATTTCCATAAGTAGTAACCGGGTAATAAATACACTAAAATTAAACTTTAAACACGTTTTTCTCGAAACTACATTTTTAAATACGGTGTGCACTCTAGCTCAAAAAATAATTAAGCTATTGACTCAAATCTTTTTTTATTTTATTAATTAACTTATAATGCAGAACGCAAACCGACATTTTGACATAAATATACATTTGTTCCATTTTTATTCAATCCCAAAGGTCCAATTTTGTGTACAAAACATAGAACTTTTCTTAAACTCACTCTATTTTCTAGGTTTTTCTTAATTTTTAACTTTTTATTGGTTTACGGGTAAGGTTTTTTTTGTTTTCGACATCCTGAACTGACGTTATCGTGCACACCGCAAAACGCCTCATCACCGCGGCCTCTACTTTGTCACCTCCTATATAAGTAATTATGCATAAAAATAAAAAATAAATTTTTTTTTTGTATACTGCATGAGTTACTTAATATTTAATTTTCTATCTAATAAAATAAGAGAGAGAAAAAAATTATAAAAAATACTCATTTATTTGACCAAAAAATTGGAACATCGCCTTAATGAATGGTGTGAACATCTCTGCTTCAGTGTCACATTTTACCAGTTAGATGCTGGTTCTAATCATATTACCCAGGTTCACTAATTGCTTCAGGTTATTAATTTCTGTAAAGATGTCATTTAGTTTGCTAGTGATCTTATTAGATGTGTATATGAGGGGATTGGGTGTGGTACACGTGTACACAGTTCAATTGTAAGAGGGTGGTTTCGTTCCTTTATGTAATCCGGTGCATTGTCCAGCCCTCTTAGGACGAAGGCGTGGGCTTTGTCTTTGCGGTCTGTATATGTGTAGTATTGCAGGTTTTCATCTTTCTTGAAATCGTTGAATAGTTCCAGCCTTTCTTACTCGTTATTTAGGTATAAACTGGTGTTGTTATTGGTGTATTTGATATGAGAGCCTATGGTTGGGACGTTTTTAAGATAGTTCAGGATTGGTCCTTGGTTTTTGACTATACCTGGGATGATAATGTGTGGAGGGGGTCTGGTATTTGGAACTCGATGGGCTGGTTCGTCCTCTTCGGTCTCGTGCACCGCGTCAGTGACACTTTCGTTAGTCAGAGGGTGGAACTTATTTCTGACGCTTGTAGGAGGATTAACAGGCCTGGGAGCTTTGGCAGCTTTTTAGGGTGCCCTGTATGTCTCGTCCATGTTGTGGTTTTCGTTTGTTGTTCTGTTAATGAATGTGTGTGTTTATCTATTGCGAGTGGAGAATATGTCGCATACCTTTAGATTATAGTTTTCGCTTGTAAGATGGTTTGGAGGGTCATGCTTTTTTTCTTCCTAGGATTGTTTTGAAAATTTACTTGGCAGGAGTCTGACTCCTGCGGAGGTTGATGGTAAAGAAAAATCTGACAAACCTGTCGTTTTCTTCACTATTTTCGTTTTGTTGGTGCTGGATTCCACAATAGGTTAAAATCGAATGCTTTTCTCCCTTCTTTTTAAAGCTTTTATGGCCAGTTTGGCTTTACCTTGAATTTCGCTAATAGCGTCGACTACGTTTTCAATTTTATATGTAAAAATCACACACAAAGAAATACAAATTTTTAGCTGGCACTGGTTTGCAGAGGTAATCGGAAGCTCGGTGTTGCTCAATATTGACTGTCTACTACGGAGGATAAATTGAGGTTAAATTGGTCGTCGAGATTTTAACAAAGTTTTACTAAATTTAAACAAAATTCGTAATTCTTTGTATAATTTTGTAAAATTACGTATAGGAATTTTATGAATATATTAACATGAAATATAAAATTACCTAAAAGGAAGGTCCCGTTCCCAGGATGAGATATATTTGAAATGTATTGCAGTTCAACTCCATTTCAAGTTCACACACGTCCAATACAAGGATATATATGATTGTTATTAGTTTTGGTTTAGGTTTTGTTATTCGATGATAAATCGTCGAGAGAACGGGAACTTCCCGTTCGAGTAAGGCAGTAAATGTTGTATATATACCGCAAGCGAGTAAAAATACTATAAGGGAGGACTATTAAATTAGCATTTTAATTTCGTCTTCATGACACTATATTCTGAAAATTGTCAGGTTTACTTGGGTAAAATTTAATATGGCTCATTACTAACGAAAATTTAGAAAAATAAATTTGGTATAGTTAAAAAAAAAGTATCTTTCTGGTATATTCGTCGATTATATTTCCTTGGCGGAAAATCATCGCGCATATAAATCAACATCAGACAATTCACTTAATTCAAATTTAATTCATAAGTTTTCTTGGCGGGACCGTTTCGGATGGAAGCAAAAATATAATAAAAAATAAATACGCACTGATTGTGCGCAGCTAGTGTTGCCAATTTACTATAAATATAATATCAAAATTTCTCATCCATTAATCACTTTCATGTTGAGAAAAGCATGCACAGTTGACCAGTGATATGATGTAATTATATCACATAGGTGATTATTATATGATATATTGTGAATTGGGTTTTATATTTACTGTTAGCTGGCGACACTAGATGCGTGCAACGCATCGGCGCCATCTATTATTCATTAGTTACCATTTGTTTACTTCTATAAGAAAACTTTTGAGTCAAATGAACAAAAACTTAAATTGATAGGGTGTGAACCATATCTGAAGAACATAAGTCGAAAATTATGGAATTAGATATTTGTGTGTGATTAAATTTAGATTTGTTGATGGGAAACTTTCTTCTAGTTGTGAATAACCTTGAGTGATAACCGGTGATAAACATTCAATATGAACATTTTGGATGAGATTGACTCAATGACATCTTTGGATGGAAGATGAAATTAATGTTGTATTTCACAATATTCGATCATCATAATAAATACCGATATCAAAAAAGTGTTTTAAAGAAACATCACTGGTTAGAAAATGTATATAAAAACCAATAATTTGAACGGGTGTATACGTAAAACAAACCATGTTAAATTTAATTTTTGATTCCAATAGCAGATACATATTTATTTTATAGACATAAACGTAAGCATAGACATAAACATAATAAATATACAAGTCAATAAAGCAAAAAAAAAAAAACACGTTAAATTTAATCATGTTGATTTTAAGTACGCGTGTTAATAATATAATAAATCTTACGCTTCTGGTTATATGTAGTCAATTATTTGATTTTTAGGACTGTGGTGCTTAAGAATCCGGATGTTATCAGTAGTTAACATAAAATCTATGATCCTTTATTATTTTATTGACATTTAAAGAATCAGCAGTTCCCTTTCCGTCACTGAAATTACGTATATTTACGTAAATAGGCGTTTTTACTTTCGCATTATAATAATCACGATATAAATATATAAATATGAAGGTATAAATGGATAAATATAAAAGTATAAAACAATAGCGGAAATCATTAGCAGCAACACAAAACGACACTTCTTCCATCGTGATCAACTTTAAACTAAATTATATTTTCCCTATTGATACATTGTTACCTGTAATACTAATTTTTGAAAATTAATGGATATGTCGCAGAAAAGTATCAATTTCAAATCTTCCTGTTTAATACGTACTTCTCGTAAAACTAGTCAATTTAAGAGGATTAGTGAACCTTTTTCTTAAACCGATGGTTTGGGCGAAAACAAAGGTCAAAAAAGGTCCAATACTTACCGCCGGGCCATTTAAGTATGCGCCAAATATTCATAATGGAGATTTTGATGTAAATATCCGTTTTGAGCGTCCCTGAATCGACTATATGAACTGTTTTTGAAGAACGCAAATCGAAAGTTTATGTTTTTGATTTAATTCCGATTTGCTGATTGGTATTTTCCAGCAATTCATCAAACCGGAAATAATACATCATTCCGTTCTCAGTTTCGGTTTATTTTATGAAGTATTAAACGTGAATTTATATCGTAAATATTTTTATTTTGTAAGTGAAAGGCCACATTAGATTTTGTTTTTTTGCTCGAACTGTATTTTGAAATAACTTCCGGCTTATATGCGAATTTTTTTACTTGAAGTAGGTTTCAAAATTAATGGTTTAATTTTCATCAATCACAATTACGTACAACAGTTATTTTTATTACTGCTGCGTAAATATATTAATTACATATACAAATAATATAATTTTGAAGGAGTATTATTTTATAGAATTATAATTTTAAACTAAATATGTGTTCCTGACTGTAGATTTTTATTCCTCATAGTTCTAAAATCAGGTTTTTTTTTGGGGTTAAATAAAAAATTAGCCTATTATACTATAATGACATATGAAAGATAATACTTACTGTGTGTGCGAACTAGAACATAGGCAATTCATAATTTCGTATAAATCAAATTCCATTCTTTTTCTCATATCATTTTTGTCGAAAACAAAAATAACAAGAACTAATTTAGACGATCATTATAATAACTTATTTGACTCATACAACAAACTCATTAATACCAGTGTTATTTTAATAGTTAAACCAAGAAGAAAACGTAAAAATGAACCTACTCTTGCATTGTATGGAATCAAAGAGTATTAGAATACAATGGCTATGTATACTAGGCCGTATTAGTAATGTAACAGACGCAGAGTTTGCGGAAAACAATTATATCTGATTTTTTATTTTATTCAATTATTCTCACATTTGTTTTGTTTTTGATTCGAATAGCCACACATCTTCGCGATTCTAGCTTATACTGGCAGAACACAAGTAAACTCAATCGTCAACTGATGTAATTTTGTAAAGGAAGGATAGGTTGGTGTATGAGGATTGCGTTTTAAAAGAAATGTCGTACAAAGAGTTTATAATGGTGATATGAGATGGTTCAATATATTTCTAAATGTCCTACATAATAAGTGTGCACGTATGAAATGAATAGCAATGTAGAGCTCGAATTGAATAAAAATTTGAAATAAAAAATAAATAGATCGAATTGCATTGTCGTTATATCTTGATAAATTATATATTTTGATTCCGTTTAATTTAAAGTTAACTAGACATTTGAGTTTAAATATAAATGATTTGGCTTAAAAAAGTGATCAAATTAACAAAAATGTTTTATATATAATTTCAACCAAATTCTAATCATCCATATTAAAATATATTCTATATATGTTACAATTCCTATAATTAAGCTCAACATATTAACTACTTATTCTAAAAATGAAACATATTGTCTAACATAAGGACAGGTGAACTGTTCTGTGAAATATTGTCTAACACTTAAAATAAATTGACTAGATACGAAAATTTCGATAATTTTAAATTTCGTCGCTGTCAAAATCTAAAGTAATATAGAGAGAGAGAGAAAAAAAAAACACTCATATGTGCTATAAAATGCAATGAGAACTTATTTATTTCGTTGTAATAATCCAATGAAATCAATTTGAAACTTTCTTCGTCTTACATGAATTGTCTATTTTTTAGTCTAATTTCAATTAAAATTGTAACATTTTTTTCTTGCTATAAAATTAACATATTTTCACATAGAAGTAAATTTAGTTTTTTTTTTACTGCGATACTGCCATATATGAAACAATCAAAAAGTGATGAAACTCCTCTAATAATTAATAAACGTAATTTATAAATATAGAATAGTTTATTAGCACTTGAATTTTGATTGGAAAACAAACACAATTTCATGTGACATCCCTGAGGTAGTGACCAGGTGATATCGGAAGAACATGACTTAATAAATATATGTATGTATAAGTAACATTCGGAATAAAGCAGGTGTCGAACGGACATCAGTTGAATTGGTTGTATGTACGCATGTATACAATAGTATGCCATCTAGGCCAGTGGAGCGAGACAGGTTGTCTCTGGTTGCCACATACATACATACACACGTATGTTGTAGTTGGTGTAATGTTGTTTTGTTTACTACATGTCCTGGAAACTCTTTCAATGATCTATACAACATCATTATATAAATAACCAATGTTTTATCAAACAAACATCTTACATTTTCGCGTCCCCAATAACAGAGACACTACACTTTTAGTTAGAGTACGTCAGATACAAAAATTACTATACAGTAACACGTATGTTCATGTATATTCATCGTTGAATTGATTTCATCTTAGAGTAACGAATACATAGACATGTGAATGCTAGAAAGTGAAAAACAAAATGTGTCTAATTACTTATTTACTCTGTTTATTTCACTAATTTATATGCTTCATCTTATTATTGAAGAGAAATAAAAAAAGTTGACTAAAATTTTACTTCGTAGTCAATAAACATTGAGAGTTATGATTTATGATTTTTTTTCAAATTTTCATACTATTGTGGGAGTTGAAAATGCTCAATTAGTTTGTTTACCCATTGACTTTATTTGTGGTTTTTTTTTTAATTTCATGCAAAGTTAATTCACAATTGTATTCATTTCTCTATGGATTTGATGGTGAAATAAATATATGCGTTTGCATAAAGTATATGTATATATAATATAAATAAGATCATATTAGTTGAACAGTAATTAAAATACACATTACATAATAATAACTTAAATTGAGTTAGTAAAAATAATTGAAATCATGCTCGCGACGGAAAATACCGTTCTGAACAGATCATCAGTCGCGGGCACAAGAAAAAAAATGTTCACTGATCATGGGGGAGGAGGTATAGAGGTAGATCAGTGTCACTGACGCATTGTTTAGTAAAAATAAATTAATTAACATTAAGGGATCTCGCGGGAGCAGTGGACGGGTGAAGGTGTTACTAAACAGGAAATACATTGAACGAAGGCACAAAAACACTGAACGCATCCGAGCCACATCAACAGAAAAATTCGGTGCAGACTCACTCGCGCAACAAATAATTTAATAATGAATCACTTGTCATAAATAACCTGAACATCTTTGGAACCATCAAATTAAATGTACAAAGAGTTTCTCTCACATAATCGAGTTCACATGGGTAGACGGCTTAGCGAAGGAAGCAATCAAAGTTATCAGTTGGGTTCGGTCAGTTAGCGACTTTTACGAATTCGGAATTTTCGTAACCACGTGCATTTACGTATGCGGTGCCGGCGCCTTTGCGGTCAATAGCTCGCACTCGCACAAACAAGAATGCAGCGACAAGACTAGCGACAATTAGTACCAGCAACAGCATGACTAATCCGCCAACAAAGCTTGGCACCGACATGCAGATCGTTTCTGGATCAGACGAAGAAGCCGATTGGATCACAACCGTTTCGTTATTTTGGGCAGCGTTTAAGGCAAAGTTTACATCTCCAGGTGCAACAACTTGAATTGTTCTGCTTGTGTTCACATCGGTCATCTCTTGTGCTTCACGTTTGTAGACCCTACTTACGACAATATTCATCGTGTCAGGGCTACGACGTCTTCTGGCTCCTTGTAATTCAGCTGGTAGGTTCTCAACAGACCTTGGCCGGCCACCAAGTGTAGCCAAGTTTCCTTCGTGCTCATCAGCAATGCCGCTCTTCCTTTTGACAGTGTTGTAAGCTCCGTGGTGTCCAGGTAGTGGAGGTGGGGGTAAATGAATTTCATTGCTGCCCTGAGCGGACACTTGAGGTGCTGGAGATGATGGATTTGGTGGGTTTGATGTAGATGACGCAGATGTTTGAGCTTGCGGTGCGGGAACTACATCGGGATTTGGCTCAGAGAAAGCCCCACTTGGTCCAGAAGGATGACGAGGATCTGGATATGCTGGTGGCACACCATACTCAGGTAGTGGTGGTGGACCATACTCGCCGTTTCCTAATCCGCCAAGTCCTCCGAGATGTTGACCGAAATCGCCAGCACTGAGACTGTTGCCTGCTAATCCCAAATTAGGTGGACCATATTCAATTCCATGTCCATGTCCTCCGTGTCCACCGCATTTAGGTTCTGGGCAGTTGTATCGACATACTTGGATAACACATTGGAAGTGCACGTTCATGGAATCAGGGAATTTGAATGCTTGGAAGTAGGCGAAGGATACTACGGAAGCAGATGGTCCAAAGTTCTTGATCTTTTGGAATTTGCTCATAATCTTTGGTCGCACGACGCAACCATATTGGTCAACCAATTGGATGGGAGCACGTTTGCCGTCATGTGCGACACAGTTTCGTACAAGCATATCGAATTTATTCTCATCGTCTTTGATTGCAAGTACCATTGTCATTGTTTGACCAATCTTAACGATTCCGGATACTTCAGAAGCCCACGGTCCTTTCCCGACTTGGATTTGCATCCAACACTGTAGGTTATCACCGAGGAAGTTAGCAGTCACCGCATGTAACATATCCACTTGGAATGGTCGGAATGTAACAGCCTTCTCATAGAAGTCATACCAAGTGCAACGGAGTTTTCTTGCTTGATCCCACACTTCCTGTACATAGGGATCATACTGAATAATAATTGTATTTTCTACATAACTTCCACTTGGAGTTGGTGCGCCATAGCCCGCTGCGTTATGATTTGCAGAGGAAGACATGCCACAGCTGTTGAGGAATATTTCGAACGTCTGGCTCAGATGCCCAGTACCCGGTTTCATATGGACACAGTGTGGATCGCTGTAGAAGCCCTTGGAGAATATCATGCCATAGAATGGACGATCAAATTCAATATTGACGCGCATATGCGTCTTCTCGCATTGCACCTGGAGATGCTTAATTTGCGGCATGTCAGGTGTGGCCAAGGGCCAAGGATCATCAGGCCCGGCTCCGCCGCCTCCACTTTGAATCACCGTTGGCGGGGCGTAACCAGATTGCGGAGGCAAATGCCCACCCCCGGGACCAGATAGTGGCGGCCCATAGACGGCTCGGTGTTCCAGTGGTAGTGAAGCGGAATCGACAAGCGGTGCATCGCATTGTGCTTCCTGCGAACATAAACAAACCAAACATAATACCAGTTCATACAATGTGTATCATCTTAAGAGTAATGTAATGTATCATATATCGGTCGAGTTCATTCACTGACGCGCAGGAATGTGTTATGCTCGTTGGATCGTGGTGCCCACAGTGAGTGGCCTCGGCCTTCAGCGTAGCCGAACGGCTACGGCTACCACAACCGCTACCGGTCAACGGCTACCATGCAGTCGACGACCACACTCGCGGATTTATCGATTGCAATTAAATCTAAACAATGTGGGTACCATCACCTACATTTTAATATTCTCTATTTGTGCAATCAATACGGGAATCCTTGCATCACCAGGATCATTAAAATTGGTTTTCATAGTAGTTTGTTAATATTTAATATTACGTTAATCGTTTAGCAACATGATTAAAATTAACAGGAATTATTTATTTCTATGTCCATATGAAATGTCACTTTTTAGCTCGATTATTATTAGGGATATTCTAATTTAAGTTTATAAATGTATAAATGATCAAATTGATACATAACATTGATATGATTTGTTATAACAAGCACGCATATTCAGCAAATAAATTTCTATTAAAAAGCGAAATTAAATTGATTTTAAATTTATAAAAAAAAATACGATTTTCCGCTGTTCATAAATTTTATTTTCTATATTAACTATTACTTTTATATGCACCCGATCGAGATAGTACGCCAATTAAATAGTGAATACTTTTATATCTGATAAATAATGTTTTTCATAAAAAATCAGATATTTGTTACTGCGTGAAACGGGAGGGATTATTTAAAAAAAAATATTATATGAAACCCTTACCCTAATTGTCAACAATCCTAGGACGAAAACCACAACGAATTGATGCACTCTCTTCATGGTGTTGTTGACTGATTGATGGTATGGCTGAAGACTGAAGCAATTGCTCAGATGGAATTTGTTCTGCAAAACAGACAAAACACGAGCATATTTACTCCAGGGTAGATTTATATCGCGCGCTATTCACGGTCTCCAATACCACATTGCAAAACATATACATCTGTGTGTGTGTTGATTTGTGCGTATGGTGTGATCTGTATGTGTTGTGTTTGTATGTGACTGGTATGGTGACTGGTGTAACCGTAGCACCGACACAACACGGCGGCGTGCGAGGTACGACCTACTGACACACTCTCTTATACCAGCGCTCGTAAACAGCCGACAGCCGGCGGCTAGCGCACAACCACACAACTACACTGGGCAACCGGCTTCTCTGTGGTTCATACCTTTTTTCCTATCGGCGCCGCACCGCGAACCATTCATACAAGTACCTGTATAATACATACATACATCTGTTTCGCTTAGATTTATGAATCTGTTCACTTATAAACGTGCACACTATATATCTATACATAAATAAAACGCGAAAGAGAAGGAGAGATTCTGTCGTTCTGAACGCGTCTCGATGAACAATCGTACCGTGTACCGGCCCACTTTCTCCAAATCGCTTCGGGTCACTCTATTCCAGATTCGAAAACGCAAGCGGCCACAACATTTATATCCCCATCAATGCCTACATATATTACACGCATCTTAATTTGTGAACAAACGATAGATATGCTTTCTCCGCGTATCCTGAAAGGATCCCGTTGCTCTAATAACATCACTGGAATGTCGGATATATCGAAATGAACAGGCACGACCGGAACTGTTGCGGCAATGAGTTCGACACGATTAATTCGTAGCGCGTGTCGACGCTTACACCTGCTCAAGTGTTACGTTACATATGATGGGTAACTGCTAATACTAATAACACTGCCCAGTGGAATTCAATTAGCTGGAATTAGGTGTTTCTCACAGGCACCCGCACATTGCATGCCGCGTAGTGAGATCTAGAACAATTACACCGGGCGCCTGATCTCCCAACAATTAACAATAGCCTCTCTGCATTTCATTATTAACATCGCAAATTAATAAGGTCAGAGGTTCAACTATACGTTAAGCGCCGTTAGCTAACTTGGTTTAGTTTCGAAAGTAAGTTAAAAGTGGATGAATAGATGATGGACGCACTATGTGGTGGATATGCACGCATCATCATCGACGTGTTTATTATTGAATCTTCAGCTAGTAACCGCAAAGAAATGCGTACTTATAAGCAGGTTCATACAGATGATGTCATGTCGGTGGTAACGGCACGTCTTGTTGTGACTCTGGACCTACTTTCTCATTGACGATCTGTCATAATTCTTTGAGGCTGGGTATACATTTCAATTTTCCATCGCTGACATCACGAAAGATAAATAGTCTACTACGGTTTAATTAATTGAAATTATTTCCAACAAGTTTCTATATTTTTGTTTTTTTTTTTGGTTTATTTACCACAACATTTTTAGTAATCAGAAATAAGTTTTGTACAATTTCACAATATTTCCAACTTTACTTTACAAACCTAATTAAAAAAACTACTAATTAAATAATGTATGTAAAAACAAAATAAATAAATCGGTAATATTTTCTATTCTGTCTCTAAAGAGGCAAACTATTTTAAATCAAATTTTAATTAATTTTATATGAATTATTACAAATGCAATTACTGTGAATTTTCACATATATGTGTAATTTTTAATAAATAAAATCATAATTGAAGGTTGAATTGTTTTAATTTTATTGTATTAAAAATCTATATTTTTGAACAAATTCCGATGTAACACTCATTTAAATTACTATTACGCACATATGTTGAATGATTTAATTTAATAATGATTAATATTATACTAAATATAAGTCGATTGCTTCTGCATTTAATCTCTATTAATTTTGCACTAAATCATATTAAATAATATATAATAAATATACTAAAATAAAAGGGCTTTCTGCCACTCTATTTGATGGGTATTTATATGATGTTATGCTCTTAAGTTCCTAAATATAAATATTTTTGTTCTTAAATAATTTATGAAAATTGCGAAAGTTATATTTTAATTCTAAAATATATTTAACGGAAATGTAATATATTTGACGGAAACAAAATACGAATTGAAATGATATTTGTATTTAATTATATAAACTGGAAGTGAGCTCGTGCTAGCTATTAGCATTTCCGACATAAGTTAAGAGATAGTCAATCGTAAATAACAAGTATATCTGGTGTTTGTCAAATGCGCGTGCAAATATTCAAGTAGTAATGCGAAAGTAGAACATTGAAGATATACACGTCTACTTAATGTATATCGGCAATCGCGAGTATCTGTTTTGTAGCAATTCGCGCACTCATTTCTGCTTCCCTAATTTACATGCATCAAATAGAAAGTTTCAAACACACAACTTGAAACATTACGCTTCTTATTTAGATCGAGATCGAACCATCTAAACATACAGAATCTATAAATGATGCTAATGAAATGTTATTATCGAAACGGGTTTAACAGTTCAAACATTTGTGAGAATCAGGTAGTTAAAACGTTTCATGATTTCTTTTTGGCATTGTATGTTTGCTGTGATGCATAACAGCGCTCGTTATTATAAAAACTACGCTATATCATTGTATCATTGTTTTCGTATGTGCACTGCGCCTGGTGTACTATTATACCACATATTATTATATTGGCGCTTTTCTCTCAGCGATAATAAGAATGGTTCAGTGAATTTTGCGTCATCTATAGATGTGAATGAGACTCGAGCAAAAGAATAATAGAATTGTGCATGTTGGAACAACACTCAAATAAATGTTACAACCCGTTAACTTTACTAGAAATCGTCTCGTGCAAAAATACATACATTTATTCTTCTTATTTAAACACACTGCAAGAACATTGTTAATTACTATTGCCCCATTAGTGTGGAATTTATATTGTTATATACAGCAGTTTTGAATGTTTTACCTTTATTATAATGCGCTTATGATTATTTTATAAATGTGTTACTCTTGTACAAAAATAAACCTTAACTACTTTACATAAAGCTAAGCTTGAATTAAGAATAGCTTTACATTGAACTATTAATCAAACTATCAATAAAAAACTTGAATCTAAAATTGTTAATACTGTAAATATCGTAAAACCAAATATGAAAGATTGATTTTATTTCATTTACGATGTTTTTCAATCACATTACAAATCAATCGAAGTTTAAGGATAATTATGCTATTAAACAATTTGGAGCTACATATTTCTTTGAGTTTAATGCTTAAGAATTTAAAATTAAAATACTTTTGCTCTTGTTAAACTTGTCTTAAATAATAATACTCCCAGAAACGGCTAAAACAATTTTGCTAAACTGTTCGTGAACAACTTTGAATTTAAGTAAAAACAATCAAATTTCGCCAATTATTTTGAGTAGCTCTTATTTAATTTAATTTTTTTAAACGGAAAGCGGATTTTATATTAGTCTATTAAAAAACTGATCTACATCAATATGGCTAACTAAAAATATTTTAATCTATGAATAATTTTTTTAATATTTTTATTTGAGGTTTTAGAGTAATTTAAATATATTTTATCTTAAACAAATTAATTATATCAAGAGTTCAAAGAAAGAATTTAAATGATATTTCTACCATTTTGTTACAAATTTCTAGTAATAAATTTAAATGTGTTTAAAAATTATATTAGGTACCAATTTATTAAAAAAAAACATCGATTAATTACTGTCTTTATATACTGTAAGTAAAATTAACCTTGATGTAGATAATTAACTATAATTCTCACGCCCTACTCTACAGATTTAACTATCTATAACCAAATATTACGCGGAACGACCTATAGGTGAAATTAAAAAAAAAAATGTTATAATAAATTATTGTTAATCTTGGTAGACAATTTATAAAACGAATCACTTCTAGCTATCATTTTCAAACAACTTTTTTATATAAATTTTTTTCTGATTGATATGTAACTATTATTTGATACAATAAATTATATTTCGAGATTATATCTGCCTTGTTTTTAAATTATCTTTTATAACTACAAATCTAATTAAGTTTTCAAATCGAGAAGTATACCAATCAAGACGAATTCATTAAATAGGCTATAATAAATATTAATGTTGCTGTATAACCTATTTTAAACTTTTTAAAGTAGAAACATTTTGTGTTAGATTTTACCTTATCTAGCTGAACCATCACACAATACACAACTTTCTTTTTTCTCTCTACTTAGAGTAAGCGTAGCATAATATTTTAATTTGAATAAAAGTAAATTTTATAAAACATAAACTAAATTAACATATTTTATCTTGGTTTAAATGCTAGCTGAGATTACTTTACTTTACAAATGAGGTATTTAAATATTTAATTTGACTTTCATATTAATATTTAATAAAAAATAAATAAAATAAAACTGAGCTCATCGATAGTTCTTTCATTTTCCATAAACGGTATTTCGTAATTCAACCAGCGGTAAGATATGTTATTGTTTTAAGTTTAATTAATAAACTATTAGATATCTTTGATAAGTTAGTATTAAATCTCAAAAAAAAATTTGTCTGATTCAAATGCAACATTAGATATTTATTACGTCAATATAGATACTTAAATATTAATTTCTAATGTAACAGTGATAATTTTAGATGTAAATTAATCTAGATTCTTTCTAACTTATAAATAATATCATTAATCAACTTGTTGGGATTAAATCAAATTTAAATATTGATTATCTAGTTGATATTGAATTTATTACGTGTCTACTTAGCGATCACGAACGTGTTAACTCGAATAACATGTAATAAATAGATGTTTCTCATAAATCTATTGGCAATAAAAAGTTTTAAGATTAAAACTGAAAGATTTTCAAACAAAAATTTCAAAGATACTCTAAACAGATTTGGATCTCTCTAATTCTTTTTAAGATCAATAATTGTCACATATTATTTTATGAATTTATTTATAATTATATTTGTCTGTAGTTCAAGAAAATTGAGGAAGAAGGAAAACAGTACTAATGTTCTGTATTTTATTAAGTAATATGTTTATTTTTTTCTCGTTAGTCAGTGTTTTTTATTTAATTGCCTGATTTTGATATATTGAAGATTATTAAATTTTAAAATAAATTGATTTATAGACAACGGAAACTCTTTATTTGTACATAATAATAATGAATTAATCTGTAGTATAATAGCATAAAATGTTTATAATTCTATAATATTAACGAAGTATTTATTTTTAAAGACAAGTTCAATATGAAATATGTTTCATATTAGTAAAATTTTGGAGCGATAATGAGAAGATAAATATAGAACGTGTCGGTTTTTACGGTGTACAAATTGATTGAAATTGTGTTATGGTGATCGCGGTTATGTTGTTTTTGATGATGTGCCGATTTATAGGTACACACAGGTGAAGAAACGGCCTTCTAAAAAAAACTTGACCACAAACATAAACGATGGCAACGAACGAACGAGCGAACGGGTTTCATAAGTAAGATAATCACACCAATGGATGATTCGCGTACGTAGTGCGCATGTACTTCAGTCAACAGCTTGCTACGTTCGACGCGCACTCTGTATTCACAAGTGCCAATCGTTGAAAAACGGAAGTCAGTTGACATACTGCCTTGCTTTCATTTCCGCGGCTGTGTTCCAAATAGCACTTCTCTATACACAGCCGTCGTTCAGAAAGAGTTTTTTTAGTTTTCTACTAATAATCCCGATTTTTCACTAATTATTTATTGGAAAATTCCACCAATTTTACTCGCCAAAAAAACTGGTTCGGATTAAAACTAAACTATTTTTAACTTTCGTCTTTTTAAAAATCCCGATTTTTTACTCGTTTAAAGTCATATTCAGTGTGTATAGAAAGGAAATTTGAATGCGTGCTCAAGCTGGTAAACTTTCGCCATTCGAAACAAAAATTTTTGACCAATTTGAATTTTTGAAATAGATTCTTTAATAAATTGTTATTTGAATGATGTTCGTATAGTAACTAATATACTCAATTAGTTAGTTTTATTTATTTAAAATTGTCAGTTTGAATTTAACCGCGTTACACTTTGTAAACATGTGTAAAGATCATTTTACACTGCATTTGTGTCAGGTTTAACATGTATATTAATTTCTGTCGTGTTTTCATGTGTCGTTCATTGTTCACCATGTAAACTTTTTTCGTAAATGGTATCACAAGTAGTAATATGTTACGCGTTCGGTGTACGAACATTGTTAATGAACACTCACCTTATAAGTATAATTTCCGATTCGAATATTGTCCACTGGCACTATATGCAAACGGAACAAATATAAATCCAATAACTGTCTGTTAAATTGTTATCCACTAAGCACGTCACTATTCTTCACACATTGCAAACTATACATATGTAACGAAGCACACAATTGTTGTAAATAATCCGCGCGCTGGTGTTTTGGGCAAATGTACGTTGCAACAATGTTGTTTGTTGCTGAATTTGTTTGATTGTTATTAAGGGAAGATGACACACTGTGTTCTGTGGTCGGTTCGGTTATAATTCCATTTAAACTCTCACGTTGGTTTTATATGGATGTGAAAGTACAACCCCACTCTCCAATAGTGGAGACGCTCGCTAACACGGATCTGCTACGGCCCAGTGCCGGACCTAAGCACACTAGTGGGAGCCCCGGTGCCCGGCAATTTTAGATCTTACGCACTCGCGTACGATGGTGGATGTTGGTGCGCGCTGGTGCTCGCTACAACCACCTTCGCTTTTCGGTTCAGTTTTTACCGGCGATGTCTCTTGCTGACGCATCGTTTGACTTAACGCTCCGTTTTTGAGCCAACAACGCGCATTGTTTCGCCTCATATTTTAATATTGCACAACTGGGAAATTTCTCTTCGCTTTTACTGACTTTTAAACCGGGTATCCGCCTCGTGATATTGCGACAATTTCGTTTTGTCATATTATGTGACACATTCAGTTGCAGTTTCTAATGCATTTTATTTTGTCGAATTTTAAATTCCACTTCTTGGCCACTGCGTATTAGATGTTTCATTCTCAATTACTCATAACTGCACTAAGGATCGTCCATTAAACTGTATTTTTACACACATACATATATAACATAATGCCAATTTCAATTAATAGGGTGCCAAAGAATCCTTTACATTCTTTCACATCTTGACAATCTTTTGCCTTACACACTTCTTCCGCTACATTCTAATACATCAAATTCTTCATACACGCTTTTGTATTCCGCTTGCTCACAACTTTTCTTTCCCTCAATTCATTCTCAATCATATTTATCAACTTATACAAAGAACGGCCTCGCATTCTTATACCCTTCATCTCGTCCACGTAAATCTTTTGCCTTACGCACAATTTAGTTAATCTTTCATTCAACATTCTTTCGATATGGCTATACCGTCTCATTTGACTGGCAACTATTCTACGTACGCCATTTTTTACAATATCGCACTGCTTATACACCCACGTATTCCACTTTCTGTCTCTCCTAGATACACCACATATAACTCTCAAAAATTTCAGTTCCTCAGCAGTCACACATTTTTTATGCTCGGTTTGTCAAACCCAACATTCTCTACCAAATAAAAAACATTGACCTAGGAGTAATATTACGAACAAATTATTTTAATTCTAAAGTTTATTGACATTCAATTGCAATATTTCGGATAGAGGACCTTTTACATAGTAAAAAGGAATTAATGTAAATAATCATTTAAAAATTGGTACTTAATGGTAATTTAATGATATTACACGTCTTGAATTTTCTAATTATTTTTGCAATAGTTAAATATGTACATGTGATAAACTATGACCCTTCTTAAAGAAACAGATGAATGTTTCTTGCTATATAAACCAAAAGAAAACACTTCACTTTTATTAAAAAAATTTATTTCGTGTCCTTTTAGTATCACTAAAAATCTTATTTAAAATAATATATGTTCAAATGTCTTACAATTTTAATAGAAGCCACAACAGTGATAATATTTCCTACCAGTTTAATTTATGAAACGATTTGACTTTCATGACTAGTTTAAGTATACATGTCACCACTTATATTTCTTAAGTGAACAAATTTATTTTAAATACATAAATTAGTATAGACTAATAGAATGTTGTAGAAACCTCATATTCTCATTCAAAGTAGACATAGTTCACTTAATATCGGAGATAGCAAAACGAAGTTTTAGGTTTGGTAATTGAACTTATACAGTACCCGGATATTAAAGTGGTGTCCATCCGGTGCCATCTGCTAAAAAATTTCCCCCACATGTCTCAACGAAATATATCTACCTCGCATAACAATTTGTTCTTACATATGGTGAATCTAGCATATGGCAACTTGATGCTTTTATTAACATTTTATTATTTTATTTATGTAACAAAAGACTAAATCTGTTCAAAACTGTCTAAAGTTGTTATCGGTTTCTTGATTTTCAGTTAACCGTAAAACAACTGGTTATTCGTTTTTAGTTTAACTGGTAATTCTGTGAGCTATGGTACGAGTTCTAAAACCCTGTGGGATGTCCACATAACATATATAGTCTATATGTATTTATATCAAGATAAATAACTAGACCACTTGACTCAAAACTTACGATTTACCAGATAATTGTTGTACAAGGTCTAAATGTGCAGTAATATTTTAAGCCATTACGAAGTTATAAGTAAGTAATCGATCTCGAAATTTTAATGTAAAAATACTTTTTGACCTTCCCTGTATTTGTATGTGTGTGCATACGTGCGCGTGCGCGTTCGTGCGTGCGCTCTACCTTTTACATCCATATACAAAATAATAAGTATTGCAATAGTAAAAAAAACTATCTCGAAATTTTAATCTACCCTGAATCGGGTCAATGTTACGATGCGATTCTACTATTTTTATCATTATAGACTGTTATAAATTACATTTAAAAAAAATTCAAAATCAAAGTTTCTATTAAGTTTATCAAACATATCGAACAAATTTGAAGCATTTTAGAAATGCGAACCCATCCTCCATTATTGCTGCCACCAACAAATTTTCAACTTTTTAGGCGTTTGCACTGATTAAATAATGCCATAATTTTTACTCTCATTCTGTTACAATAATTGCAAAGCACCAGTACAACTTACAGTCTAATGCCAAGCTAGTCTAGCAGTTTTATTTAATGACAAAATAAGGAAATTGAAAAAGATATAAAAGTGATGAGTGTACCTACATATCATGTGACAGATCGAGACCATAAAACCAATAATTTATTCCTAACGTCAACAGAATATTTTCTCCTCATTACAAACCCTAGGTGAGAGTATCGCTGAGTAATTTCATTGTTATTGTAATGTACCATCACAACATTGTTCCATTTTGACATAAATTTCAATTGTGATTTTCAAGATTTTAATTTGATAAAAAATAAATACAAGAGAGTACATTTTAAGTCCCATTGCTGACGTTTCAGAGATATTTTTCAGTATAAGGAGTAAAGATAAATTTCGATTTATAATATTTATTTTTAAAAAATGTGTATTATTTAGGATGACTTAAATATATATTTAGCATTGTCACTTAAAAATTTTAGTTATTTTTCAATTTTTTTTTTAATTGGAAAGAACATTAAATTTATCTGATTTGAAACGACAAATAGTTTATAATACCTCATTTCATTCGTTTCAAAAGCACGTAAATGCGTTAATGTGATGGTTTAGTTTAGTTGAATTACTCATTATTTGTGGCATTAATGATTAATTCATATGTTTATCTATAATAATACTAAGATATTTGCTCTGCATTGGCAACGCATGAGGTGTGCAGACGTATAGGGATATTATGCATACAAAGCCTGTAGAATATTTTGACAACGCCCATCGGATATCATGCATACATATATACATACTACATGCATGAGTCAACAATAATGACCTGAAAACGTATTGAACTTTATTTAGAACTTAATCCACCATACATTAATTTATAATATAATAAATATTGACACACATACATACAAAACTACAATGATTACATTAGCATTTTTTTCTAATTTACTCTATTTAATTCGTACTTTTCCTTTTACTCCATAGCGTTATAATATGGTCCACTAGTATGAAAATTATCAGATACTGATGAGTTTTTTACCTTAGTGTCAATATTTCTATGAATTGTTTTTGCTGGATTATGCACATATTTTTCATCTCTTTGATTATTTTACTAGATTCTTTCTCTTAATATTCATAAAATACATAAATCATGTCATATGTGTATACATAATACATATTTGTTGTTGCAACTCTTCACACATATTCCTCCTTCTAACTCCTTTTGACACACCACAAACTCTTAGTGTGAAAGAAAGTCAATTCATTATATACAGGTATATACAGTTATATACGCTGTTGTCATTTACGCGTATTCTCTTTTATGCAGTTGATCACTGGCCCTTAAATAAAATTTATATTTAAGACTCAATCAAGATCGAAAGTTTTCAGCTTTGAACGTATATCATTTCTCCTACTGCTATCTAGATAGAATCTCTTTAATAGTGAAAAATTACCAATTTTTCTAATTGTTCCATTCTAGCTATAAATTTTCGTTTTCTAAATCAACTAGGGCAGAAAATTTTTACTTCTCTTAGTAAAGGTTTTGACTAATATTAATGTAACGCCAATGTTGAATCAGCGAAAATAAATGAGTAATGTGAATTTTAAATCGGATTTGAAAAACAGTTTGATCAATAAAATACGAAAAGTGATTTCACGGCAAAGGAAGAAAATTACCGGAATCTCGTACCTTGGCGTTCCGCTGGAAAATTGAATTTTCATGAATTTTATATTTAAAATGAAGTTGCGCCTTAATATTTATTTATATTTATATATATATATATATATATATATATATATATATATATATATAATTTAAAAAAATATTGGGTTTAACTAAATTTTCGTTATAATTTGAGCAATCCTAAACCACAAATATTATAATTTACAGTTACATATATTATAACGGGCACGTAGGCAGATATAAATAATTTCTTTTTCATTATGATATGATTGGATCTCAAGGTGGTCATGTGACCTTGGCAGTGTGGTTGCCTTAAGACATATAATTAGAAATAAACTGACACAAATCGCAATAACTTGTGGGGCACGGAACCTATAAACACATACTAAGATAAGTATATATGTATATATAGACAGAGGCAATCAGACAACTTCTACAATATTCCTATACTATACAAGATGGACTATGTAATAACAATAATTGATGAAAAACTGATCTCATTTGATATAGCACATACCTATTGTATATTATGTATAGTGGCTTATGATCAATGTGAATTCATGCAAGTGGAGCACCAACGCGAAAAAGTCTATTGTTTTGTTTCGAAGTTAATGTTTGCATATGTAGCTTTAAGAATTAGATTAGTGGTGAATTATTGGTAAAGTAAAGTATAAATTCTCTAATTCCTTAGTAAACAAATATATTAGTATCTTGATTTTATACACAAACGTAATTTTGAGATCTGGATTCAAATTTTTTAAAAATAAGTACTTCAATTAATTAATAAAATCATACAATATTTCTTTATTATTTTACAAAAAATATATACAATTATTACATGGTTTCATATTATTTATACTCTTTTATAAGAAAATCTGCAGTACAATTTAATATTCATTGACAAAATAATAGAAAATTGGGAAATATTATTTTAATAATTAAGTGTTGCTGTGTTTGCTTTACTAGTTATTGAAGCTAGTGCAAATTTTCACGGTAACTTATTCTATTAACAAAATATTGGTGTTTACAATTTCGGTATGTGTTTTTGTCATTAGTTCATTTATTTCTGTAACTATTTTGTGTTATACGCCTATGACTGACAAGCGAAAATGGATCACATAAAGCCAAGTGTATCATCAACCTCAAAATTTTATAATTGATTGCTAGTAAGCCGAGTATAGCCTCTCAATGATGCTGCTAACCAAAATCCTATTTCGTTAGCTGGCTAACCTCATTAAATGCCGCTATTGTAAATTAGAAATAAAATCTCATTTCGCGAAATTTCAACTAATATTATATAATATATGTATATAATTTCAAGTCGAGAGATTTTTTTTTTATTAAAGCAAAATTATCATTCAATAACTAACTACACATTATTTAAACCCAATTTTTAAATAATTTCAAGTACACTGAACTCAAAACATTTATCACTAAATCACCCTCATTTATTTAATTAGCTAATTTTTTGTATTTTTTTTTAAATAATATTTTGAACCACATTTTCGGTGCTATGTTATCAGTAGAGTTGAAACATCGCATACTTTTAATTAGTTAGTCTTTGTAATATGAGATTCGTAGTTTTTAAATGCACTTATTGGTCACGTTAATCAGAAAATGTATACTGGATCAACTTAGTACTAGATTCATTGGTTTATTAGAAATAATTTTAATATATAACGAATAATTGCTTAATAACTAAATTTATGATGAATGTACTCTTTACATCTTGTATAATTATTTTTTCTTCTTGTGATATTTTTGATTTATTACTTAAATTAATATTAGATGACATTTTTAATCGATACAACCCGCAGTGTTTATTAACTGATTGTATCTATAGTTACGAGGATTCAATCATTAAATCAATAATTATTTGATTAGCAAGTGTAATAATTTGAAACTGTAGATACATAATTCATGGCTGAACCCAAGTAATATGTTTTTAGTACAAATAAAATAAAAAAACAATGTTACTCTTAATTTTTGAATTGTTTATCAGTTTTAGCATGTTTGTGTGTATACATAATTTCGATAAAGCTTTGATAGTTAATAGTGTTTCAAGAAAAATGAAAGTTTGGCATGTTGACGGAATCGTTATTTCATAATGTGGGTGCTAACCAAACCAAAGAGTTTAGGCATATGATTATATTGAATGTTTGATCTATTTACATAATAAAAATAAATAGTATATATATATATATATATATATATATATATATATATATATATATATATATATATATATATATATATATATACCTACATATCATCACGCCTAATCCCATAAAATGGGGTGGCAAAAACCCTTAACATTCTTCACATCTTTACAATCTTTTGCCATTCATCTCTATCCTTACACACGTTTCTTTCAAACTCATTAAATAATTCATACATATCCTTCTATTCCTCTTGTTCGCAACTTGTCTTTCACGCAATTCATTCTCAATCATGTTTATGAATTTGCTCCTAGGACGGTCTCGCATTCTCACACCATTCATCTCTCCCACATACGTCTTTTTGTTAATCTTTTATTCGACATTCTTCCGATATACATATATAAATATATAAAAAAAGGAATGTAGAAAATGTCTGTTGGTATTTACGACAGTGAGATTGATCGAAAATATATACTACATAATTTCTGAACTTGGCCGCAGAGCATTTCTTTCGAAAATGAACGACAGATTGCAAATGATTATTCGACCGTAAAATATACTCGTTGAAGCGAAAGAAAGTCGATCAATAATTTGATGAATTAGAATTTGTGTCATGACTTGTATTGTTAGAATATAAATTGTGATGAGATCTTCAATTATGCTATTGTGATAGTTTTTGTTAAGTAACGCTATAGGTAACGTTTGATATGCATGTTACATGTCACCGACACATTCATCAAGAAATCAATCGTAGTGAATTCGAACTGTAATTATTAGTTATTGTTCACTTTTAAATTAACTCTTATTTGACATACTATAATATAACTTGATAAAGAACGGAACTATCTGTTGAATTTCGGTGTCGAAAAATCCTTTCACTATTAAAATCTAATAAAAATTATCATAAAACCTAACATTTGGCTTATATATTTTCTTAGAGATGAAAATTTTTATTACGAGATAATTTTATTTATGTTTTTCAATATTTAGACATACATTTAGTGTTTTGTTATTCAATTGTTAGGGATGTATTTCTTATTAATATATTACAAATAAAACATAGACAATGAGGTAAATACACATTGAATTCAAATGTAATAGAAAACCTTTTTTCTAATTTCTTAAAACAATTTTTGATCTATTCGCATTTTTAACAACCGTCTCAATCAGTACATAAATATATATATTAAGTGAATATCACCAAATCAATTAAAATGCAAAACTTCCGTGATGGCATTGCAACAATGTATCACGTACAATTTTTATAACGTATCATTTACAATTTTTCTTTTTCTCAAACATCGCATATTTTCTAATTATAAGTTACATGACGTACAATTTCTTATATAGTCGTTAAAATGACATCTTGGCAACTTGCGCATGGATATTGCTAAGTCGCGTCATCTTCTGATGTTTGATAACACAGAATCTATGTCTATAATTAGATATTTCGAAGATTGAAATAATTATGTGGCAATTATTGTCTCCGCTTCCTCCTGCCTGTACCTGTCTGATTATAATTGTATTATTGTGCATAGGATTGGTTAACTAATTCACGACATCTCGCGGCTGTATTCCCAATGTTGGATAGAACCATTGGTACACTAACCCAGTTATATTAAAATGAAACTGACATCGTAGTCTATACGGGCTCTTCTTATCTTTTATATACTGGTTACGTTGTTGTTGCTTATACATTTATATATATATATATATATATATATATATATATATATATATATATATATATATATAAAACGAAGAAAATGGGAAAACATGGAAACAGATGCCTTGTTCCGTCATATTTTAACATTCTTATTAATAAGCAAATATCTTGTTGCTCGAATTTTTTAACGAAGTAAAAAAAGTTCATTTAGTTTATGTTTCGTGCATTTTTCTTGTTCAAGTGAATTTTATAATTAATTTAATATACAATATACACACATTTATTATTAGTAAAATACGGAGAATCATTTAAAACTATAATAGATTTCTAGAAAAGGTACTTGTCTCCGCAGTATTTTATTTTTCTAAAATACCATTCCAAAACAAACAACGTCTAACATTATTTAAGCTAATTTAATATATACATATATACTAAGTGGCAAGACATATCAATTTCATTTCAAACATAATTTAAAAAAAATGAAATATAAGAGTGTGATGTTTTTTTCAGATTTTTAGGGTCTATATTCGAGTTTTAATGGTTTTTTGCGTAATCCGTGCATTTATTTGAAACAATGATAAGAACAAATCATCTTCGAAAATAAATCGAAAAATCTATGTTCTTTAATAATTTGATAGCTTATGTTAGGTCATAATGAACTGTCAATGTTTAAATGTCCGCATAATGAGCACCGGAATAATTTCCAGTGCCATCTATATAAAATTAAATCTGTAATTAGACTTATTTTAAATTTAATGTTATAAGTACTGACGATCTCGCGCTTTGATACAGATTGTACGGAATACAATGCATGCAAAGCGCGAGATCATCAGTACTTAAAACATTAAATTTAAAATAAGTCTTATTACAGTTTTATAACGAAAATAAGCATTAAACTTTTATTAAATGACGATAAATTGACATATTTATTCACTTTAAATTCATTTTAATTAAACTGAATTTCTCTTTATTCTCTTTATTACGGAAACACATAAGCGCAAGTTTTTAAATATAATCTATTAGAGTTATTGAGTTATTGGCCAGTGTACAAGTTCGCTGTTATTCATTATATGTTTGTCGATATTTGTAACACCAAATCGTTAACGTAATGAACATAGTAACCGCGTCACAAATTGCTATAAAAACCACCGATAAACGAATTGTGTCGTCTTCATACTTACGCAATTTATTTCAACGGATATTAAATATACCTATTTTTGAATCAAACGAAGTCTTGGAGAATTATTTCTGTAGATATGAAATGTTTCATGAATTTAGAAAATAACGTGTATTTTATTACAAATATTGATTTAAATAAAAAATAATATCCGCTTTGCAAATTTCAATATAAATATATCCAAATGCAACGACTAAAAATGTCCAACTCTTTAAATGCCGAATAATACATAAATAAGCATAAAAAGTTTAGTTTCTACAATGAAAATGATAGCAAAAACGTAGTAAAACTTTATTACGTAAAAGTGAAAAGACTTCTTTAATTAAAATACATTAAAAATGTCGACGAAAAGAACAAAAAAAAAAAACGTTTAATTTTTCGTTTATAAAAGAAATGAGTTCATGTATTGTGCGTATTATATTTCAAACATAAGCGCGAGTATAATTGAAAATACTCGTACAGGTTTCCCTCATTGTTATTCTGTGCCGTTTGATTCCTTTTTGGAAGGTGTAACTTAATAAGATAACTTTTTATAAAACATAAATGAAACCGGATTTGTAGGCTTTCTGATTTTCCGTATGATTCAAGATAGCTGGTGTATTATTAGGAAGGTCCGGTACCATACACGAAAGAATCAACATCATTTTTAGAGCACTATTAGTAATGCTTGGTGACGTAAGCATACATTGCCGATGGAACATATAACTTTCACTTGTTAGGCGACAACTTGGTACCCATATACAACATGATATATATAATGAGAAAGTGAACTCTTTATGACTTTTAAACAGCCATTAATTATTATTATTATTCTGAAATAGGTGTACTGCCTATAACTGACAATAGTTATATGCAAATGTACACTCTATACATACTAAATAACTGACCTAATTTTACATTAAGTAAATTTTGAACTTAAATATTTTAATTTTTAATATAGTTGCAATGACAGCCTGACTCTCAACTTTAATGTAAAAACCGAAATTAAACGGATATTTTCACTTCAAAATTAAAAATCTAGAGTGGCTTACACGCAGTATAGCTCTTAAGATATACAGGATACTAAAATACATGAATGTATTCATTTGATAATTCTTCATAACGTAAATGTTATCGTATTATAAATAATTTCAATAAATGTTCATCATATTTAATCATTTTTTTTATTAAAAATAAATACATGAGATAACATCTCTGTACTTGGTAATAAGTTTGAAATTTCACACTTTAGTCAGCAACTTTGAGCATATAAATGTATGTTAAAGTTTGGTTCCACACCAGATCATTAAAGCCCCATATTTATGATTTTTAATTACGATATAGAACATTTTTAATACATCGTACTAAAAGATAGTGTTTTTTTTGATATAAGTTACTTATTACTATTTTATAAAAAATTCATATATACTTATGTTCAATTCATAAGACCAAAATTGTTTGCTCTGCAAATTTAAAATCTGAGTTTCCGTTAATTTTCGCTTTGTAATTTAAAAGAAAAGTTGCGACTAAGCGGAAAACAAGAGCGTGTATGAATAATTTTTTATTATTTCGTTTGAATGAAGCGAAAGAAGTGTGTAAGGTAAGAGTTGAATGACGAAAGATTGTAAAGATGTGAAAGAATGTAAAGAGTTTTCTACCACCCCCATTTGATGGGAATAGGCATTGGGCATGTATGTATGTAATTTAAAATAAATGTTCCTCATATACTTTCGAAGTTACATATTTCTGAGTTGATGACCACCAATAAAAATTTTGTACAAATTATATCTCCTAAAATTCCCCTGATTACACGAAAAGATTTAATTAACTTAAAATTTAAACCCTAAAATTGCCTCTAGATTACTCCTGGAATATCTTAAAATTTCCCTAGTACACCATTTTGTTTTAAGGTATAACACAGTTCTAATATAAGAATAGATTTATAAACAATAGGTTCAACAAAACAAAACATATTTTATTGTATTATAAGCTTTAAAGTTACTATTTTTAAGAATTGATAAAGTACATAATCAATTCTTTCGGAAATTTGACTTGTCATTAAATAATACTTTTTGCAATCTTTGTATGTACGTCGATTCTTAAATACCGCAAATAATAAATTCGGTAAAAATTCTGAATCTATTTAAACTTATTGTTAGTGAAAAATCACGGTCTGGTGGGTAAGTGACGGTCAGTATTGTTTACTTTACTTTATCATTAATTTATTATTTTTAAAACTATGATAGTATAATTTATGCTTAATTATATTTCAAATTTCATTTTAATATCGCAAAATCAAAACTGTTAGCTGTAATAGCTTACAGATAAAACAAAAATCACGTAAATATACAGTTGGTGGTGCTCATTGAAATTTATCTAATAGCTACACGGTCTAATGAGAAAATACCAGCATTTTATAAATTAAGTATTTTAAGTATAATACAATACAATCATCGCAAGCATGTGAAAATTATCAATACATACACAATATAGATATTCATATAGCTACGTAACGCACTATATAATATAGTCTATTTTACAAAATTATAAAATTTCTTGCTCTAATTGTTAATTAACTCAAAAAGTATACTATCGAATGACAATGATACTAATTACAGTTTTAGTGTTAGTGTTACATGCTTAATTATAAATTTCTTTTCCAATTTTACATTAAGTATGTAATTAGATGAAATTTGATTGCTAAAATTCACCTAGTTTTATGAACAATTTAAATTTTATCAATTAATTATTCACTTAAACATTCATTAATATTTATTCCCAATGTTTCATTCTATTCATTGGCCTGATTAAGGGGTTTTGAAGCAAATATCTGTTGTATCTCTCTACTCGTCTGATCAATCGACAAATTTTTCACGACTTAATTACGAGAAACACCAGTGACTTATATCGAAAAGAGAACATCAAAGGAAAAAAAACTGCAATATACACAATCAAATAAAATGAAACCAAATTATTGAAAAGCTAATAATTCAAACAAAAACATATAAATAAGCCACACAGTTAATATATTTATAACTACAATATTTAATTTTAAATATATATGTGTGACAGACGTTCATTTCTCTCGTATATGTGCTAGTTGGATCACGTGAAAGCACTAGTAAGCGAACATATATCAGTGTATGATAATTTGCAATAAGCATTCAGATAGAAATAGGACTGCTAATTTTTTTATATATTTCACTATTCGTTCTTTAGAGTTTGAAACATATCAAAGTACGCGGTTTTCAAAACATAATTGTTTAGTACGAAAATTCAAAAAAAATTGTGTATCGAAAAAATATATTTTGAATTAAAAGCGCTAGCATCTTCTGCCCGGTTCTGTTTTGCCAGGTACCTTTTCTTGAAAGTATCTTTTGTTCAATCCTTGAGATTAAGTAATAAATAATAATATAATAAAATAGAATAGTCTTTTTAAATTGGTTATTTTATACGAAAAGTACATATGAAAAAGTAAATTTGGAATTAGTATTTTACTATGGAATATTAGTACATTTTTATTATAGGAATTTTTTTTATAAATGTTTAATTTTTTAAGATCGTTTCATGTTGACTGTATTTGAAAGTAAAAACCTTTTTTTAACTTAAAAAAAATCTTTTTATTGTGTTATTCAAAACATTTTTTCCTTCACATTAAATTAAATTTAATAATAACTAATTATGCGTTAAAAAACTAAAAAATATTTAACTTAAGAATCGTAAGCATTACAATTTAAAATTTTCTGAAAATATAATGGATATAATAAATCGTTAAAAATGGCCAATTTGAGGCAAATATTATTATTAGAATTCTAATGTTCTCGGATTTTTTAAGAAAAAAAAACTGTGTTAATTGTTTATACTCATTAGAAAAATTCATAGAACTAACCACTGCACATAATGGATATACTCATTAAAAAGATCTGCAGAATTAACTACTATAGCTAAAAGGAAATCAAAAAGTTAAAATTTAAGTGATTGATAAAATATTCAAAATTGAATCATTTGAAATTACTGCACGATTATAATTTTTTTTTTAAAGTATACCATGCCTCTTAAGTGTTTCAGTGTGTTTAATTTTTTTTTAATTATTAAAAATAAAATTGTATATTAAATAGGTAAATATTAAAAAAAAATGATTGACATATTTGGTGAATTCGGTGATGATTTTAATTTAATCCATTGTATGGATGATATAATCAGGATCAAACTTTTATTAAATAGTTTCTTTACTAAATTAAAATCATAGTAACTTGCAATTCCTACAATCTATTTGCACGGGTTTGAAACAACTATAAACAATTTCGAAATAATTAAAATACATGTTGTCAACGAACTTCAATGACAATTTGTTCTGTGTGCCTTTTACCTTTCGTTCTAAACTTGAAGAGTTCTAAATACCCTCATTTTCAAAGTGTTTACTCAACTAAAACTTAACTAATTATTCACATCGGCGTTCTGCGACAGATGATAGAATATGACCTAAAACTATTCTATTCATAAAAAGTAACACAATAAATAAGTGTATTGATAATTAAAATTATTGTAGAATTGATTGCTCATCAATTGATCATAAAATATTACTGGCTTAAGTCAATTGAAAGCATAACAAGACGAAAGAGCAGCTGTTTTTTAGAAACTCATCGCATCGGTGCAGTGTGTAACATTAACCTATTACGTTGTGATTTCTATTACGTTTTATCGTGCACGTCTGTTAGTAGAAATCTTCCTGAAAACTGGGGGAAACATTCAATAATACTAAAACCGTTACAAGTTATGATTATTATGGATATAAACATGAAAAACCGTATATACATTATATATATTTTATATATATATATATATATATATATATATATATATATATATATATATATATATATATATATATACGCACACACACACACACAGACTGCATATACACACAACACACACACACAAACAAACAAACATCACACACATACAAAGGCATCATGCCAAAAATAGTCGCACACTTCGTGTAAGAAAGTAAAATAAAGTTAATGATGCGATTCTGAGTAAGCATAAAATTCTGAAAAGCAGAATTAGTAAAATTATATGACAAATTCGATTTCACTAATGAATAACACATTCACACATTTCTACACATTTGCAGGAGTTAAGTAAATATTTCAGCATTACATGCTATATTGATAAATTTATACTGCGCATTCTTATATTGTACACGGAAATTGGAAAATGACACAAATATTGAAATTTTAGTATTCGGTTCCAAAAAATAATCGCACCGTCTTTTATATATTAGACGACCGTCTGATTAAATGCTAGCTTTTACACCTGTCGCATGCAACGTATGAGCTATAGTGTATATATAGTTTTTGTTTGGATGAAAAAAGTCTTTTTATTTTTCTTCCTCTGAGCTTTAAGACGAACAATTTGCGATTTCTGACGTTTTCACTTTCAACTGTAATTCTCTCCATATGTTTATTAACCTGAATTAATTATTTCATGCAAAAAATTTTACCTTGCCTCCGAAACTTAAGAACATATGTAAAGAATTTTTATCAAAAGATAATTTCGATTATCCGGATGATCGAAATAATTGAATTTAAATCCTGAATTGTTGTAGATCTTAATTGGTGAAATGATAAAATACACTTGGTTTTAATTTCACAAATGATTTATTGATAGAGAACTTAAGTATCGCTATACAATAGCATCATCAGATCAATATTGTACAACGAAACTTAAGTTAACTATCAATAAATAATTTGTGAAAATAAAAGCAAGTGTATTATTTTATCATTATATGTAAATTGAATTTAAAATAATATCATTTGTTTCAAAGCAGCGAAGATATCGCTGATAAATTACAGATAATGGGTAACTGAAAGCGGATTACTATCATCCCATTTTACGACAAATGTCGTGATGTACATAAATATATTCATTAAATCTAACGTAATATTTCACAGTCGATATTACACGGACTTATCGGTGCGGTATTTTTCACCTGTCAAAATTATTGGACTTTAACAATAATGTCTCAATTCTGAACGTGTACATGCTGTCTGTCGCTGGCATTCATCTGAATTACAAACGCCCAATTAGATGAAAAATGTGAAGTATACCGACTTGGCGCGGCGCGGTGCAAACAACCTTACTCTATTAAATGCGCTCCTAGTTGTCGATGAAGTTTCGGCTCTCTCTGCTTCATCCATGTGTGTATGTCAATGTGTGTGCGTAAACGCTTGGATAGACAGAATCCGGATCCTCGGACTCTTGAACGTGTAAGTGCGTATGTCTTGACCCAGATTTCACCGGTTTAATGTTTTATTTGTGCTAGGTTCCGTGACTCGCTAGACAATAAGTGCTGACTAACACAGCACAAGCATGCTTTATGTATGTATGTATATATGTAGTATGTGTCTGCAGTATGCACGGTGTATGTATGTATGTACTCTATACAGATGTTTTATAGCACATTTCACCTGATTTTCAACGGTGGCAAATAAAGCGCATCTATATTTTGCATTGCATAGGATTCTATAGAAGAGCAGCTAGAAATTTCAATTAAGGGATACATCGTTTGCAGAATGTGCCAAGAAATCTTCCACAACGTATAAACTTTAAATACACCTTATACTTCATTCGCATAATTTGTAATTCATTGGTGAAATAAAAATATATCATCAAAGGAATGAAAAAACAATGTTCAAATAAATGTTTAATGCATCAATTAAAATTATAGCCGTAATTAAATATATTTTTCACAGTTAAAGTATTTGATATAATTTAAAATTATAAATATATTTTAATTAAAATTAATCCATAATCTTATTGGTGAATACGTTAAATTATCCCGCCATAACCAATAAATGTTATAAATTGTTTGGTGATGGAATAGTTAAATATGTCGCCTTTAAATACAAATGTGAGTTAATTCGGTTCTTTTTTAAAATTGACTATTATCCGCTAAAATTAGTAATTTTCTATTCTGAGCTGAAAGAGTTAATGCTTGTATTACCGTTTGTTTTAATTATGTATCTACCATATTCTTGTACAAGGAGAAGAAAAACAGAATTGGTATTTAAACTATAAATAAAAACAAAACGAAAAGATATAAAAAAAACTTTACTTTTGTTTAGTATCAATAAATTTTTGTTAGAAGTGTAAGTGAAATGCAGTAGAAATTGTTGTGTGGGATAGTTAGTAGGTGGTCGTAGGACGCGGAGAAAGATACAACATCGGATTAAATGTATAAAAAAAATGTAATATGATGCATGAACGAGGCCGGGTATGTGGGCTCGTTCGGTTGTTCGTTGCCGTTGAGCGACCTTCCTCTACCTTAACCAGCTATCTTTGTTGGATGAAAGGTGAAAGTATCTGTGGCTATGGCAGGGTTGCTGTTTGGCTTCAGTTCGGACACCGAACCGGATGTGCGTCCGTTTTCATTTCGTGACATAATGCGTTGACCTCTATCAATGCGATTACTCGTTTATTACTACTAATTTATTATTAATATTACATAGCTTTTAATATAAAGCAAGTTTTAAATATCGAGGAATTTTAATGAATTTAGAATTAATAATAACGTTTTTGTTATTGCATTTTCTTCAGTTTTCCTCTTCTTTTTCTTTGTTCTTTTCGTTTCTTTTTTTTTGGTAGATGTGTAGAGCAGTTCTTCCTGATACTGTATTGTCAGTTTTAATTAATTTAAATACTTACAGTATTAATTTATATAATGTTAGGCATAGTACATTTACAGTGAATCTGAAAAAATTTCAAATAACAAAAAATTATTCCTTCTATAAGACAGTTGTCCCTGCAGTAACTTTTTTTATCAATTTTTTATTCGACAAACTCATATATTTATTTTTCTTGATTTATTTTAAAACATCGTCCGTTTTTTTTTTCAAAGCAAATTTTTTGTTTTATTATATGTGTTAAATACGTATAGATTATATAAAATAATATATCGATTATTATCGTTATCCATATTTTACTCATATTTCTTATAAATAATTTTTTTTTTTTTAATATTATTTTACCAGACCAACAAATATGTTATACATGGTATTTTGATCGTAGTTATAGCATTAGGGGTGACGGTTTGCGTTTCCCTTTGGCATTTTAGTTACATTTGTCTTATTTGTATAAGTTACTTATCGTTATCTATGTCTTCATCAGGTGAGGTCAGTAGTATATCTTGGGGTAGTCGTTTTCGTAATCTTCGATTATTGGTTTGACGGCCAAGGTTGAAATGTTCAGCACTGGTGCAGGCTGGCATGTTTAGGAAGAAATGTTTTGCTTCTTTTTTTATGTGTTCTCGGATTGTGTTTACGCCTGTTTCTTTGTGGATCTGCGTATTGCGGACGAACCATGGGGATTTCAGTGCAATTCTGAGGACTTTATTTTGGAAGGACTGAATCTTGTTTATTTGTGTTTTTGAGGCTGTGCCCCATATAGGGCATGCTTATGTGATGATTGGTCTTATGATGGAGGTGTATAGTAGTTTTGTGCATTCGGGTCTTAATGATGAGTTGCGATTAAAGATAGGGAAGAGTAATGCGAGTCTGGTTTTGGCGTCTTTTAACTTTTTATTCGTGTGGTGTTTCCAGGTAAGGCGTTTATCTAGGTATACGCCTAGATATCGAACACTTGATGTGTTTGGGTTCCACGGTATTCGCGTATTATTTATCATGATTTCATCTGGTGTTTGGGAGTTTTTTAGTGAGAACATTTTTGCTTCGCATTTGGCTTCGTTCAGTGTTATACGCCATTGTCGTAACCAGGTGCTAAATTGAATTATTCCCTCTTGGAGCTGGTTTCTTGCTGTGTCAGGGTTAATATCCTGTGAGATCAATGCAGTATCATCTGCATACATTGCAAGTGAGGTGTTCTGGATTTGTGGAGCGTCATACATGTAGATGTTGAAAAGGACCGGTCCCAATATGGATCCTTGTGGGACGCCAGCGCTGATGTTCTTTTCGGCTGATGTAACATTGTTTATTTTTACCACAAATCGTCTATTTTCTAAGAATGATTGGAAAATTTTGTACAGATGTGTTGGAGGGTTTAAATGTTCGAGTTTGTGTAGTAGTCCTCTGTGCCATACGCGGTCAAACGCTTGAGCCACGTCCAGGAAAGCTATCGCAGTGTATTTTTTTTCTTCAAAGCCTTTAACTATAATTTCTGTCAGTCGTAGAAATTGGTGATTTGTGGAATGATTGGCACGGAATCCGAATTGATGTGATGGAATTGTATTGTGGCTGGTTAGAAATGAGTCTAGTCTGAGTTTAATGATTTTTTCGAGCATTTTAGATAGGGAAGAGAGTAAGCTGATTGGTCTGTAGCTAGATACGATTTTTTTGTCTTTTCCGGGTTTGTTAAAAACTATAATTTCAGCTTTTTTCCATTGTTGAGGGAAGTAACCTTTTGATATGCATATGTTAAAAATTGATGTGAGGTGTGCCAGCATTTTGCGTGGTACGTTTTTAAGCATCTGGTTTGTTACTTGGTCTTGTCCTGGAGCTTTTCTTATCGGTAGATGTTTGATATATCCTTTTAATTCGGAAACTGTTGCTGGTTTAATTGGAGATTTGTTTATGAGAGGATTTTTATTGTTCATTAATTCATTATCTTCGTCTTCGTTCCAGGCCGTTGGTGTGGTGAATACTGAAACGTAATAATCTGCAAATGCGTCACATTTTTTTTCGTCACTGCAGTGGGGTGTGTTGTCTATTATTATTGGTGGAATTTGTGTTGGTTGTCTCAATATTCGTTTTGTTGCTTGCCATAGGTTTCTGTCGTTAGGATTGATATCTGAAAGGTATTTTTGGTACTGGTCAATTCTTAGCTGATTTAGTTGTTCTGCTACGAGGTGAGTTAAACGGTTTAGTTCTCTTTTATATCTCCGATCTCTTGTTCTTTGCCATAAGCGTCGAGTTTTATGTTTTTCGCTTATATTGCTCATAATATGTGAAGGTAGGTTATGCTTTATCTGTTTCGGTTTTAGAGTTATTTGTACTGTGTGTATTGCTTGGTGCATTACATTTGTGAGGTCTTCAATGGCTAGATCAATATTTTCCCTTGTTGTTGGAGTGATGATAAAATAATTTTTACAATATTTATTATAATTTTTTAAATATTTTTCTCTCGGTAAAATAATTAAGGCCGTCAAGAAAGTTAAATATAAAACCAATCGAGTTAACTCCGTCTTAGCGAAGTATTAATAAAAAAATAATAAATATGTTAAAAATATTATATTGATAACGAAAATTTAAATAAAATACTATTAGTTCTAATTATCGAAATTTAAAATAATATTTCAAAAAAAAAATGTTGAAAAATGCCAATCAAACTATGTTTGCGAATTTAATGTGACAATCTGTATTATTTTCATGAATTCACTTGAGAAAAGCAAAACCACAGAAAAAGTAGAATTTTGTTCAAGGTAATTCAATATGAATGCATTTGGGCGTAATACAAAATCTGGTTCGAAATACAGTGAAGCCATATTATATTATTAAACGTTACGATGTACCCGTTGATGCATGTAATAAAATCTGTTTAAGCTAATTAAAAAAAATAGTTTTAACGATAGTTTTTTTTATTATATTTGAAGGGCATTGCCTGAACGAACGTGTTTTGGTAATATTTATATAATTATAAATGTACCGTTTCCATGAGTGCCGTTAATTTTTGCACATTTTTTTTCATATGTTTAGTATTGTAACTGCTACAATTAGTAATTCATTTTGTTTGACTAACTATGAAATATATGCGTTTTAACAAGTATTATTAATAATAACCTGGTTATTTGAATTTCATTGCACCACTTATTCATTGTCTTCTTTTTAATTGATATTGTTTCAATATTTACTGCAGATTAGAATGGCGAACAATTACTACGTAATAAATAAATTTTGCATTCAATTATTAAAATCATCTTTGTAATTAAATTAAAAGTACATTGATTGAAGAAAATTTACGTGGACTATGAGAATGCAAGATTGTCTTTAGAATAAGTGGATAATTATGATTGAGAAAGCAAAATAGAAGAGCGAGTATAAAGAACGTAGCGAAAGAAGGTTGTGAGGATAAAGTTGAACGACGAAAGATTTTCAAGATCTTCTGCCACCTTATTTGATGGAAAAGGGACATAAAGTTGTATATGTATCATGGAATAAAAGTATATGTTTATTCTTTTGTTTTATATAAGCAGTAATATCTTAAAGTTCGAATTAGTTGAAAATAATGTTTCTCGCATCCACAGCATCAATCAATTCACTTAACTTAACAGGTTTGTTAAATATTATTATATTTATAGAATTTTTACTTATAAAAACATATCAAGCAAATACTACATTGGCAGAAAATGAATCTAATGCCCATTATTTTGATTTAGTTAACCGAAACAAAACATTTAATAAATTCAATTATATTAATTAATAATTTATTTCCCGCTATTTGATTTTGTGTGAA
Source organism: Nebria salina (assembly GCA_944039245.1). Taxonomy (NCBI): domain Eukaryota; kingdom Metazoa; phylum Arthropoda; class Insecta; order Coleoptera; family Carabidae; genus Nebria; species Nebria salina. Next base: position 6,124,370 of record OX063288.1, on the reverse strand, counting down.
ATATATTTAATTGCGTCAATTAAAATGAACAATTTTATTGATATAATTAAATATTTGGCCGTATCCAATGCTATTATTTCATCATCGTATAAATTTAAATTGAGTCAAGAATAAAATTTTCCTCGATAGAGCGCTGATATTCTATGAAACTGTACTATGTTGATGCAATTTTCTTTTATTTAGTTATGTATCAAGAACATGAAATATCTGGTTTTCTTGTTTTAATTTATCTTCTTTTATTTATTCCCTTTATAATACAGTAAGTACCTAAATATTTTCCTAGCAATTTTGCATCTATAATTTACTATGAAGTTGCAAGGTCAACAATTGTTTGTTATACACCTCTATTACTCACATTATTCGCGTGTTTTGTATTGGTCATGACAGCTACGATTTTTTGCATGGATGCATCGCATAATTTTATTGTGATTTCTGCTAGTGAGTATATTGACCTGCTGAAATGCATTTAAATGACGTTAATCAATTATTTAAGTTACTTTTCCGTAAAAAAAACTACAAAAGTACAATTTTTTTATTCGTTTTTATAATTGCATTTAAAATAAAATAATTTACAAGTGATGACAAATTAACTAACACTCCTCAATCACGAAATATATCTATCTATCTATATGATATCAGAATCATAATACTATAGAAAAAATTCAATTGAAATTCACGTTAGACTTCACGGTTATCGAAATAAATGTGATTAATGAAATAAATTGTAGGAATAAGAGTAGTTTTTAGAGAATTATGTATCTTAAAAGATACCCTTCTACCCATATTTTTTATCACACCCTTCGTTGTGCCCGAATTACAATTATCAATGACTTCACCAATATCTAGAGGTTGGGCACGAATTTCTGTACAAAAAAACAAGATAAGTACTATAATTAAAATGATCAAAGTAACTATCAATTCAACAGCATATAAATAAGTTGTATATATTTAAAAAGCAAAATACTTTGGCAAGATCAGTTGCTTGATTTATTTTAAAAATTATTATTTTTTTGGTTCTTTTTGGTTCAAACCCGAATAAAATGTAGCCACATAATTTTTTTGTTAAATTTACAAAGAACAAAAATGTATATTAAGGACTGTTTTTTTTTTTTGGCAGTAAAATATGTCCTGAAATACAGTACCTATTGGATTAAAAATGAGAAAGAATTCAATCAAGCATCTACATAATTTGAATTTGAAATCTATTCGGTATCTTCGCAGGTTTTCGTTCTTATAGTTAGCATATGTATCAGTCATTTTCCAAAATCGAAAAAGAGTGATATCCAAAAAAAAAAAGTTACTAAATATGTATAAATGTAGTCACAGACAATGTCCAGGTTGTGCTATGATTTCGACTAAATATAAATATAAATATTTGGTCAAATCAAGCACATCACCCGAACATTGATCAATATACGTCAAAAATCAAGGAGACTCGAAAAATAATACCAAAAATAGTTACAAAAAACTTGTGCTATTTTAAATAATAAATTTTATATCATCAAATATGAGAACTATAGGAACAATTAAAATGTTATAAATAATTGTCAAATTTTTAGATCTTTATATATTTGACACCATAAACACTGCCAGAATGTTACAATTTGTTGACCTGATGTAAATTTCAATATTAGGTCACGCGTTGTATTATTCTGGCGGTGCTTAATAGCATCACTTATTTTAACCTGAGCTTCCAGAATGGATCTGCTTTATTATTCACAAATATTGATATAGTTAACATAACAATTGCTTAGTTTAATGCTATTTTCAACTTTCTATGTGAAGTACATTAATAATCACGCAAAATTAAACAAAAAACAAAATCTGAACGTTTAGAAAGCCCCGAAATTTATATTGACCATTTTCACACCTCCGATATTCACGTAATATCATTCAAATTTTTAGAAAAGTAACAAATATCTTAATATTTTATGTGTATTTGTACTTTGGTGTAAAAACAATGAATCGGAACTAACAAGAATGTGAATACAATTTTAGCAGGAATATAACCTCTCTGATAACATTTAAAGTTCAAGAATATGATTTAATTTTTAATAAAGCTTTCAGAAAGAATGTTCAGATTTGTGAATAAAAAACCAAAAATCAATAAATATGCATATTGAGGTTGAAACAGCGTTAAAATAGACAGCTGGTATACACATGGTGCGTAACTTTAGTATAAAACTTTAAATCAATAAAAAACACATAAATGACTGACATTTAAATATTTAAACAAATTCACTCTAACCAATTTATAATAGCATTATAACGACTAAATGTATAAATGTTTGAAAACGGGGCTCTATTAAAAAGAAATTAAAACTATAAGTAATTCAAAAAGCCTCCTTTTCGTCCTATTCGCATGTTAAACTATCATAATAAATTACTTAATAAGATAAAATAGAACGCTAAATGTATAATTGTATTCTCGTAATACAAACATCAATCTCACTGTATTAACAATGCGTACTTTCTAAATTATTCTGAATACAAAAAACATAACAAAAATACAGACTTTGTTATTTAAATCTTCGTATACAGAATAGTAGGAAGATACAATTCCCAAAGTTTTGAACAATGTTAACCGTATTTACATTCAAAAAATCTATAGGTCGTGTAGATAAATCACCATTTTGTTTTATATTCAAGTTCAAAGAAAATTAGGTGCCAACTCATTGTATTCTTAAGGAGGCAAGTTGAATTATATTATAGTGTTATCATAAATAAAACCATAACGCAAATTTAAATTATATTTAAAATAAATAAATACAAAATCACCAACTAAGAAAACCAAAAGACAAGACGTATTTAACTACTTTTAAGGCACTGAATAAACGACTTAAATATTCTTTAAAAAATATATACTCTTGCATGTTAAATCATATTTAATATTAAGTAAATATCATTGAGTGATTGTTTTGTATTTTATGTTGAGGAATTTTCATAAAGCGAAAATCAAAGCATAGCATATCTTTTCTTATATACGTTTTTCATGGTACGGTAACTACTTTCTTACGTCGCGTACTTAAAGTATTTGAAAGATAATTCCGTAGGGTAAAATTGGGCCGAATTTACAATAATATTGATCACATGGAATGAAAAGAAAAAATTAGGTCGCTGGTTTTTATTGGGAATTGAAATTATTTTGTTTATTTACTATATAAGAATATCTAGTGTTTTGTGGTTTTTTTGTTGTTGTTGAAAGTGTAACAGTTAGTTGTTATGTATATCTTGACAAGCAATCAATATTTGCTTCAATTTACTGCAAGTATCGAGTACAAATGTCGAATAAACTGCCTCAATCTCAATTGATTACCCAAAGAAGAACTATTCTTTTCTAATTGATGTATCGTTTCTGCTACGGCACTTGTCTGTAACCTTGGCCTACAATTTTCCACTATCAAAATAGACAGTCTTTTTCATTTGATCTTTCCGTGATAAACAATTTGTTGGTTCACTTTATTACATCTTTAAAATACTCCCACAGGTATAGGTATTTATATTTCTTCTATGAAGGAATAGTGCCATAAGACATTCAAAATTATCGAAATTATAATTACAGTTTCTAGATTTAATTTATAAATTTGGTACTTTTCCACTCCATTAAAAAATGTTTAATAAGAAGTTGTCAAAGTAATAGAACATTATTATTTATTATTTCGTATTTATAGAACTTTCTAAAACACCAATGAACGAACACTACATTATAGAAAATAAGAAAATAATCAATTTCTTGTCTACATATTATTATATTAACAATTAACAGGGATGTCATATGGATTTTATATATGACGGGTGTATTTCAAATATGATTCCGTCTTACTACGAATATTAAGCAGTATATTATATATATATATATATATATATATATATATATATATATATATATATATATATATATATATATATAATAAAATGGTATATACCAAAATATTTTGATAGATAATTTAATTTTTTTTTTAATTAGAACATGGTAATTTTTACGAATTTTTTACTTTATTATTAATTGACGCGTTTCGACTTTTCCGTCATCTTTCGTACAGAATAAAAATAAAGATACCATAGCCGACAAAGATCGTAAGTTGCGTAGGTCTAGGTATTATATTATTTATATAAGGCGTAAATCATGAAAATGTAAAACTATACTTTCGAAATAAATCACAGAAAAACGATTTGAATTGCATATAGAAAATATTAAATTCATTTTTAGCCGCAGGTATAAGTATTACACTTTAATAATTCTCCAAATAAAATTAAAATATTAGCGGTAAAGTCCATGGTGGAACATCACATTTTTTTAATGTGCATTGAGCATTGCATGCCGTTACGAACAAGGCAAGTGACAGCCTATAATTAGGAATTTGTTTTAACTTAGTTTGTCACATCAATTTTCAATCAAGAAATACCGGTGCTAACTAGATAGTTTAATTTAGAAATAAAAAACTGGGCAAAATATTAAGTTATTTAAAGTAAATTTTTCTAAAAGACAAAAAATCGATGAATAAGATTAATATAATTGGGTTTTAATAGCCTACAATACAATCAAATGAGCATTAAGTTATTATGAACCACGTAACTGATGCCCGCAAAGCACGAGAGTTTTAATCCACTGAAATGGGTTTGTATAGTGAAATTTTAACAACTTCAGCGTAAAAACTGTTTATAATAATAACACTACTAAAGAATGAATTTTTGAATCTACTGACGGTCAAAAACAAAATATTTTACTGTTCTTATTTATATATAATTGCTAAATTTATATTATTCAATATATTTCGCAATTCTTAGAAAAAAAGAAAACGATTATCTTTTTTATTATTAGATAAATATAGATATTTTTAAATTTCCAAATTATATTTAATAATCCTATTTAACCAAAAAAATAAATGGTCCAAGACAAATTTGAGAATAAGTAATAAGAATTACAATTTAATTTACCGTAGAAACGATGAATTTAAATGTAAATGATCAACAGTTGTTGTGCTTGGGGCAGGTCCAGATTTATTTTAAGAACATTCAACACTACTATATCTTATTTCAACAAACGTTGATTTGATATAAATGCATACACAATCATCAATCATCTATCATAATATTGCGTGTACTTAAATCATAGTATAACTGATATAAATCAATGGATTTAAATAACGACTTAAATAGTGACATGAAATAAAAAAAAAGATGGTCAAACTCGTTTTGAATAACTAGCATTCAGTTTTTAATAAAAATAGATATCAGAGTATGCTATATATATAAATATAATATATGTGTGTGTGCAAAATATTCGACACAACTCATATTTTGGTTGCCTACTTTGGTAGAACCTAAAACTTTTTAACTTTCTTATACGCAGTATAATATTGGAAAAATATATTTTGACCTTCCCTGAATCGAGTCTGATAGTGCAAGGCATTGCGGATATTTTATTAATTACGCACTTATATGTATTGTGTATTTTTGAAACAATTTTGGATTAATTTAACGCCAATCAAATGTTTATTTGAAATATTAATTGTTGAAGGTGTTGATAGTTTATAATTGCTTAAAATTAATCAATTATATTTTGAAAGAAAATCTGTTGCCAAATGATCGAAATAAAAGGGAAAGATTGCATTGGTTATAAATTACGTTTGATAATGTAGCGTTTAAAAAATAAAAGTATAAACATAGATAATTCTGTGAAGGTTTATTTATTCAATCGTTAAAACACACATGTATGTATGGATGTATGTATGTATATCTACAACGGAACAGAACGTTGGTCGTGGTTTTGTCGTTATAATCATCCGCATGGGTATGTGCATGGACTATGGCTATGTTATGCTGCTGTTGGTGCTATGATAATTCAAAGAAACTTTCTCTTGAGTAGCAAGTTCGACGAGCGGAACGAGGCACGCCGTAGAAAGGATGCCGGAGTTGGCTGCCGATAAGTGGGCCATGACCGAAACAAGGTGTTTTTGTATGTTACCCTTCTTCCATCACCATCACCATCACATGCCATGCCATGCCATGCTATGCTATACTATGCCATTCCATCGCATTTCTCTACTCTTCACAACTCGCTTCTACTTTAAGATGCATTCACAAATCGAAATCACTATTATACATAATTGCGATTTAGAATAATACTGAGTGACCTTGTAACACGTACTAAATCGCAAGCGTTCCGTAGTACCGAATAAGTGGTATTAGGCAAATTTACTCTCGGCGAGACTATTCCAAAAATAGAATAGACGATTTTAATCAAATTTCGCATAACACGACTTTAGTACGTGGCAATTGTGAGTGCTAGAACGCGGCGTCAGACGTATATTGCGATTCTGCACGAGGAATTTGTAAAATCATTTTAATTAAATTTGCTAAATGTAATGATCACAATTCTTGATTTATAAATTTAATTATGCCGAAAAATATATTCATTATAGAATTATAAACCCTCTTACAGAATTATAGACATGCTCCGAACTAAACCATCCCTGATTTACCATCTAGTTGAGTCTGATTATTTTTAGATTTCCATGAGGGTGTGCGGAAACGCATTCGCGCGCGTGTGTCTATGTGTGTGTGTGTATGAGTGTGTGAATGTGTGTGTTAAACTTAAGATTTCTATAAGACTCTTATAAGGCACTTATTTTCAAAATAAATTTAATAAAAATATTAAAACCGACAGTGCATGTTTAATCTTGTAATTTTTTATCATTTTTGCAATATCTCCAAAACGGCTACACTTACAGCAAATATAAAATTCGGTATTGCTTTTTGAAATGTGGCTTTTATTAATAAGAATAGTGATAAAAAATCTTGTCAATGAAAATATTTGTTATTTGTTTTTGTATCGATTTATTTAATTTATACATATATTCGGAACTCAAACTAAGTACTATATGCATAGCCTCGAATGACAGATGCCACTGTTAAGTTGACGGTAATGATTTTCATAAGTTTGTAATACTGTTAGAGAAATCCGTGTTCCCAAACTTAAAATAATAACTATTGTTTCCATGAATAAACGGGGTTAGAATTATAAACGATTCCTATAATGGTTATAGCAAAAAAGTGAATATTTAAGCGTTTCTTCAAAGTCCGCTGGCGGCTGTTGAGAGAAATGCACGTTTTCTGTTTAGTAACCTTGTTTAAAATTAAAATCTCGAGAATCTATAAAAAATTGCTACCCATAGTTAAGCTTACGATCGCGTACTCCTTTAGAGGGTGGTAAAGACAATTTATGGTATTTAATGAATAAAATATAGTTTTTAATTGTAATGTGGTGTTTTTTATTAAATAATAAAAACTTGGTAATTTTTACGAATCCTTACTTTATTATTAATCGACGCGTTTCGACTTTTCAGTCGTCTTCAGGTGTTACGAAAATAATTAATAATAATATTTATTTTTTATTTCTCTTCTCTTTCTTTCCCTTTAATTCTTGTATATATTGTATGGTGTTTTCGCGCTTTTTTAACTCGGAAACAATTACCGCATTCGAAAATATTTTCTGATTAATACAGTTGGCTGTGAAACTTTACCAACTGCTCACAATTATAGTTATTTATTTAAATGAGAATTACTTACGTAAAGGATATACCGTCTAAGGAAATGCATACTTTAATACAGAAATTAGGTTATTTTTAATTTAAGAAAAGTAGGTAATCAGACTTAAATTGAAAACTCAGTATGTCATGCAAACAATAAGAAATGTGATATTTCTATTAAATAATCATGTAAACCGCTAAATTGTCGATCAGCTCCTAGATATTAAATCTTTCTTAAATTTGTTTAAACCAGTAGATAATAGATTTTTTTAATGTCGAAGTTGATCTGCTTGTATTTTTCAAGCATAGCTTTAGACAACGGACACTGCGTATTCGATAGTATAATTTTATAGATTTTATGATAATGACGGTCTCAAATGGCACAGCGGTTGAAATATTTATCGTAAAAACGTGTTTATTAGGTATTTACGCTTTAAACGTTTTAAAAACGATATTTCAACGGAATTTCAACCACTATTATAGTTTCGCTATTACACATCTTTATGCATTTGCATTGATTTCATATTATATAACAAAAAATTTGAAATATTTTCCATCATATAGGAAGAATTTCGGTGTAATAGATTGACTGCTGTAAACTCAAAATAATTTAATGTAACCAAGTTAGCCAATAAGTTCCGAGGGTTGCATACACAAAAACGTAAAACTAATTGTCATAGTAGGGACCACAAGCTGGAAAGTCCGAATTTACTAAAAAAAAAATTTTGCAGAGTTGACATTAGTTATAAATAATATAAAGCATAAGCTACGATAATTTAAAATTATTTGTTCGGAATAGATCGCAAGAGATAATATTTATAAAATTTGGTTGCTTTATTTTTCACTTACATTACAACTAATTTTTAGTAACTGTAACAATATTTTTGTTGCAGTTACAATAAAACTTTATTAGTGGAAAATGAGAAAACCAAATTCTTAGATTTTTTATTTCCTAAGAGTGAACGTTTAAATTTGTTGTTACTATTGAAATAAAGTCTTTGTAGCAAAACTAAATATATAGAATTGTTGAATTTAATAGTGCAGTGCTTGTGATCGATTGATTTTTTGAATATTTTTTTCCTGTAATACAAAGCATTTAAAATAATTTGGAGTACAACTAGTAGTGCTATTGTTGTTTTTAGTATTCCGTGTAACCTACTTATTTATTGAAGCGTGCGTATGCGTATCTCTGTTTTCTTTGTCGTTCTTGGGAACGTTGCTATAATCTGCTTTTGTTGAAGGGTCACTTTCATTTTTCAACTTATGAGAAGGGTTACGTCTGAACTGGCACGATAAAAACTAGTTTGGGGCCTAGTAAAACAATCCTACTCAAATTCTTGGCATGTACAAATAATACAATTTTGTTTCCATTGCACACACTAACGCAAATATTCATAGAGAAAATAAACCTATATACTAAATTAGTACTAAATTTCTATCCTCTTTTAATTCATGTACAACTACATCAAATTATCTTTTTTTATCATGTTTAGTCTTAGTCTAAAATTAAACGCTTGACTATGAATACGATAGAAAATAATCATTAAGCTATTTGAATTGTATTACAAATCAGACTCATAATAAATTTGCTAAATATATACAAAATAATTATTTATGTAATAAAATATTCAATTCTTGTAGGCCTATTCAAATTGAATAGATTCGTCTTACAGAATAGCAGACATGCTCAGAACTGCACCATAAATATCTTAACATATAGACGAAAGCAGTTCCAAATACTGATTTATTTTCAAAAATCCCAATATCCATTAAAAAAGATAATTTTTAGAGAAATTTGAAAAATAAAACTGTTAAGTTTCTTGAAAAATTTGAAATTTTGAAAATATAATACTCTAGCGCTTTTTTTCTCTAATTCAAATTTGAATATAGCATTAACAGTATATTTTAATCTAAATTAGTTTTATATGCCAGATAACGTAGTGATTTTAATCTGATGAAACAATTTGAATAAATCAAATGCTAGGTTAATATCCCTCCATTTTGATCAAACAATATTTGATTTATAAAATTAATACTGACATTTTGATGAGTAAAAACGAAAAGCTCTTTAATTTATGATTTACGGGTGAAAATTTCAAATTTTTTGATTTTAAATTAAATTTTCAATTAATGAAATTTTGAAATTCATGGCAGTAATTAAACCGATTTTTATCGAGAAGAAGTTATGTAGGTGTAGTTTGTTCTCGCCACTAATAAGCGTAAGGGAAATTCGTGTAATATTGTAAAATGCTTTAGCGCATGTATAAAATTTTAATTTTAAATCAAATTGTTTTAATGTAAACGAAATATATTAGCTAATAATGGCTAGGACTTAATTTAAACCTTTATTAATAAATTCTAAAAGAGACCTAGAATTAACGTTTATTGTCCAGGCAACGAACGTAAATATTTAAATTAAATACTTAAACACTAACGCGTAGCTGTGCAAATGGGTGTTTGGGTTCTCATTAGTGCGGTATCCCTAGAAATACCCTATAATCAAAATTAGTTTATATTTAAGTGCCACTAATGAATTTCAAATGGACCATATTATCGTTCATTTCAACATTCACTCAATGTCGCACTCAACTTAGCAATTTCTCTATGTACTTAAGTACTATAACAACTATGACAAGTAATTGGACTGAAATAAAAGTAAAATTTTCTCAATTAATTACAAAGATTTAAAAAATTAAAGTAGCATTGTTCTACTTTAAATACGAATCAAATTGGCATTTTTTTTTGTAAATCTAGTTATTCACTTATAAATAAGCAAATATTTCATTTCGCATGTTGCAGCTAGTCAATATAATATTTTTATCTGCAAAAACAGATATAATTTATATTTAATTGCAACTCGTAGTCGAATGAAAAACTGAACGTGCCTAGTTTATCAAAGACTTTTGTAAGTTCACGCAATCTTCTATTTATATATTATATTGTTTATAATGAATACGATAGTTATATGTCCTGGGGCTTTAGCTAATTTTTCTATCGTTAACATAGTTACTTACCTTGATTATTAATATCTATTATAATCATTATTTACATAATAATTAAGCTTGAAAAAAATTTATATAGTTTTAGCGAGACACAGAAGTGCTTAAAATGAATGATTCAATTTTAAACAGTTGATTTCTATACAAAATTTAAAATAATGGATAAAATTTGCGTGTGCAAACTGTATTTTATGATTTCGATTAAGAATCGATATTATCGACATACGGCGTTTTATTAAATTTCAAACTTTTCTCATTTTTAATGCACAAAAGACTGAAAATAAAAATAACAGACTTGTTCGTCATTGGGCAACTAACCTGACGAATAATGACGGTGTTATTTCACGTTATTACCATTGCCAAGGTCAATATATGGAAAATAAATAAAATTTTGCGAAATTCAAGCCTGACTGCCTACATTCATTCTTGTTTTATTGGTGAAAGTTTTTGGCAAATAAAGAAGCAATGAAAATGTTGACAAGTCGCCAGCCGTGATTATATGTACATACATATTTCACAGATGCCAAACGCTATGTATTCTTGTTGTGTAGACATACATACATATACGGATGTTTATATATTTGTGCAGGCAATGAAGTGCACACTGTATTGTTATGAACGGGCCAGGGCCTCATTAGGTTCCTTTTGGGCTCCAAAAAAAAATTATTTAAAAGTTATTAAAAGTTATTAAAAATAATTATCTGATATGATGCAAATAACTTTTAATACAATTTTGAAATTTGTACATTTTTTTAAATTAAATTAAAAGAAATATATTAACAAGTGGTTATTATTAGTTAAACCTCATAATTAATTCAAGCAGCTACACAACAGATAAGTTGAACCACTATCAACAACTGATTATATTTGCTATTCTGTTTTCGCTTTTCCTGTCTATAGGAAATATCGAAATATATACCTAGATTTAAATTTAATAATTAAGCATCTTTTACTGATTGTGCTTGTGTTCTAATATTATTATTAGCACTTTTTGTTTTTAAAATCTGAATAAAATAACAAATCAAAACTGTTATTGTCATAAATTATTATTATTATTATTTGTGTGCATTTTATTTTTAGTTGTATGCATGTGTGTGTTATAAATAATTTGGTATCAAACTTGACCAATAAATGTTCCTATAAAAATATAATGTTTACTTTTTGTTTTGTAGAAAAGCAGTCGTGCACATCTGGATTCCAAAAAAAAACAACCCAACCACAAAAGAACTGTAAGTGAACTTTGTTTTTTAAATATATTTTCACACAAACATTATTAATTCGAACCCCTCATGTCAGAAGCACTGTACGCGATGTACTGGCTGAACTATTTCGTCCGTATATGGTAATTAACAAAAATTACCGCATTTAATCATGTACCTGACATTCTTGGTAGATTTTTTTTATGAAAATAAATAGGAAATATATGATTTAGTGATAGGCACATAATTATTTTCTTGTATAGGTTAAACACACTGAAAAACGGAAGAAGCTTTACGACATTTATGAAGTGATTTAACCCCCCAAAATAATAGCACGAATTCAGATCTATTTTTAAATGCGGAATATGTAGGTATATGAGCAGTGCGATATTGTATAAACTGTCGTAAGTAGATTAAGTGAGAGTCAAATGCGATGATATGGTCATGTTAAATGAAACATTGGCGAAACTAAATTACGTAGACAAGATAAATGGTGTTCGAATGCGGGGTCGTCCTTGGAATACGTGGATAAATATAATTGTGAATGAATTACGTGAAAGAAAAGTTGTGAGCAAGCGTAATAGAAGAGCGTGTAGGAAGATTTTGATGAATTTTGATTGAAGCAAAATAAATTGAATATCTACGTAAACATATACTTTAAATCTGTGTATGCATCTACAAGAAATATTTGTTATAACATTCGTGTAGCACAATTAATGGAGGCAGTATGTTCTATATCCTTCTCATACAAATAGCACGAGCGCAATGAGGATAAGAAACAGATTTATTTACCTAATTAATCAGTGTTATACTGAAAATACATACAATACTTAAAGTCGACATTTACCTAATTTTACAGTTTGACGTATATAATTTATATTTTCAAAATTGGTAGCCAATATTAAAAAACTTCCAAATGACAAGAAGAGAGTATTAAAAAATAATTTTCTTGTATCAATTATTTCTATTTCAATGTTAATTCGTTTAAGTTTGAAAATTTGCGCAAAGGGATGGAAAAATGAATGTTTTGTATTTTAAACGAACCAAAATATCAATCGATATCATAAATATAGGATTATTATTTTGAATACTGTTATCAGCTTCTTGTTTGTCAGATTTTTAATATTGGCTTTTACTTGCGCAAAAATAAAATATTGACGTGAAAGAGTAAATTTAAGTTCAGGCGAGCCTATATATAGTAACTTAATGATTCCGACTTGTGCAATTGTCACCAGATCAGTTCTGTACAATACAAAAAATATATGAAATATTTAATTTTAGAATATGTACTCCGTAAAATTATTTTTAATGTTAGATTTCATAAAAATTTACTTTAATTCGATTATTTCCAAGATTTCTCAAAATATTTAAATAAAATATGAAAGCGGCTGTGCAAAAATATAATCAGTACGGTACTAATAATAATAAACATGTTGCTTAAAAGATATTTTTTTAATACTTAAGGTAACCTACATTGACAATATCTGTAAATGATGTTTATATTCATACTTCTTATTTTCCATAAAAATTTTGGTGACAAATAGTCGACATTACATACATTCCTATATTAATTCTTAAATCCGATCATAAAACCCATTATTATTTATTTTTATTATTATAGCTGCTACTTTCTGAAATTCCCCGATTTAAAGTTCTATACTTTTACGAGCGATATAATTTTTAATAACGAAAATTATAACATTACTTTTGTAATCAACTAATAATTTCTAATAGAAAGATGAACAAGTAAAATAATACCAGATAATAAATAGTAACTAACAAAAAAAAAACAAATTATGTGAAGAAAATAAAGCATTAAATAATTTTTGCTATTATTGACAAATAGCAAGATATTTGTTGGAAATATAAAATATTTACTTTGTATTATATATGCATTTATAAAGAAATTTAGTATATTAACGAATATGTACTTTATTACTGACACATTTCTACATATCACAAATATTAATAAACATTTCAAATAGACTATGAACAAAAAATATTCTAAAAACGGTATTTTTCATGAATAACTAGTTGAATTATGAAACATCTCCATAATGTTGTTGAGTTTTTGGGTAGTTTTACAATTGGGCAAATTTAGATTAGATTTAAAATATATTTAAATTTGGTTCGCATAAAAGTTGGATACGTTTTGATTTACTTTGAAGGTTTAATTGTTAAAATTGAAGCAAAAAATATCTACATGGATAAAAGAATATTACAGCGCAAATTGCTATTTATTTAAAGTATTGACTGAAATAGTGATTTTGTCTTTAATATATTAACTTAATTCTAATTTATAAACGATTTTCAATGTATTTAATTCGTAGTATTTCAAAATATGCCAGTACAAAATTCAAGAACTTTGAACCATAAGAATGGCATTATTTAGCCATTTTAGTAATGTTTTTTATTCTCCATAAGTGTTTTCTAACTTATCAAGCCCTAAGCGAAACGCGCTTAAGTTAGTATAATTATATAATGTGTAATAATCTCAGAGCGTAATAATAAAACACGCAAGCTTTAAAAGAAATAGGTTATTCAACAACATTCGAAATTTAAAAAAATTATATATCCCACCATGGAAATAATTATTTTTGAATTGGATATACGTTTTAACAAGCATTAGCTCCACTAATGTTCACAGTTTGCACACGGAGTTCTTTTTATATTCAACGAAAAGTATAATCCATGCAAGAATCAATGACTTTAAAATCTTAACATGCTACTAATATTTGAAGAGCAAATTAGAAGTAATATTTAAATTCATATTATTAGTTCAACTGACAACTGTAAATCATATTGAACAGTAATTATAATATAACTTAAAGGAATAAGAGATTAATAATTCAAACGAACGGAATTTGTTTAACTTTGATTTAACTATTGTAGTTTATAATAGTGACTAGCTTATAACAACGAAATCTATGTATTTTAGTAGTTCTTGCATTACTAAGTGAAAACTTTAGGAACATCAAGAAAATTTGAAAAATTTAATCGTTCAGGTTTTTTTTTAAATTGTATATGAAAATTATTTTTTTTGTGAAGGAAAATAGCTCCTGATTTTTAGTTTCTATTGAATTAAAATGCAAAAGATCTTATTTGGGAATATTTGTTTATCTTATTATAGTATATGAGAAATGTAGAATTTATTTCAAACTTCTGTGCTTTGTATGCCGCTATTTGGGAACAAAATGTAATGAACATGAATTATTTCTGACAAGCGTTACCAGCAACATATCATAAACAGTAAGGAAACAATGATGCGTGAACTACCAATAATGAATAAAATTATATGTATACTAAGCACAATAAAAATATGTGCTCCTGTTAGCAATTTGTTTTGCAAGGTAATTTAGTGACTTCAAAATTTTTGGCTTATGGGAGTAAGTATTTTGTCAACAAGATTTGAGATAAATCAACTTTACCATGGTTAATGATGGGCCGTCACTGATTCAGTTTATCACCAATTCTAGATTAAAATAAAATTATCGAAATATTCAACTATATCCAAATATGTCAGAATTACAATACACATATTAGTACATTTGCATTTAATTAAATTCGAAAAAAATATAATTATTTTCTAGTTTCTAAAAAACCGTAAAAGAAACAGTTATTTCCAAACTTTTACATTAAATATGTTTGGATTAAAATCAATTACAATAGACGATCACATTTCGTTATTTATTTCTTTTGGTACATTCTTGATTTACGAATCTTTGTTTTATATTAAAATTAAGTTTTATCTCAATTTACTTCTCATCTGTATAGAAATAAAATATTTTAGACATGTTCGCCAAATAAATATATTAATAGATCAATTGTGCATCTACGTAAATCCAAATTAAAGATCAAATTTAGAAACGATAGTGACAATTAACTGGTAAATATACACATTTGTCCTGTAACGTAACATACATACGTATATATTTTTAATTAATGTAGATTCACTTTAACGGCGGAAATAATCTGCTTCAATTGTTTAGTCGATTGTGTTTATCGACGCAATCAGTCTACTTAATGAGAAATAAATGTTTC
Source organism: Nebria salina (assembly GCA_944039245.1). Classification (NCBI taxonomy): domain Eukaryota; kingdom Metazoa; phylum Arthropoda; class Insecta; order Coleoptera; family Carabidae; genus Nebria; species Nebria salina. The sequence goes on along the minus strand of OX063288.1, from coordinate 6,108,599 downwards.
TTCATTTACAAACAATTTAACAAAATGCACAGTCTATTTGTAGCAGTGTAGAGTTTCCGGAATTTTATTTTCTCTGTGAAATTGAACCTATTTTAAATGATGTTTCTCAGAAAAAGAAATCTAATTTGGTAGAGAAACTCTACTCTATGACTCTGTCACGTATTCTTTTACAGAAACTTTAATAAAACAAGAAAAAAACATAAATAAAAACGAATGAATTCCGCCTGTTTAGGTAAGATTTTTCTTTGATGTAGGTCTGGTGGAGTCCTGTTATTTGGAATTATAATATTAATAATAGGACTCCACTGGACTTATATTGAATAAAATTACTTCACTTTTATAGCTGGTAAAATATTACTTTCAATTAATGACGAAGGCATTCAACTAAGTGCATTTATCTAAATCCTGACATAATACGAAAATTACTAATAGTAAAATAAATAAAGAAAATTGTCATTATATTTTTTAAATATATCTCAGTTTTCACTATTATTATACGAATTATTATAGCATCTGTTAATTATGACTAGCATTAATGACATATTCCGTCAAAATTTCCAAGCAAATGAAATGAAATTCTAGAGTGTTTCCTAGTAAAATTAAACACAAAAACTGTTCTTATTGTCATGCATTAAAAATCATTTTCACTATTGTATTACTAAATGAATAAATTTAAGTCAAATTCACGAAATTCATCGGATTTAATTTATAATTTTGAATTCAAGATAATGACTGTATATAAAAACCATATATTTAAACTTTTTTATTTATTTGAGCCGAGTTTTGAGAAAATTATATCGATAGAAAGTTCTACTTTTTTAAAACGGTTCTTACGTATTTTTTTTTTTCATCAGTACCAAATGACGAACAAATATAATTTTTTCTGCAATAACTTTGAAATAATATGATTTACATTTGACAGTTAAATAATTATATAAATAAAATAGAAGAATATTTTATATACTATCATTTGAGCTTTAATAATTGTTAATTTTTCGTAACAGTTTCCTTGAAAATTTAATATTTAAACAAACAAATAATCATTTTATTGTCGTATTTTTAAATTCAGAAATTAAAATTTGTATCTTTTAAATAATAAGCTTCAGTTTTTTTTAATTCAGCGTAATACTTAGTATCAACAAGATAGTTTTAAAGAAACTGTTTCGAAATAAAAGTGTATTTTCCCACACTTTTATTGCACAATACCTAATTTTAAAGTTATTATGAATATCATGCTACTAGAAAACAAGGTGTACACTGATATCTAGCTGTGAAACAATGAGTAAAGCAAACTTAAAATTTTAAGATATGTAACCTGCAACGAAAGTATGAAAGACACATTTCATTTAAACATTCACTTACGTGAACAAAAGTAAAACGTGCCATGCTATTTATACCATATTTTCTAGTATCAATAGTTTAATACCAAACAATTGTTTTTTTCGTTATTAAGTATTCATATTATTCTCTATAATTTTAGTTTTATATTTAATAGTATGAATTATAATTTAAATAAAGCAAATATCCAAAGAATATTTATAAATTTATTTACAATAGCTTATAAAATATAACCAAAAAATGTAACTATAATTTGTAATTTAATTTAAAGTATTTTATTCCATGAAAATTTAAGGTTTCTCTTTTTTCAGTCACTTTAAATTTTAGAATTAGTCACGTAGAATTGACTTGAGTAACGTCTCTGGTTTACTTTTTAAAATAAAAATCTGCATACTTTTCAAACGAATATATATTTTTAAAATTTATTGTTTTCTTTAAATTTTCTTTAAAAAACAAATAATTGTAATTTTTTTGTTGTCAGCTCTATTGATAAATATAGTGGAGCAATAAGGCAGTGACGCTATTAATTGTCAATTCATAACGTTTTAAAATAAATGATTGATGTTTATAAAAATGATATTAGTGTGTCGGTCACCATAACAAGAATTCCACTCACCGCCAGAATTTTGCAATTGCCGATATTCAGCAGCAGCCAGCATTAAATATTGATAATTTAGAACGGCTTTGCTAGGATGGGTTCCTTGCTATTAAAAAAGGAACCCATGTTAGCAAAACTGTTTTAAATTATTACAAGCATCGGACATTTGATGAAGAAATGCTTTCTGGAACTTTTGCGTGTTTTCATATATATACCATAGCAAATGTTTTGTTAACATAAAGGGTTGATTTTTTTTTTCAATTGTAAATACACATTTTAGTTATTATAAGTTCAGATTAAATCTATAATTAAATTGTATTTTACTCTATATACATATATGTATATAAAAACAAATTGTATAAATTTGCACATTTTTGTTATAACGCTTTGAATATTCAATCCATTGATACTAATTTTAGAAATAGAATATTCGCCAACAAGTAAAGATTGTAAACTAAATATCGAACAAAACAATCAAGTTCATTTTGTCTCTTCCTAATTTTTAAATCGCTATTTGTTCTATAGAATAGAAACATGATGCGATTGCTACATGAATTATTGCGTCTGTAAATTGTGACCAGCAATAACTTTTGCTTACAAAATAATACATTTGTTTCGTAATAATTTCCGCCACAATAAGCCGAAAATTAAATATTAAATATTATTTTTAAAATTGATAAATTTATATCTGTTAAAAAAATCGTATCCATACACATCATTAATCATTTTCAATTAATTAGTCGATTTTGAAAAATGTCTACCCAAATTTAAACAGAAGACAAAAACAATGCTCAAAATTATGTAAGCGTTTCATAATCAAACTAGGTCTTTCCCAAAAAACAAGATCATTCATATTTAGTTATAATGGAATTTAAGTAGGTTTTTTTTATATTTATATTTTTATGAGTACAATAATATACACTACTCAAAGAAAATTTAGATTAAAATATAATTTCACCTAATTTCTACTTGTGACACTATAATTAACATAACAAGATACAACTTGTTTTTGGTAAACATATATATTATACAAATAAATTTCGCTTAACGACTAGTCGCTAGGAATATCCTAATTTATTTAATACATTATTAAAAAAAAACTTTTAAATGCGGTATACATGTATACTAGACTTATTTAATAATTTGAAGAAAGGAAGACATCAAATTTAATGTCCGATACCTACATGTAGTTTCCGTACTAGATTGAATAGAATTTATTATCGCGAATAAATATTCAAAACAGATGTGGCACTCTTATTAGTGCGGTCTAATTTGATTTTCATTTGGAAATATAACTTCAGACAAGTGTTTTCTTTCCACAATGTCGCAAACTTCTATTGTTTCTGTTTTAAAAGCGTAACAATATTTTCATTATGATCTGATTGCTCACTGAGTATATTTATATACATATACGTTTTGCCGTCAACTTGGTTGCCTAATCAAATGTTGTAATAGTTTTAGAGGTAATGTTTATTAGCACCGAAGCTCGACAATATATTTTTTGTACTCAAATTTGTATTGTTTGTCATCCTTGTGTTGTTATTTTATGATGTTGCAAATGCTATATTGCAGTTGAATAATAATTGAATTTAAACAAATATATAAAACCATTTTACTAATTTTACTTTCTTTAATTCCATCATAATTTTTTATTTGTTTGTTACATTCTATAGTAGCACTTATTAATATTAAAATAATTTTCGTTACTGGTTTATAGACTCGCTAACCGATTGCAGAAGATATGCAGCGCGGGTTGCAGAAAACTTCAATTCTTGTACATTTTCTTATTTCCTATTTATGATATGTTTCTTAATAATTATTAATAATTTGAGCTGTAGCTATAATTATTATCTTTATTTATTTATTGTATTCACTATGTTGAAACACACAAAAGTATTGGTTACTTTTAAAAAAAATCACAAAACGTAAATAACTGAAGAAAAATGAAATAGTAGGAGTTTTACGCCAGTATTTTGGCATTTGCGTGTGATTTTAAAGACATAAATATAAAATGATGCGTTTAGCATTGAAAACGTTTAATTTAGAGAAATACGGTACCCTTTGACCTTGAAATATTGTTTTAAAATAGTATTAACCAACGATAATTAAAATCAATAACTGAAAATTGCGTAGGGTAAAATGACCATAATTTAACGAGAGTAAAATTCGATTTACCATAAATAAAGTACAAATTTAACAAATTCCTAAAACAGACTCCAGTGCAAGTTTTATTTGTATAATTGTGTGAACAATTAGAGATGAAATTACAAGAAAAAACTTTAAGATCAAAGGTGTAAAATGTCGTTACTAAAGAGTTATGGTAGGGATTTTGTTAATTTTTAAAGGGTTTTTGTAATTGTTAAATAAAAGTTCCTTTACTTATTTGAAAGATTGTCTCCATTATTATTATACGTGCACTTATGTTGCGCACATCCAGTTCCTATTTGGGTTAATGTAAAAACAAGAACAAGATGATACAGTATCACACATTCATATATACATGTGTTCTAATTGTATAAAAGATTTCAAAAAGAGAAAATTTATAACTGAAGTCGTTTTGCGCGCGATAATTCTTATATTATCTCGTAATCTTATTGTGTATAAGTTATCTGTTTTCTTATATTTTAAAAGTCAAGTTATTATAGAATTGTAATTTTAATTAGGCATGTACTGTTTTTTTTATAATCATTAACGAACAAATAATTCCGGCATATAGCACAACGTTACCAATTTTTATAATTTACTTGTACATTTCAATTTTTAAATACCGTAAGTTAACATCGCAAATTATAAACAGGGCTTTTTACAATGAAACTCAAAAGAAAATAGGTAAACGTTTTGCTAATAGGTAAACAGCTCTAAACTTTGTTAAAGAAATCTCCCACATATTTTCGTTGCTTCCTTTCCACATACATACATACATACATACATAAAATTTGGAAGTAATAGTTGTAATAAATTAGTTAAGATGGGTCTCCAATTTTTTTTTTTTTTTATTAAATAGTGAATCTTTTTAAACGACAATTTTGAGAACGCCTCAAGTAGAGTGAGACCGTTTTAATTCACCCCACTTTAAAAGAATGTAGCATAACGTTATGTTGTATAATAAACTACGTAAACGAGAGTCATTGAACTAATTATGATTATACTCAATAAATAATAAGTGCGAAATGAAATATAAATGAAAATATATAATAGACGAAAACTGTTTGATTTGCGCTAAAGTTGGATGAAACGAATTTAAATAAATGATTAAAAAAATATGATTTCGATCAAGGTCAATGCGAAAGTTTTGCATTAAAATTGGTACACGATTCATCAGTAAATTCAGTGAACATACCATAGTACACAACATATGTTCTGTATTAGTAGGTAAGGGGAACATCTCGTATTTACCTCTCAAATTGACTGCCACAACAGATATGGAGTTGCTTATTGCAACTGTTTACAACACTGTAAGCTGTTTGCTTACCTGTTTACTAAGTTAGAATTAAATATAATCGAACATTGATGGTTACGAACGAATAAATATAAATGTACTACCAAATTTACACAAACGTTGTTTTATTATTATTACATAATTAATAGAACTGATTTCATAAATATATCAAATTTTGCATTCAAAATTGCCATTAGTTTTTTTTTCTATATTTAAAATAGATTATTTTCGGGAAAATGGCAAAAAAATCTTCCACAATTAAATACCTAAACGATATTTACTGCTATGAACCAAAACTCCTTTAGATTAACGTTCAAAAAATAGAATTGAATTTTTTTAAAACCTCAAACTACATTTATTTATAAGATTGTATCTTTTAAACAAATCGCTTTTAATTTATAATTTTTCATTCACGATAATCAACATACTACTAATTACGCTACAAGTTTTTTTTTTTATATAAGAAAAACTACAATTTATGCGACTATTAATTTGAAGAAAATAATTAAACAAAATAAATACAAATATTTTTGATTTATATTGATTTTGTAGTCAAATGCTCAAACTTTCTCCACACACTATAAAAAATATGTGCACATATGGTTCCATGGTTCGGTACGAATTAATAGATTAAATTAATTTGTTTTAATTAAAAAACTGTCCAAGAAAATCTCTTGTTTTTTTTAAACATATTAATTTCCAAAATTAACATATTTATACACTGAATACCTACTGGTATATGTGAGGAATACATAACTTGAGCCCGTTCCCAAAATTTATTACTAGTATTCACTTAAAACTCTTTGCAAATAAGAATACCGTACACTTTACCTGTAATGGAAGCATCTCGTAGTACCAAGGCAACATGATTGTAAAGCAGGTTGCCAGAATACAAGCATCTGACCAGTGGCGTCGCAAACTAGTGTATGTGCTTATCTATGGTGGCATGTTTAAACGAGTTTCGGGTATTAATCCTCTATTTAAATGTTTTAAATTTAATTATAATATATATTGATTAATACAAGCATTGTTTTAAAATTCATGAAGGACGAAGTCGAGAGCTATAGACAATATTTGTTGAAGTAGTATTTAATATTTATTAGAAAAGTACTTTAAAAATGAATTGTTTCTAAAGAATATTTAATTTACGCCTATATTTAGGCAATTGAATATTTTGCGATTTACATTTCCATATTTGCCTCATTACGCATACGAGTTAAACAAAGATAATACTCCAGGACCGCATTTAACTATAACAGATCTAAACTTCTACAGCAAAGAAATCATTAGGGTCTTAGAATAGAAAATGTTTAATTCGTAATCAAATATTGTTTATTGACGTGTAAACAAGTAAACGGGCACCTGGTGAAAAAATATTACGTGAGATTATGAGCGGTTTAGTGCGCTTCGGGAGTTCTCGGTTTTCTACGCGCTTTCCGAAGTGTGTAGTACTTACGTCTGTGACAAAACAGTATAGATGAGCTGATTGATTAAAGTATGTGATTCAAATATAAAATTTGACTAGTATCACGAATGGAAAAGCATATTTGGTGAATTGTAATAAAAAGAAGCATTTCGTTACATATATAACTTTTATTTATTATTATAAGTATCAAAACAAATTGTAATACTCTTAATTTACAATTATATATTTATAAATTCTAATCAATTGCTTCAACATAAAATCAAATATTTAATTATTTAAAACTGTGGGTGTGGGAATTATATATCTATAATTACATTTCAATAATATTAATAGTAATAATAATAATAATGGAAGACAGATTGTAACAAATAATCTGTTTCAAAAGGGGAATTAAAAACAGATTAAACTCAGTGACGACTAGTGCTATATTGCTATCGTGCTGCCACGTAGGCAGCTAATTCGATATTAATTGATTTTAAACATGGACAAGTGCATTTTTTATGAGTTGATGCGATTTTTAAGGCCGTCTATTTACATAGAACAAAGCAATTTTCACATCATGTTTTAATTTTATTTAACGTGCCTTTATCAGATGGCACTATAATCTCATTTTATTTTCTGTGAAAATTGCGTCTTTATATGCAAAATTACTTTGTTTTTAGATTTTTTTAATTTATTTTTTATTTTTTTTGGTTTTTATCACATTGCTCTGTGGCAACAGCACTTAAGTTACACGCCGCCACTGTTAAATATATATTAATTAATAACAATTTTAAAATATATTTTTGAACAAACTGTTTAATGTTAAAAATAAACGAAAATACAAACAAAATTAAAATGAATGTTTGTAGGAATGCATTCATAATATTCCCACATGTCATCTGTCACCTTGGCCTGTATGTAGATGATTTGGGGCGTCGGCAAACATAAATTTCAAACGATATGCTTCTGCCACTAATAAACTAATATGAGAATTGGTCCAATTGTGAGTTGGCAGATTTTGTAATAGTATCATTAGCCCCTGCAAACAAAACATAAAACATGATATACTTATACGTGCAAATAGATACAGAACAACATATTTGTGAAGTTATATTCAAATTGTTAAAAATGTAAAAGAATGTAAAAGGGTTTTTTGCCACTCCATTTGATGGAAATATATTCATAAATTCGAATTGTAAATTGGTTCAATAACAATCTAACTTATTATATAATAACAAAAACAAATAAAGAATATAGCATTTTTCAATGTTATTATTTATATTATTAATTACTGATTAATAATTATCATGTGTTTGCATTTAAAACGGATGTTTACTCATTTAATATCTATTATTAATTGTTGATCTGTCAATCATTAATTCTTGATTGCACTAAATGTAAATAGTATATTTGCGTCTCAAAAACTAATTTTGCAGAAAATTTTATTCTTATGACAGAATATGTGTTAGTTACAATTTTAATAAATATTAATAGAATATTTATTGAAGTTCTGAATCGTAAAATTAGGGTTTAATAAATATAACTTACTTGAAAATCTTGCTCCCTCATGAGTTGATCGCGCCAATACGTGAGGAATGCTGCACAAACGTATAGTTGAAACGATGCGAATGCATCCGATTCCGCCAAATACGTATCCCATAACCGGATTGTACAATGCAGCGGCAATTCGCGCGTAAGAAGATTGTTCATCCAACGAAATGAAAATTGAAGATAATCTACGCCATGACTTTGTAAATGACGGTGCAACGGAGCTGAAACACAATCGCCAAAATTAGTATATCGCGGTTAAATTCCATCGGAATCTCATATTGGTTCAGTATTTCGATAAAAATTTACGCAACAAGTAATTTATAACAACAAAATCAAAATCAGAAGACCAATTTCTGTTAGATTTTAGAATCATCGGTTACAAACTCGCTTAAATTTCACTAAATAATCATCAATCAAATTTTGGCTGCATTAAAAACTAAAGCGTGAATAGAAATTCGTTCATTTTCAAATATGTATCATAAACCAACTGGGGTTGTAAATTAAAATTTATTATTGTAATTAATTGATTTTCATGCATACATAAAATGTTTTACTTATTAATTATAAGGAAAAATAATTTTCATAAAATTTTTTGGATGGCTAAAATTAAATATCAATTCCCTGTAAATCAAAGGCGTTAATTGGTAGTAGAACCAGCTCAATATGTTTTATATTACCATAACGTATTGATTTGATTCTATGACTGATTTTTGTCGCAAAGCATTTACGATATTAATCATTACCATCAATACGCTGTATCAAATCTTTCAATTGATTGACTTTCTTCTGTATGCCAAGTTGTGCAAATACGTAATTATCTTGTATACCATCTAGAAACTTGGACAAACACCAAAACGAATCAGCTTCAATAACATCTCGTTGTTCTTGAGTGAGTGTATCCACTTGGAAAGTCTCGAAATTCTCATCTAAACAAAATTTAAAAAAAACCATTTAATAATTAGTTTGCACAGTTTCTCAATCACGTACCGATTGGCATAGCTTCTTGTAGAAACACAACGTAAAACGGCGTAACTAAATCATTAATTCCTTGAACATAACCTGAGGCTGGGTGGCGAATAGCCCAAATAAATAATATGCGCTCAAACATCTCTTGTACAGTCATTTGTTGAAATAATGGAATCACAGGATTCATTCTTGGTATATCTATATGTATCTAGAAAATAATTATGCGCATTAATTCAGTTTATGTATTATACAACTTATATATGTATGGAGTTACTTGTCTGTATGTATCTTGATATGCTTCATCCCTATCTGTATCATAATACTGTTTCACAAGATTCCAGTAGTTGAGCCGTTTACTTTCTAGAATGCCCTGGCGTCGTTCTAAATTAATCGGTAAATAACCGGAGAGTAAGCGCCAAGTAACGGCACGCACTTTAACCGGTATCCCAGACCAACTGATTTGGCACAATTCAGCCATATTCAACGAATAGCTTTCTAAAATTGCTTGGAATCTCTCTAACTTTGATTCGGTGTCCTCTTCCCGTGACGTCAATTGCGAGCAACGGAACGGCTGAGGTCTACCTGGGAATTGCGTTCGGATATCGTGCGGGGTTATATGTGATGCTCTTGGCACTCTGGAAACAATTTGTATTACACTAAATTCCTAAATGAGCTAGACCGATTTGTGCTTACTCTTCGTCCGGTTTCTTGATTTCTTCTGGCTTGATTTGCGGCTCTGGACACTGTACCTTTTCACACTCGTCTATAGAATTCGTGGCGCTCAACAATTTCGCGGACTCTTTATGCGCTAGCGCCAATTCCTCCGAAGAGTTGTTACGATGAGTATTGATCACATTCAAAGCAGCGGAATGCGATACTTTTTTCGAAATTTTCGTATCTGTGAAAGAACAATGTTATTTAAAATAAATGTTAATTAGCCACAGTGACTGTTCATTTATTTACTTTTGATTAATTAATAAGTTCACGGTCATTTTGCATATTAAATAATTAACTGCGTATTTTAACGACATTGCCAACAGTGGCATTGCTTATAGCGACATTTCTAAAAGGTTTACCACAAACAAACATTTTTTACATCAGTTTTACCGAAAATACATACATACACATACACACATATACATACATATACACATATATACATATAGAAGCATATACATACAGAAGCATATACATACATATACATAGATATATTTTTTGGCACACCAGATTTACCGAGAATACATACGACATACACATACTTAAACATACATAAACATACATAAACATACATATACATACATAAACATATACATACAAATGCATACATATACTTACATATTCATACGTATAGATACGTATACATACATATACATACTTATACATAGATAAACATACATATACATAGACATACATACATATACATACATAAATATACATACATTCATATTCATATACATATTATTCCGGCTCTTTACTTTCGGTGCTTGGACCGCCTGTTGTGCTGGGTTTCGGCCTGCCATTAGTCAAATTGGTTCTACTATATTATGAAACACACTATATACTACAACTACTACTATACTGATGTTTAGAGTGCCGCCACTCACTCGTATTTCATTATTAAACATTTTGTCAATATCTGTGCACGACAAATGTGGTCAAGTGTGTATGGAATACTAATCAATAGTTTATATGATGTAATACTAAATTATATATATGTATATAAATGTTATTGTCTCAAAAATTAATACCATAACAAAGTTTTGAAATTTATAATGATTAACAATGTATTTAAGAATGTTTATTCAATTTTATGAGATCATATATGATGACGAAATTAATTAACATGTGCGTAATTTTTATAATTTTGTTATAAACCTAGCATTTCACCAAAACAAACTCAAATGATATATTTCATTTTAAATACTTTAAGAGGGAGTATCGGCAATTTAAAAATAAATCATATACATTAATTATCGTTTCTAAGTGTTTTTTTTTTAATTTATATATAAATAAGAATGAACTTACCACTAAGGCCAGAAATTAATGAAAATTCGTCATCTTCTAAGGCCCAAGCATCACTGACAGAGGCTTGGAACTCTTGAAACGATGTTGAAGAAGCTGCAGATTTTTGTTTACTCGAAACACGAATTTCTTGTTTGGGACTTGGTCTTGAAACAAGTAATTTGTTTAGACAAAATGAAATAGAAAATTTTTAAAAAAATAATTAATGTTTAATTACCTCCCAGGCACCGCTTTAGTATTTTTCTTCCAAAACGACGGTTTATCCGAATCACCACAATTATTTACATCCATAATGGAAAAAGTAAAAAATAAAATCGACTCGAAATTTTAATAACAATTCATAACAACTACACTTTATAGGTTAATGTCACCCAAATACGATTAAAACTATAATACGTACTTAGAACCAGTTTAAATAATCTTTCCGAAACATTTATTCATAATAAATTACCATTTTAATAAAGGTGCTTTGCTGTTTACTGTTTAAATTTTCATAAACATTGTACACAGTTGACATTTCTGAATTTTTATTATCGTAAATGTATAGAAACAGTTTAAAATATCACTTCTTTTATTAATACTATTATTAATTGGCATTGCACTAAAAACTAGTTCATTCGAATACTATAGGCACATAGACAATAATTAACTCGGCGTTTATATTTATAGAAAACATTTTATTCCTATGACTTAAAATGATTTGCCGACGTTATTGTTTGTTTATATTATTTTTATTCGCAAGAACTTATCTAACACTATTTACATTTTCGTTACGGAATAGATATAATTGCGTGATTGAACTATTATAGACACAAACGGTATTCTTCACTGTCTTTCACTAACAAAATATTTGACAGCAAGACTACTACTACCACCGCACAACACTAATAATAACAGTAATCTAATTTTATGTAATACCGCATAATACCAACAGATGGCTCACTATGTCTATACCTTAGCACTAGCGCCACTCATTTGAGTTGTGTTACTCTTTTGAATTATTAAAACATTCTAATCAGTATAAACAGAATATTTATTTAGTAAATAAGATTTTTTTCCTTTAAATACAAAATCTTACTTATTTGCCATATAGACTTTTTATAAATAAAAAAATATTTAATTTTATTTTGTCAAATTTCCTTATAAATATTTAATTCTATATTATCAATATAATTAAGTAAATGATTAATTTAAATTGATTTTACATTCTCGATTTAATAAGCGCTAATTTTAATTAATAATAATTCTTAAATTAATTTTGCAAACTTTTTGAGTATACCAACGAAACCAATGTATTTTATTTTTTATTTATTTTATTTGGTAAATATGTATTGTACAATTCGGTAATAAATAATAACGTTTAAATATGTTATATTTGTTGATCTAATATCGAAATGTATCTTATTCGTCTGAATTGAAAAACATACGAAAATAAAAAGTTTAACTTTTGCCCAGAAGTGGCTTTAAATTTATTTTGGCTCAATAATAAGCCTGAAACTAATTACCTCCCCCCCAAATTATTATAAATATATGCATTTATAATGATTCTATGAACAGTACTATAGATTATTAAATTTCGAATTTACATAAAACTAAAAATACCTCGTAATGTATCGCGAAAATAGCAACTGTTGCTTATTTAGTTTATGTCTGAATCCGGTTCTGCTTTAAGCCATTTATCCTTCCAACAAGACAGATTTAAAAAATATATATATGAAATATTTTGGGTATATTTATTTATATTTAAATTGTAACATACAAAATTTGATAGTTATCAACTGATTACTTTAATTACTAATACGGCCCTGATATCGCAGCTAGATTTCATAGTCTGATTTAAGAGAATATCTATTATTTATTTGATTTGATTTTTTTTTAACTAACGAGCAAAAAAAACTTATAAAATGTTTTAATTCGTTTGTAGCGACATACAATAAAATCATAGACAGTTTTGTTGAAATGTTATTTTATTAAAATATTTTTTATTGTTTGTACAGAGTTAAAAATTATATATACATAATATTAATTGTATTTCATATATAATAAGGGTGTAATATGTTGAATTATGTTTAGTTTTAAATTTGATTGCCACTAGAAAGCCTCTATAATATATGGCTTTCTGAGCAACAATCAAAATCGCAAAAAAACTTCCCGCAACGAATGGGCATTGCCTTAGGCACCTATAACAGAAATATATAACATAAATATAAAATGTACAATTAGAATTAAAATAAATATTTATAAGGCACAAAGTGTAATTTATTGAAGCTATGAGGTTTAAATATTAATAGCGAGCAAACAAGCAAATGCTTTTCGAAAATCTGCAACTGTTTTGCATAACTAAAGTTTTGTTTATAGTTGAATGTGAATTGAAATGAAAATATGTCGAGCAATTAAAATGTTTAAATATAATGTGCGAAATTACTAGAGAGTTGTATTAAAGTTTGGGGAGTGGTTGATAAATATTCCGATTTACTAAAAAGTAGGGGTTTACTAAAGAGTAGGGGTTTAGGAGTTGGCACTCTGCAGAAGCTGATGGAGAGAATTGATACTCTGTATAAAATTTTGTTGAGTTTTAAGAGGGGTTGACAATGTGGTGGGGAATAGTTGATGAGAAGGGGTGGGAATGTATAGAGATGGGAAAGAATTGGTGGGAGTGGGATTGTGCAGAGAGACAATTTAGCGCGCGCTAAATACGAAATGCAAAGCCATCGGCTCAAATGAAGTTTGACATGACACTGGTATTAAATATGCAACATTTTCGACCGCTAAAGTGTTGACGGCGCGTCGACATCGGCACCGTTACCTGTTTAAAAATATATTATGCCTAATGGCGATGCCAATCACCATTTAACAAATGCATGACCCGACCATGGATATATAATGGATACATGATTTGTGCATTTGGCCAGCGTCGCTTCTGAATACAAACCCGTCAAATAGGTCGCGACGCCTGGCTCAATGCCGTCTGTCTAACTCGCAGACATCACGCTAATATTTGACGAACGCGTCTATATTTGGCCCCGTTTCTCTCCCGAAATATAAATACTATTTTACATATAACATTTTCATATTGAACCACTTTAATCTGATTTTAATTCATCGACTCGCAAAAATATACATTTATTGGTATTTTGAAATGTTAAATGTTATACTAGTTTACCTAAAGATTTTTATGATATAAAATATTAAATTTAAACTTATTTATCGTTTTTTAACATTTATAAGTTTTTTTCCTGACTACAATGTAATATTTAATAAATAATATGAATCGAAAAATGTTTTTAATTAAAATTACGACCAAATTAAAAAATAATTCTGCGTATCTTAGATTTAGGATTAAGGATGTTTATATGCTTAGTAGTTGTTTATATAAGTTAACTAATTCGCTATTCGCAAAATTCTACTAATATGTATTCCTCTGGAGCAGTAATTGGACTTGGTAGCGTTTCATTGATATGTATGGTTCGGCCAAGATCTTCGATATGTTAAGTTACAATTAATTCTTTACATGTTGCTGATCTTGGCTGAACTGTATGTGCCAACATCAAGATTTCGTACGTTCTACGTATATATTTATTGAAATATGCATCGTTTGGATTCTATATTCATATAATTAAACAGACAAGTATTTTACTATTTCGACTTTCAATTCTCACATAAACATCAAAACTCTACTGTGAATGTTATAAGTTATACTTTTTGTAAATAAAACTGTGCAGTTTAAAACTGTACAAACATCTTAATATTCATAAATTTCAGGTAACTCAACCATATAATTCAGATTATGATATAAGAAAACAACACAAATTCTAAAAAAGATAAAAAAATATATGATATAATTTTGTTTCTAAAAAATATTATATTTTTACAAATAAGTTAAAATATGTAATACAAATGTCAAATATTGTAAATTAAATTGGGCCTTTACATATTATATTTTTCGGCTATTTTAAAAGAAATCACGCATTTATTCACAAATAAAACAAATTTTAGGAACTGTTGAAAATATTGTTATTCTTATTAAAAATTAATATTTGATAGTTGTAAATTGTTAAGCATTGAATATTTTTTAAGTTCTAAAGCTTTCCAGATTAGATTCCAGTTATTTGTATATTTTATCTAATTCCAGATCACATTTAAAACTTCTATCTATATATTAAAAATTTTAAATATACTCTGTGGTTTAATTGAAGATATATTATTAAATAGGTTTTCTCTGTTAATAATTTTACTATACTGTTCAAAAAAGTAATAAGTTGATACTATTTTATTTAATTTCAATATAAAAATATGTTGAGAAAGATATTTATATTTATTACAACTTGAGATCATATGTGATCTGAATTAATCAAATAAGTCAAAACTGTATATGCTTAGATAATTATAAAATGTATTTAATAGTCATAAACATATTTCAAATAATATCCAGCTTTGTTTTTGAGTAGCTTGAAAACAAAAATGAGATATACTTGCACATTTATCAACGTTTCTGTGCAACCCTTTTGACAAGTTTAACTAGATTGGTTTATATATAAATTACCATCTAGTTATTCTTGTTAGAAGGGTTGCATGGCCTTACTTCGAAGCCGCATCTGCAAGTATATCACTTTAACATTTTGGATATTATTTGGATTGAAAGTTTAGAAATCAATCTGGTTCGGTTTTGTTTTATATATACATACTAAGTCGTTCAAGATTGAGTTCGTTATTGTATTTCATGAATTATGTTTAATTAATTGTTTGATCAATTTGAAATTGTAGTTTTTATTTGTTTAATATTGCCCCATTACAGACGTTCTTTATGTTCACACCATAATTAATTTAATTTAAATTTTGTGCATTTGTATGAATGATGTAAGAGAAGTATGTATGAAAAGTGTGGAATGGAGAAAGATTTTGAAGATGCGAATGAACGTAAAGAGTTTTCAGCTTTCCATTCGGGAATAGGCATAAGTTGCGGAGTTTAACTGTTTAACAATACACTTGTTTTCTGTAAAATTGTCTATGTCTAGCTAAATCTTGAGAAATAGATTTTCACAATATAATTCTAGCTCTAATTGTATGAGAGTACAAAATATGTAGTACCAGTATTTGTTGTTCTGGTGTCATTTGTGAATGACATGGGCTTATATTATTATTCGTATCCATTTGGCCCCAGAATGGTGTTGTACCAGAACTGGAAGGCGTATGATTATTTATTTATTATAATTATTATTTATTTTTGTTTTCTGTAAAATGAAGTACAGGTTCTGCAAGTTCCACTAAATCGTAAGAAACTTATGGCATTTGTAGGTAACCGTCGTATATATTTTCGATTACTTACACTTGCCGTTGGTTTTTTACTTTTTAATTATATCAAAGGACATTTATACCACTACGTTCTGTTCTGGTATTATTTGTGAATGACATGGGGTTTATATTATCATTCATTTCCATTTAGTATCAGAATAAGAACGTACAGTTACATATTTCCATTTTTTAAATTCTCTATAATCATGTGTTTAAACATCAAAATTATTTTAATTTCCATAAACTTGAATAGGTTTTTGTGATTAGGTCTACTCTGCAGTTTCGGCAACATGTATATTCAGCTTTTATATAAATTGTTGAATGTATTTGTTGTTGTATTTGCCCAGTGAGAAGATTCGTCAAGTAAGTTTTTGTTATTATCGAAATTGTCAGATTTCAGATTACCACTATTGCTTCAAGTCATGTTTGCGCTATTTGCACTAATATCGCCAGTTTTGGTATAATTTGTGAGTGGCACTTGTTTATATTATGATGCATTTCCAATTTGATACCAAAATTGGATTGCACACGATTTACAGCTAAATTTAAACGCAATTTGTGGGGATTTGACAATGCAATTGTGTAGATAACGTTTGTAATATATCTACGATCTATACATTTGCATTGTCAGATATACACATCCAAACATCAAAATTGCATACTATAGTAAAAGGTAAATTAATAAAATTGATTTAAGCATTTATATGACTAATAAGTTCTTTTGTTTTTATCGTTATTAGTAGTAATACCTGCAGTTCTGGTATAATTTGTGAACGACATAGGTTTATATTATGTTGTGCTTATTTTAATTAGGTACCAAAATTGAATTGCGTACGAATTACAGCTAAATTCCACAAAAATCTGTGTGGATTTGACAATGCACTTGTGCAGATAACGTTTGCATTTGATCTACGATCTGCACATTTGCATTGTTAGATCTGCACAGCCAAACATCAAAGCTCCATACTGCTGTTTAATGGAAAAGGTAAATTGATCTTATTTCTATAAGCATTTATAAGCAAAAGTCCCATTATTTTTATTTACTCTCAAGATTGCACAGTTTCTTTTCGATATTATATTGTACTGTAATATCCAGATGCATTTGTATAATGTCTACCAAATTATAAATGTTAGTAGGTTTCCAAAATTGTGGAGAACTCTCCGGACATTCGAATTGAAGAAGAATTTTCAGAAGTGAAATTAATGTGTGATATTCTGGTATCGATATACAGTAAGCAATTTTTATATTTGATAAAGTGCTGCTTGTATATGATACTAGAATTTCACAAAATATCTCCAATATTGCACACCAGTAGGATGGTAAGAATTTTTTATGTTTGAATTGAACGTTATACATATTTGAAGTCATGTATTATAATAGGCTCTATTAATGATCTATTGATCACCTAGTGCTTCGATCATTAATAAATGAAATAAAAATGTTCATACAATTATAACTTAAGATGATGGATGTTGAAGAATAATTTGTTCGTTTCATATTGGTATGTGATGGTCTAGTGTCTTTATATGGAGGCTGTTCTATATATTTGATTAGAAATACTTCTCATATATGACACTAGAATTTCACTATTTAACACCAATATTATACAATATCTACAATACAAACATTTCACTAGTTCTGAATACACACTCAAATAAATATTTGATTAGCTATAATTCTCATAATTTATGTGGTTGGATTCCATTGTTCAAATACACGAAAATACTAATTGGATTTGAAGCTGGAGTTACTGGAAACCCAAATTTTCACAATTTTCTGTGAAGATCACATAAAAATTTCCATTTTAATAATATATAATAACTTTATATATGTTTAAGTTACAGGGTTCATAATATGTTCAGTTTGGATTTCGAATTAGGACTTCAGCAATTGGATTGGACTGTACACCAAAACTGCATGTATTTACTGTTAAAACCGTATTAGTACAATTATTATTGATTTGTGATGTTCCAGTTTCTATATATGGAAGCTTTTCTTTTTATTTGATAAGAACGCTATTCATATATGAAACTGGAAGTCACAACGTTACTCCAATATTGTACATTACAATTAATGCAATTTGCATGGGTTTTTCATAAAAATAGTATGTTTAGTTTTGAATATGTCTTTTTAGATCAGATAAATGGTAAGGCGGCTCAAGAAGAATTGTGATATTTTAAATAAATATGTGATAGTCTAGTATTTATATATAGCAGGAATTCTTTGCATTTGATTAGAATACAAATTTGCAATTCAAGTAAGTTCTATTGACGTTCAAGAATAATATGTAGATTTCATATTGGTACGTGATATTCTAGTGTATATGTATAGCGTGTATTCTTTATATTTAATTAGAATATAGCGTTGTACATGTCACTAGAATTTCACTATTTAACTCCAATTTATCTGCAATACAAACATTTCACTGGTTCTGTCCTACATTTTCAAACTGATATTTATATCTGATATTGCGCAAAAATATTAATATGTGATGTTCCGGTGTTGATATATGATAGGAATTCTTTATATTTGATTAGAATTACTCTTCATATATAACACTAGAATTTCGCAATTCATTGGACAATAAGGTAATTTCAAATTTCATCTAATATAAGATATTGTATATATGAATAATTTTCAGGTAGACTATAAATTATATAATTTGATGCAAAATATGTATAAAATTGTTTATTTTAGGTGACTCAAGGAGAGGTGATTTCAAATTACATGTGATGTTTTAGTATTTTATATACGGCAAGTGTTCTTTGTATTTGACTAGAACGCTATCCGTATATAATACTAAGAATGTCACGATTACGCTCCAATATTGTATAATTAATTATGTATACCGTATAGTTATAATTCTTTGAAGATAGTAGCAGAACTGTCTACTTGGATTTGGAATTGAAGTTACTGGAAACTCAAATTTACGCAATCTTCTGTGAAAAATGAGTTCTTTTAGTTCGGTAGGGCACACCAAATGGTGAAGTTTTATTTGTTCTTTATTATTTGATGTACCACGCCGAACGGAATATTCGGACTTCGAAATGGTGCATGGATTTGCAACATTAATTATACAATTTTTATTGATATGTGATGTTCCAGTTTCTATATATGGAACGTATTCTATTTATGTGATTAGAATACATTTCATATATGAAGCTGGAATTTCACAACGCTACTCCAATATTCAACATTCCAACAGCACTATCGTGGGAATTTATATGTTTTTCAGATAAATTTTTAAGAGTACTAAGTTCGTGTTTCAATCTAAGAACCTCGATAAACTATAATAAATATTTATTTTCTAGGGTCGTCTTTTCTTTGATGGGTATTTGAGCCAATGCCAATTAATTTGATGCCCAAGTCTATGTGTACACCATGATATGTATGGTCTGATCAAATGCGACAGTATGTTAAGATTTATTTGATTCTTAGCATATTGATCCATTTGATCGGACCACACATTCTAACATCACTGCTGTGCCAATTTGTATCCTTTTTAAATATTTCTTTTGTAGTAATAAGTGTTTTAATTTAAGGACCTCGGTAATCTTTAATAATATTTATTTTCTAGAATCCACTTCTCCAGGATAATTATTTGAACTAATTTTTAATAATTTGTATTATCAACTCTTTGTATATTTTATGATATATATGGTCCGTTAAATGTGATAATATATTAAGATTTAAGTGATTCTTAGCATATTGGTCTACCACAATCAATTTTATTCAAATTTATGTTCTTTTTAGATACATTTGTGCATTTTTTTAAATTTTTAATATCTATTGAATATGTATGGCCCGATCAAAGAGGTCTATTTGTTAAGTTTTAATATCATCTTAACATATTGGCCTACTTGGTCGGACTACACATTCAAACAATATTGATCAAATTTATATTCTGTTATCTAATAATAATAACTGCGTATTTAAGTTTGAGAACAAATATCTATCCTCTAGGGTTATTTGGTATAGTGACCAAATTCGATTTTATTAAATATTAATAGGTATAGTTTGGTCAAATAGTGCATTTTGTTTGATCAAACTGCACATTTTATCATCAAGATCATAAAAATATATTCTAGTTTTTAGAAATTTATTATAATATGCATAGTTGAGATGTATGGTTTATTTGGGTATGTTTTAATTAGAACTTAAGTGTTTTGTCTTTTTAAGGTGCTGAGAGCAAATAATTACGACTTATCCCAACATCAAAACTGTACTGAACGTGTTCGAGTACATTTCTTATAATATGTACAGTTTAGTCCTACGATTCAATTAGTTAAGCTGTTTTATGTACTTAACTAGTTCGAGTCGTAGGTCTAGACTGTACATTCTACCATCAATACTGCAGTTTTCCCAAGAAACCGGAGGAGATAACGTGAATTTGAAATTTATATATGTATATTATTAATATTGATTCATTTGGTGTATTAATTAAGTTTGGATATTTAAATGTATGGTCTGTATCGGTCGTTCAGTAGCTCAAGTTATATTTGCTTCTTGGGATAATGGACGACTGAAATGGATTACACATTCCATCACCAATATTTGACAGGTTGATTTATTACGAAGGTATTTAGTATAATATGCAAAGTTTAGATTCCAGATTGCTATAGTTTTAATTAATACTTGACAATGTGGTTCTGCAATCCTCACTTTATGTTCTATGCTCAAAACTGTATAAATATTTATCTTTTAGTGTTTTAGGCAACTTGTTAAAATATAGTAGTGTGCATATCGAAATCACACACATATCGATTCATTTGGTGCTATGTATGGTCTGAAACAGTCGCTCATTGGCTCAAGTTATATTTGCTACTTAAGACAATGGTGACTTGTTCGGACTATACATCAAGATCCGGCAGATCGATATGCAGCGAAGATATTTATTATAATATGCAATGTTTGGATTTTAGGTTTCTATAGGTAGTATAGTGCATCTCAAAATCAAAATATGGCAGAGCAACATACATCGAAGATATATATTATAATATACAAAATTTGGTTTCTAGTTTCCTAAAGTTAAGTTTTTATTAATACTGGATGGATCTGGAGTTCTCACTGTATGTTTCTTTTCGTGTTAAAAGTCGTACAAATATCGATGCACTTGGTGTTAATTAAGATTGAATGGGTTGCATATTTATATGTATGGTTCGAATCAGTCGCCCAATGACTCAAGTAATATTTGCTTCTTGAGACAATGGACGACTGATACGGACTATACATTCCAACATCAAGATACTGCAATCGATATACTGAAAAGATATTTGTTATAATATGCAAAGTTTGTATTTTATGTTTCAATAGTTTTAAATATGAATTGACCATGTAGTTATAGAATTCTTATTGTACATTCTAAATGCAAAACTATACATTTATTTTCTGTTTGTATTATAGGCTTACTTCGGTAAGATCATCAAGTTTGATTGAATTCCATATTTAAATGTTGCGTCCGAATCAGTCGCTTAATAGCTCAAGTTATATTTGCTACTTGAGATATTAACGACTGGTTGGGACTACACATTCCAAGCATCATAATTTGGCAGTGAAGATATTTTGCGAAATTTGTATTCTAGATTTCTATAGTTTAGCTTTAATGCTACAACTTGAGCAGCTCAAAATCCTACAAATACCAATTCAATTCGTGTGTGAATCGAGTTTGAATGGATTCGATATTTAAATGTATTGTTTGAATCAGTCGCCCGTTAGCTCCGTTATATTTACTTCTGGAGGCAATGGACGACTGGTACAGACTATACATTCCAACTTCGGAAGATCAATGTGCAGCGACAACATATATTAAAATATGCAAAGATTGGATTCTAGATTCTTAAAGTTTTAATTTTAGTTAGTACTAGATAATATAGATTAAGAATTCTTACTGTACATTCAAAATTTTAAAGTGTATAAACATTTTGCTTCTCATGTTTTAGGTAATTTGTGCAACCCAAAATTCTACAAATGCCGATTAAGTTGTGTGTTAGTTAACTTTGAATGTTCTGCCATATTTGTATGTATGGTTTGAATTGGTAATCTGTTAGCTCAAGTTATATTTGCTTCTTGAGACAACGAACGACTGGTACAGACTATACATTCCAACTACAAGATTCAGCAGAAGTTCAAAACAGTGCAAATATTTTTCGTTTCGTGTTTTAGGCAACGTGTTAAGAAAGTGTACTGTGCATCTTAAAATCATATAAATATCGAATTATTGAATGGATTTCTAATATGTATGATCTGAAACAGTCGCCCATTATCTCAAGTTATATTTACTTCCTGAGAGAATGAACGACTGGACGGATTGCATATTCAACATCAAGATTTGGCAGATTTATATACCGTGAAAATATTTTTTTATAATATGCAAAGTTTTGATTCCAGATTCGCATTGTTTAAGACAATATGGCGTTGAAAGTTTCGATGGATTCCAAATATAATGCATGGCCCGTATCAGTTGCTCAATAGCTCAAGTTATATTTACTTCTTGAGTTAATGGACGACTGGCACGGACTTCACATTTCAACATTTAACTGCTCGTTATACAGCAAAGATTTTTTCCATAGACTATACAAACATTTTTTCTGTCTTTGTTATAGGCAAATTTTTGTTGTAGACAATTTGTTCAAAATCGTACAAATATGTATTCATTTGATGCGATAATCAAGTTTTAAATGAATGGTCCGAATTAGTAACTCAATAACTCAAGCTCCTTGAGATAATTGACGACTAGTACGCATTCCAGCAAATAGATTTGGCGGATCGATATATTGCAACGATATTCTTATTTTATGCATAGATTGAAATTCTAGATTAACACAGTTTAGCTTTAATTAATACTTGACAATCTGTTATTTCATTTTTAATACTAAGAAAATATTATTAATTTTAAATATATATACGTATGAATCAATTAATTAAATTGTCTTGCAAATTTATTGAATGTTAATATCTTTTTAAATTTATTTTTAATTATTTAAGGACCATGATGGACTATACAAATGCTCTTCCTCTAGGGTCCTTTGCTCTAGAGAGATTATTTAAATACTTTAACTGTTATATAAATTACAATAATCAAGATTGTATAAATGCAGATTCTTTTAGTGCGTTGATCCAGTTTTGGATATTCATATGTATTTTATTTCTTTCGTAAGTAAGAATGATTAATACATTCCAACATCAAGATTTTTTAGTTTGAATTCCCGATTCATATAGTTTAAGTTTAATTACCATTTGACTATGTGAATCCGGAATTTTACCTTAACATTCAAATGTATTTACGCGTCTATTAATATAAATATATAGAACAGGATGGATTATACAAAGTTAAATCAATCATTGTTGTAAAATGCATTTTTGATAAAACTGTGCAGTTCTATATTTGTATGTGCAGTTTTATATATGTACAGTAATTTACGAGAAATAAATTGCTGTTCACACAAAATTTACATGGGGTTGGATTTTATTTGGTGCTCAAATAAGTGCTTTATTTCGTAAAATGGGGTGAATTTCATCAAAATGTGAAAACATTATTTTCTTTAAAAATTATTTGATTTTACCATACATCTTTAATTAGATGTATGATTTCTAATAATTTTTAAAATAAATATGATTCTCATTTTGTTAAAACAACCTAATATTACTGAGGACAAAACTAATATACAGGTTCAGTGCGTTGCTGATGATATAACGTGTGTGGATTAATATTGAGATTGAGTGATTATTCAAACCTCGATGTTGGTTATCAATTGCTCGTACCTTCCGGTTCGAGATCGTTTGGTAAACTGGTTCTTCAGCGTGAGAGTTTCTAGCAGCTAGAGATATATCAGCCCCACACACCCCCCTTAAACCAATCGTTGATCGTTTGCTATTATGGCCAGCCCTCGCCGGTACCGCCCCTCGGTGTTTCAACCCTCAAAATGGTGGTAGTTCTTATTACTTGTTTCATCCAGTATTTAATATTTTACACTTATAATATATACATATTTGGTTCGTTTGCATTTATGACATTTGAAATGATTGAACATTTTTCAAAGTTCATCCTATCATAGTTACTTAAAACTTAAAGTTGGTTTAGCCACAAAAATTTAGCTAGTCATCAAGCAGAACCCAAAACATGGCTCAAAAAAATAAATTTTATAGATATATTATAAATTATAAAATTGATTACAACGAATAAAAAAATATTATGCTCATTAATTTAATTATAAGTCTCAATTACGTCATCGGTATATTTTACGCGGTATACAATTTTTAGTAAAAGAATTTCATAGTATGGGTATAAAAAACAAATTAAATAACTTGATCAGGTTGGTCATATTTTATTTGTAATAATTAAAACTCGTAAATATGTAGTTAAGTAATGTATCTTAATTACAAATTGTCATTCTCAATGATCTCGAATTATAAAGAGCATAAGTACACAATTTAGATATAATATGCTGCGAATCAAAGCAAAAGTTATAAATTATTTCGCTAATAACGTCCAATAACAAACGTCTTGAATTTTCTTGCAACTGACGCCAAAACTGATTGTTATTATCGATTTCAATAAATTACTTATTGAAATAGTTCGTGAAATATTCTAAGTTACAAACTAATTTATATCTAATAGAAATAATTGCGAAATAATCTGTATAATGATATAAAACTAACCATTAAGACAAAAAAGTCATATGACTAAATTTAGGAACATGATTGTTATTTGAGTTTCCAATATAACGATACACACAAGTATTATTTCGTTTAGCAAACACATTTTTTTCTTCTTCTATAATCTAGAGTTTTTTGGTAATATTATATAACGCATATGTGTATTTATTATTACATAAATAGTTGAAAGATTCGTGCAATTAATTACAATAGTAATGTATTATTTGGTGGAGTTATTTTATTATTAAGTATGGATTATCCATTGATTATATTGATAAGGAAAATACGCTACCTAGAATTAGTGTTTGTAATTAAAAAATATGAAACGAATACGTAAATACTAATGGAAAGCCGTTTTTCAAATGTTATAGCAAATTTAAAATGATGAATAAGAACATTTGTTTATATATTCAATTAATTGCAGATATCCACAATATAAACATAAATCTTTTTATATATTTTGAAAATAAAAATTATCTAAAGTTCAAGCTTTTCTAGATGCGTCTCTACAGATCCAATAACTGTAACGATATCAAACGCAAATATCATGGCGCAAATTATATCTATCATAGACTTTGCGTATTAATAAAATAATCGTTTTGTTATTTATCTCAATTACTTATAAAAACATGCATGATATAATAAATAAATCTAAACAAAATATTTTATTTTAATATTAAAATGTATTTAATAGTACACAAAATGCTGTCGATAATATATATCGTTACTGCTTCGTTATCGAAACGAGAACTGTAATGGTATAATAATATGGTCAATATATCATATCTACAAATAGTTTCAAATCTAATTTGTACCTATGCTTAAGCACGAAAAATAACTAACGCGAAACAATAGTTAAATACTATTACATGTAACTTGAACGTGCAATATATAAACTAAGGGATTTTTTTTTAATCAATTAATTAGCTTAAATATGAACAAAAACAATATATATATATATATATATATATATATATATATATATATATATATATATATATATATATATAGCTAAAATATTTATAAAGGCAATTGAAAGAGGTTCAAAAATTAGTTAAATAATTATTATTTCAATTTCAAAAGTGGCTTGATTCAATGCAAACTATGGCTAAGTATTATATAAATATTAGAATAACTTTCGATTTCTTATAATAAATAAAAAATCTTGCCTATAACGAACGCTAGGCTTCAGTTCCGGTCCAAATGAACGCTCTGAAAAAAAAACCGACGCGCGTCTTCGTGCACCAAATATCCATTAAAGTTCGTCAAAATTGATCACTTTCGTTTAAAACAATCAAATCACAAAATAACGTAACACTGTCGACCGCGTAAAGTCACTTTCGGGCACTTTGAAATAAGTTTTGTGTCGAGTCGACGCATTTCGTTGAAGAGTTAAAAACTGTTGGCGAAATGAGTAACATGAACGCATGCTTTACTCATAGTAGTGAGACACTGGTGGGACACACGTTAGAGACTGTGGTACATTATGTGACGACGAGGGCAGATGCTGTGCCCCTTTAGAAAGGGGTTCCATGTCGATGTATTGTTGATTTATAAAAAAGAAATAATTCCTATATCCGGCCGTATACTGCACAAGCGCAAACTAACACACTCACATTTAATACTATATATATATATATATATATATATGAGAATAGTGACATGCGTTTTTTTCTTTTTTTGAAATTATAGTTTACGTGTAACTTTGACAAATGTGACATTCAGATTTATTTTTGTTAATGATGCATGCAGAATTTGCTTCTATATATTTTTGAAACCGATTTCCAAATTTGTAATAGCCGTTTTTCTATTTGTACAATTGTAAAAAATTAAACATCTATCAAAATTCTTTATTGCAAAATAGTAAAACTTTATGTGTTAAATACACACACACACACACATACACACACACACACACACACACACACACACACACACCCACACACACACACACACACACACACTCACACACTCACACACTCACACACACACACACACACACACACACACACACACACACACACACACACACACACACACACACACACACACACACACACACACATATATATATATATATATATATATATATATATATATATACCCCTGCGGAATGGGGGATAGAATACACCCGCAATCGTAAGAGGCGACCAATGGGCAAGCAATGCCATTGTTATCAAAAGACAGACACACAGAAAATATGGCTACTAAATTTATTTATTTCACGGAAATATCATATTATTACGTTTAAATATTTTATTATTCAATTACTACTACTACTATTACTATTACTATTTTATTTAATAGCGCGAGATATATTTAATTGCGGTCTTATAAACAATTAAGTTTAAGTAATAAAATATTCATTTGTCGCATCCAATTCTACTCTTTCGCTTAATGCAGAGAAGACAATTTTCAGTACAGTTATAATATAGAACTGAGAAGAATAACTAAAAAAATTAGCAACTAAAATTTTTTTAAGGGCGAAATTTTTTTTATTTAAAATCTTATTATAATGATTGCTTACGTCTTTCATTTGGGAGATATTTTAACTATTTAGAGTGATGGTCTTTTTTGGCTAATAATTTTGAAAAACTTGTTAATGGAAACTAATTAAATATTTTAAAAATGCGCTTGAAACTGTGTTAAAAATACTAAATCGGAGAATCATCTCAAATTTTCAAGAAGGAATGAATGAATGAATGAAGAACAAACTTGCCAAAACATCAATTGAAAAAAATATAGATTCGCACGAAGCAAATCAAAAGTAACTTAATTAACAGTTCGGTTATAAACATCTTCGACTGAAAAATGCTTTTTTCATAAATGAGGATAGACAATCGTTTATAAATACTTTCTTACTATCTTTGGTCAATTAATTTGATCTTTGAACACCCGCTTCATTTATATTTGTCAAGCATACATACTCTTTCATTCAATCATATTGATCTATTTATTCCGGTGACGACCCTACATTCTCACTCCATGAGGTCAAAAGATAGATAACGTTTAAATATTGATTCAAATACGTTATTAATTAATTTGTCAAAATACTATTTTCAAAACTTAAAATACAATATAATTAGAAATCAGTTTAAATTTTTTCTAAGTGTATATAATTTTTATTTATTTGGTCAAAACTTAAATAAATGATATAACGCCTGAGCTTATGTAATCCGCAGAACATATCAGCTAACGTAATTGATATATTGACAGTGTATTGCTTTACTCGATGAATTCAAATTACATTGTTTGTATGCTGCGAAATTCATATAATCTTATTTTCTAAATTAAAAAAAACCGCATTTAATCAAGTAAAATATTACACTAAAATTAATGTAAGTGTAAAAAAAACGGTACTTTTTAGTAGATCAGAAAAATTTTTTTAGAAATCACTTAAAACATATTTAGGTATGACAAACTTGTATGGGGGCACTACAATGGATAGTGCTACAGAACCATAAATATACAGGTAATAAGAATATAATGAAAATATAATCCTAACTAAACATATTAACTTGAAAACTATAAATTTTCACACATTTTGAGTAAATAAAACCATAATAGAACTTGTTCGCGGTTACATTTTACCCTTAAAAGTAGGATAAAAAAGTGCCCTTAAAACTAGATAAATCCCCTAAAAAAACGATGGTTTAAAGGGTACACGAATTTACACAAAAAGGGTAAAAACTAAATCTGCACCAGTCAACAGTTTCAATTAAAATATCTCGAGCACCCCAAGTTAAATTCACTGTGTCAGTTACCTGTCTGGCGACTTCAGCTATACTGTGCCTCAATTTATTTACAGGTATACAAATATTACTGTTTTGCATGCAAATATATGAAATGCGATCTTTTGTATTGAATCATAATTTATTTCGTAAATACTACCATTTAGTTTAATTACATTTTTAATTACAATTTGTATAAACAATTACGTCCACATTCATATAATTTCAAATCAAACCACTTTTAATTACAATTGTGATTATTGTTTATGAAATATAAGTTTCTCTTTCTAATTATATTTAAGTTACTGAAAAAGTATGGCTTATATATGACAACTTATTTGCATGCAAATATAAAAAAAAGTAATAAATATATGTATATAGACAAAATTTGTAAAAATTTCATCTGTATTTTAAATCTAACCACTTTTAATGACGATAGAAGTAATTCGTGATTTTTGTTCAAGAGATATAAGTTTCGTTAATCAAAAGTTTACATACAAATAAAATGATTTTTTGTTGTTACTAATAAAGTAATGGAAAAGTGAAAAAGTTCTTTCTAAAATGGAATTTCGTTTATATTATATGTGTTTAACTGACTATAAAAACGTTTTAGATATTTTAAATTAATTAATTAAACCGAAGAAATTGTATTAGGATTATAATTATAATTTGTAATAAATAAATATTTAATTGTGTAATTTTACATATATTTGTTAAAAAGTAAAAAAAAGTGTGTGTGTGTGTTAAAAATGAATTTTAATCGAAGAATAAATATATTTGAATAATAGACAAGAGTTTAAAAAACAATATATAAATATATTTATAATGTGTGGTAAGGGCGTATAAAGTAGGTTAACATATTTTCAGTTTTTATGTGAAAAGTCAGGTAGATATTTGATCTAGTGTTAGTATGTGGATGTGTTTGTCAAGTATTATACCTTTAGCCTGGGTATTATAGTATTGATAATAGCGGTTAGAATTAAAAGATTCGTAACTACGTAATAATGTAAAGTATTAAAAAACTGGGGTTCACTGAGATTTTGCAAACGTATGTGAAGCAAAAAGATGAACCCCCCTTGTCATCAGCAGATGTACATACAACCCATTTTCATGTCACGGCAGATCTCTAAACAGTACAGTAGTAGTTCTAAGCACACCTGGACTGTGTACCCTCTCCGTTTCGCGAGAGAGACTTGTTTTAAGTACGACGTTAAAAAAACCCGAATCGAATAGGACATTTGGGGATGCTTTTTCAATAGGGTTACATAATGCAATCTGAAGCGAACCCTATATAGATGCAATGCCGTTCATTTTTCACCCCTACCGTATGGCGTTACGTTGCAATGCACGTCTGTGTGTAGTAGTCATAGTGTACTCCGTTCATTTCATACCCGTCCACCACCAGCGTTTTATCCCAATCCCTCTACCCCTTGCTTTGCTTTGCTTTCCTCTGCTATGCTCTGCTCTGCTCTACTCTACTCTGCCCTGCTTTGCTTTACTTGCCGTTTGCCGCCAGCCAAAATCTAAAAAACCAAGCTTGTACAGCCGCCAAAACGTTACACCCTTTTCCGTTTCTGCGTACACACAATACGTACACATGTGTGCGAACATATGTGCCCGAACCAAACATATCATTCGCTAAATTTATACTCAACGCTACTGCATTTCAAAATAAATCTATTTTTTTCTTAAATATTAAAATATAATACAAACACTTTAAAACTATATAAAACCACTTCAATTAATTTATCAATTGTTTTTTTCTGAATGATGATAATTCAATACAAAAAAAAAAAATTAAAGCCAAAAAAATTACAAAAACTCAAATATATCAACGTGAACTATTTTTAAATAAGTTTTAAAAATTACGTCTTATTACGTTAACCACATACCATCTTAAAGTTACTATGATACATGTTACTAGTAATGTATATCGTTTCAGTTTTTGTTTTCTTAAATTTTCTATTTTACACAAATATTTTATCTTTGTGAAAATGATAAGCAATATTGAACATCTCCCATATTGCGATCAAAGAACAGTATTATAAGATAGTTTTCCAGTATTGATCATTTCAATTCCATTGTTAGTTCGATCAAAATTCCAAAATTTATTTTATGATCCGTTAAAAGCAATACTTGAGTTTTAAGCGAACTAATACCGCAGTTGATATAATCGATATAGGAAAGTACCCTATAATAGTGTTCTCTGTTCGTACTATGACAGATTTTCAATATTGACTACCGATTTCGCGAAAATAAAATATTTACGTAAAATAACATATTTAAATCCAATGTGCACAAGTTAAGATTTTATGATTTTTACTATATATCAATTAATTGAGCAAAGACAACTATTAAAATTAAAAACTAAATGTTTAGTTATTATATCTATCAATGTTAAATTAACATTAAATGCGTTTGTTTTCAAAAATATACGAACTGAATCGTTAAATAGAATAATTATTTAACCAAAATTTATACTGTTTTATGATTAGTCATATTCTGTAAATAATTGCGAATTTTATATTTATCTTCTATTCCTGAATAGAATTTTTTTTTGGAATATCGTTGCGTGTGTGTGTGTGTGTGTGTGTGTGTGTGTACGCATGTGTGTGTGTATGTGTGTGTGTTTGTGTGTGTGTGTGTGTGTGTGTGTGTGTGTGTGTGTGTGTGTGTGCGTGTGTGTACGAGTTTGTGTGAACTGTCTAAATCTATAATCATGAAACTTTAGACATAAGATTTCTACATAGCTCCCAAAAAAACCCTCTTATTTTTGAAATGCAACCGAAAATGCATGTTTACTGTAAGAATTTTGTGTCGTTTCTGCAATATCACTGAAACAGCGTGCAGCTGTAGGTTTTTTGTAAGTGCGATATAGCAAATATAGTAATATTCAAAATTAAAGATTTGCTCGAAATGCTTCTTCATAAAGCTTAACAATTACTAGAAATTCTACTGAAATTCTTAAATTTGTCATTTATGTTGCCATAAATACGAAGATATGGAAAATAATATTTTATAAATCGATGCCAGCCAATATTTTGTGCGGGCCACTTCAGTGTTTCTAATAAGTAATTAGAATAATATAAATATAATTGCAACAATAATATATAGTATTTCTATTTATTACTTGTAAATAATTCATATGAAGACAAATGTTAGTAAAAATTAAGAGACTGAAAATCAAATTTTATGAATTCATAATTTAAAATAAAATAAAATGTAGATGATGGGAATGAGTAATATCATTGGGCTTCTGATCTCCCCCTTTTGTTGGATATGACATGATGTATTGCCCACAATGTGTTTGAAATTATTCTTCTTTCGTAATCTCATGGCTGGAAAAATATACAGCCTTCGACGTGTACATCACGAACTCATGACTGTTCGTCAACATGTAGTATATTGAGGGCGAAATATAAACCTTTCACAATATAAGCATCGTCTATAAAATAACTAATTAGCTTAAATTTATCACACTTATGGTGACAAAGGCGCATTCAGACGGATTCAGAATACCAAACTGAATGTAGTCTTAAATATTAAATAACAATAGTATTGATTTCTATTTACCAACAAGGTATCAAATAGTTTTGCTGCAAATGCATTATAGCGTGATTCACTTACTTCTGAATCAGTTTAACTGCACAAATGCTTAAAACAACAACAATAACAGGAAAAGCATATTTAGCGAATGAGCGCTTTGCATTTTCTGTGTAAATAATGTTTAAAACGTATAATTTTACATGGTTTATTCATCATTAACAATATTGCGCCTAGATGTATGCAACCCATGATATTAGTTTGTTTATTGCCAACAATATCATTTATATTTTGCTAGATTTAACGAAATCATTGAAACAACCGCTTAATAGCTAATTTTTTGTATATGTGTGATTTACTTATTTAGTAGTTTCCCTGCTGTAAGATATTTCGAATACTACATGATTTACCGTCACATTAATAAATAACGCCTATGCTTATGCAACCCGTGATACTTGTTAGCTTGATTGCAGTAGTTTAGTAGATTAAATGATTTACGTTTTAGTTAGTTTATTTATTACAACGGATATCATATTATTAAAACAACCTTTTTTTAAAATGTAATCTACTTTTATTTATAACAAACTAGAATAAATAGGGTGATTCACTTCTTAAAAAAGTAAGCAAATTTTTTTGCTAAACATATACGTAGTTGTCTAAATATAGGCGTGAGAATTCAATTTTTGTTTTATTTAATTTTTTTGTTAATAATTTAGTACTGTTATTATAATTTTCCAAAAACAAAACATATGTTGATTATTTTATGATTTGTTGGGACTGTTCAATACATGTTCAGCAAATGTTGAGAAAACTGTTTTATTTTTGAAACTCTTTAATTCTAGTTCGAAAAGAACTTTCCGTCTATATACAGACACTTAAAAGATATTATCAGACACCAGGTAAATTTATACTTTTCTCCGATATTTTCATTCAACATGAACATACCATTTCATTTGGCTCTCACCTATTCTACGTATGTTACTTTTTACAATATCGCTTATAAACCCACACATTTCACTCTTGGATACACCATTAGAACCTCTTCAAAATTTTAATTCCAGAGTCACGCGCTTTTTATTACATTCCCATACATCAACGATGGCAAACACACACCATTGTATATGCAATACATTCATTCCATTTGTCTACAATTATAACGTAATTGATTTAAACTAATGTATTTTTACCATATAAGTGACGTCATATATTCACACCTTACTTACCTTTAATACAGATTGGTCATCACTTGTAACTCACACAATAATACTGTTAATTTTAATAAATTACATCAAAATTACAATAAAATGTGTGTACTTAATAATATGAAATATACTGTAAATCTATAAATTAAAAACTTTAATCCAATGAATAGTGATACAACGAACATATTTTTCTACAAACAGTACAAAATTTAATACACACAAAAACAGCAAGATTCAGATTAGCAATATTATAAATTAATGTTCGGGCCAAACGGGCCAGTCCGTCCTCGCGAACACTACAGAAACAGTCTCGTAAACATGGAATTGTTATCATTGTTTTAATAATAGTAGATTAATTAGTTTCTTCACGATGAAAACCCTACAATTGATTATAATTACCGTATTAATTAACATAACGAATTAGTTTTGAACTAGACAAAATCACATGGTTAGGCAATACAAATGTTAATGAACAGAAACAATCACACTTTTTTTATTATATAGCACAATAAAGAACAAGATTATGGCAGAAGTTCGATCTCACCATTATTATGTAAAGAACTATACTTCATTGGTACGCCATTTTGTTTTATGGTGACAATAACTTTGGTAAATGCTTCCTGTTTAATTAAAATTTATTTATTCTTTGTAAAACCAAAACAAACATGACGACTGGTCGCCATTAGAAAAATGTGCGCTACAATTTTTATCTAATCGCCTGCAGTAGACTATCTGAATCTATTATGGAATCGGGTTTGTTTAGGCCTGCTCCTGTCGACAACATGTACTCTGATACAGAGATGTAAAGTGCTATGTTCAGTCCTACAATGGCGGCTATGGTGACGTTCTTCTGCAAAATTATACATGTCGCCACACATAAGCCGACGTACGTCATATATCTTGCAAAGTTTACGTAAGACGCTCGTGGACCCAAACTTGAATCTGAAATAAACATTAAATTATTACTAAATGCGATTCAACTAAATTTATTCTATTTTTTTTAAGACTAGTACTTAGATATGTTTGAGAAAGCGTAGCAGTACTTTTCGATTTAATACAAAACTATTTCTATATATTGTAACGAGACTACCAGGTGTACCAAAATATAGGAACTAAATACGGGTAGCCTATATAAATAATCCAAAAAGTTCCACAGAACCTTAAAATGTTCTGAACTCTCCACGGGGAAATATAAGCAATCAGAAATCAATGTTAGTTGTGAGTCACTAATTAGCGTTAGTTATAAGTTTTCAGCAATAAAAGGAAGCGTGATATTTAAAGATAGATAGCAAACTATTGGTGTTTAAATAAATATAGGATAGTGTTTAATAGTGTTTAATTTCTCAACCCAAATAGTAAAAACATTATAATGTTTTTCTAACCGTGTAGATATAGAGAATTGTTAAGACTCCCGCTTAGGGATCGTGACGTAACTAGGTTGTTTGTTCAATACTTAATTATGAAATTTCAATATATGAAATTATTCGTCAATAAAACGGCAGTGAAGTTATTGTAATTTAAATTTGCAAGACAATTATCAATCGCGTTTTAATATAAATGAGTAATATTTATAATAATATAATATTGTCATATATATGTAATTTTTAACGTAATATGAACATGGCATACCTATTACCAATTGTTAATGATTTGTAGAAACTTACCAGTACAGACATTATTATTTATTTCGTATCCGTCAGCACACTGATCGCACATATCTGGACCATCTCCAGAACATCCTTCGCAGGCTCGATCACAATCTAAACATGTATATATGTATAATTAAAAATAGCCGAACAAATTGAGAATATCAAAACGAACCTAAGCATTTGTATGACCCTTCAGTGTTGACGCAAAACTGTGAATTCAAACACGTGGGTGTCTCAAACGCGCATTCGTTTATGTCCAAGCAACCTCGTTCGGGCTCCATCAGCCAACCAGTCGCACATTTAGCACATCCTAAACAAAACAAAATTATAATTATGAGCCCGTGACTTCATATCCAAATGCAAATGTTAGTTAGGTTTTTGAGTTTAGAAATTTATTTTTAAACAAATGGCGAGTAACCGAAAAAAAAAAAAAATATATATATATATATATATATATATATATATATATCTAATATTATGGACTATTTTCAAGAAATTCTGTGTGTGTGTATATGGTTCGTAGGCAAATCTTATATTTTTGAAAAGAATGTAAAAATCAGATTTGCAAGTTTACTCTAGTCATATTTTGTAGTTTCTGCAATATCTCCGAAACTACTGCACTTAGGGTAGAAGTAGTTACAATTAAAATGAAAGATATTAATATCGCACACAATTTTTATTTGAAAAATATCTTCAAATAGTTTACTAGTTTCGAGAAAATTACTATTGATATTAAATTCTCATTTATGTTCGAAATCGATTCACCTTTATTTCCAGCTTCTTTGCAGGAACCATCGCAAGCTTGGTGACATTTCGAACAAAGTAATTTCGAATCATCTTTATATGAAACATAATAACCATCAGCGCATTCCAAACAGTTCTCCCCTAAGTAGCCAGTATCACAAATACAAGAACCATTCCCTTTACGAGTACCAGCACCTCTGCATTTTCCATTCTTACTACACACATTATCCGGATATCCTGGACATGGGGAACATTCTGGTCCAAATTGATTTTCCAGGCAACAGCTCTTCAGATTTATTACACATAACCATTCATGTAAATCTACAAAAAATCATACATATAATAAAACACCCAAAAAAACAATAAATAAAAACTACGGGTGAGTGGCAGCACTCACGATTAAAGAGTTTGCATTGAAGATACAAACACTCGCATCGATGTTTACACATCAAAAACTAGTATTATCGGAAATATTCGAATATATTTTGAAATAAAAGTGTATTAAATCAAATACCTGGGTAATCTGTTTTCCGTGTAAACCACCAATCCTCGAATAACGTATCGTGTTGTTCAGCTAGAGAAAAACATTGATTTCTACCTTCCTCAACATCTTTACATAAATGTTCTTGTATTTCAATTAAACGTATTTCACTCGTTGCATAGCTGCCTAATTTTTTTTCTTCCCAAGCAGCATCGCCTCCTTCGAATTTACCATTTGCAGTTCTAAGCAAACCCTAATAATAAATGTCATAAAGTTCGAATATTTCATATAAAACAAATTCTTACCCTATTGAACGACACAACTAGAATTTTACACGCTCGACACGCAGGTAAATTCGTTGATCTTATCTGTTCAACTTTGCTAGTAGAAGAATTTACCACAACGTGTAATGTAAAAAGTATTGTAAAGATACTTATAAAAATTAATTTCATTATTTTAAAGTACTAATACCGGCTGATGTTTTAACTGGTCAATAAATTAAACACTAAATAAATAAAAATCGTAGGTATGTATCAGCAATAGTATAAGATATTCGAGACGTTGATATTTAAATCATTTAGGAAGGTACTTATTGGTAAAATAACCTCTAGGCTGTCAAATATATGTTGAGCTTTCATCAAAAATAATCAGGAAAATCATCCTGTATTTACTCAACGTTGTATATTTCGGTATTTTGCCAAACGTTGCGTTGAGTCAATTTACGAATATGTTGCGTACAACAGGTACAACAATATAAAAAAAAATCCCTCTTAGATTTTATTTCATTGCTAGATTTTAGACTACATAATAAATTGTTCAACCAATATTTCAAACAATATACTGTTTCACAATTTCTTGTGCAATTTATTATTCAATTTATTGTGTAGTCTAAAGCAGGTTTTGGAAAAATCGTTATAATTGAATAATTGCCGCAAAATTCGTGAAAAATAAAACAATTACATTTTTAGTTATGGTATCATTTTTAAATTAAGTAGTTTACAAATTTGTTTCTATTATTTTATGTATATATTTAGCGAAATTAGAAATGGATATTCAGCATTGAGTTTCAAGAACGCTTCCTAATCATGCGCAGCTACATGCGCAGTGGCATTGAAAGTAGTTTGATTCTAAGAGATACGTTTTTTTGCTCCTATACCAAATTTGAATTCTCAGTTCTGAACAATAACCACCGATTACTGCTAGTTTAGCAATGAATTCACGCAATACGTTTAAATAATGTTACAAATGAGATTTATAATTTTATTTTGGAATAAAAAAACGCACCTAATTTGCTAATTTGTCTGTTCGTTTGGCTTGCACTATTAACTCTGGTGCAAGTACAAAAATTTATTTAAAACTATATATGTTCTAGCCAAATATATATATATAGTGTTGGTCAAAATAAACTTGCTTATACGTAATAATTTTTATGTTATTATGATGATGAAATAAATTTAAATAACCTGATAACGAAATTTTAATAAATTTTATACTACATCAAGATGGTTAGTGCAGGGTTAACGAACACACTGTTGGTGCAATGTCAAATGTCAGAATCGCAGCTGATGAAGTGATTCATCTACATTAGACATTTATTATCTGTCATTTCCTTTAAAATGTGATCTAAATATAATTCGAATTCTATTGTTTTTCTACTTATGTGCACCGTTAAACATTGTGTAAATTTTCTTACGTACGACTTCTTGTGCCTGTCAGTAAACACGAATTGACGCCGCCTGTAAACATGATTGTAACGTTGCATTTAATTATTTTAGTTTGGTTTACTGAGTGATGTTTAATGTTCCTACTTTGTACTGAAGTAATACTACAACAATGACGAAGAATCTGCATGTAGCGAGTAGCTTTCAAGAGTTAACAAATCTCGTACAAGTTAACTTCAAGAATTTCAAGTCCGTGCAGTACGTCATTTACAATATTTATTGGCGAGGATGAATCGTTATTGTATGTGATTTATTCTAGCTTGTACAAGTCGGCCGAGAAGCTTTTTAATACTGGTTTGGGGAAGGTGCACGATGGCGACGAAGAAATGGCCTACATATATTTTTTACGGTTTATACTCATCTATGAGTACTTGGAAAAGATGAAGAATGACGCCGGTTATACAAAGAAACGTTTAGGTAGTGAATATGCTACTGTTACTATGCAACTTTCGCGACTGAAAGAGATTTTGAGTAGTCGATATGAAGAGAAGAAGAAAACGAATGAGGGTTCGGTGTCGGTCATCGAAGAGATTGCTCCATCGCCATTGGAAAGTCCCGCTAGTCAATTTCCAAGTAAGCGGTCTTTATTTTTCTTTTTGTTATTAACCAGCCACTTAGTTTTTGTTTTGTTTTAGGCGGGTATATAACTTCTTGTGAGTTATTTAATCTTCTACAAAAGGATAATCAGTTAGTTATTCTTGATGCACGACCGAACGATGATTTTCAACAGTCGAGTATGAAGAATCCATGTTGTGTAAACATTCCAGAAGAAATTATAAAATCGGGGTGAGTTTTTTACGTATTTTTTCTTTATAGTCTAATTATTGGGAAAATTACAATGCGACGTCACCAATTTAGATTTATTATGAGTGTCTACGTAATAATTACCTAATTTTCCATAGAGCGACCGATGTAGTAGAATGTTGATTTATCGTCGCTTCTAGTTTCCAAATATTCAAATCAATTGCATTGCGTTAGATGGCGCGTGGCTCATATTTACCACATAACCCCGTATTTTTTATATTATTCATTAATAAATACTACGTATTTTATTCCGCGACAGCATATGTATAAACATGTATATTAAATTTCAAACATTTCTCGTGCCAATACAATGATACAAATATACTCATATATTTTTTCTCATTTCTTGACTCGCTAATTTTCTACATATATTTGAAATTATAGGTCCGTAGCACGGACAAGCTACTAAGCCAGTATTAGCGTGCTATTTGTGTGATATTTTTCGCTAATACAGGCTTAGTAGCTTGTTCGAGCTACGGACCATTATGTTTAGTTTTCAAAATAAGCTTAAACCTCAACAAAATAATATTTTTTCAAACATATTTACAACATCTGTTATTTTTATCGGAATTATTTTTACTGTAAACACAGCCGTATCGCGAAACATGACTTAAGTAATCATGCACAAACAGGAGGTTTTTTAAATTAAAAGTTTCATAATTTTACCTTCAACTGTTTAAGCTATAAAGCGCTCACACCACACAAATACGCGCACGCGCATACTTAACATTCTAGAGATTGAATTGAGTTGTGACATCGAGAGAGATACAATGCTTCCCCTTCTCCAAATTCAAAACCGGGGTATAGCAATATGAGATATTAGCATTGTGTAAATGGCCGAAAAATGAGGTAATTGTGGTACGAGCTGAATTTCAAGGGTATAGCGGAAGAATTTTGCAAAACGTTGCAATGCCACCACACATGCCAAGGATGTATTTATGATATAGAATTACTTTTGGTTTAGTTAAGGGTCGTAATAAAAAGTTATTTACAAATGAAAATTCAAATATTTTACCCAGCAGTTCAGACTAGCTGCTGTGAGCGCTGGTGGTGGTTATATCTCTAAGCTCAACCTGTCAAATCTGTTAGATATTATAACTTTTACTCAACGTAATGGACCGATAGCAACAAGGGATATTGTTTAATATTAAATCAAACAATACGGGAGAAGAACAAATCAAAATTAATGATTAAGAGTTAAATTTTGAAACATATTTAAATTACAGAAAGTGACACATTGAGTTTCTAGATATCACCACCACATGCGCTCGCGGTAGAACACAAGTAAAAAATATTTGAATTTTCATTTGTAAATAACTTTTTATTTCGACGCTTAACAAAACCAAAAGTAACTCTATATCATAAACACATCCTTGGCATGTGTGGTGGCAATGCAACGTTTTGCAAAATTCTTCCGCTTTACCCTCTAAATTCTGCTCGTACCACAATTACTTCACTTTTCGGCCATTTACGCAATGCTAATATCTCATATTGCTATACCCCGGTTTTGAATTTGGAGCAGGGGAAGCTAAAATGTACTCTTTTCAATTTCGGATCTCTATTGTTCCATGATTCCTAAACTTATGCAACGTGTAAAGAAAGTAACAAAACAAATTAGAAATTGTGTTAATAGGTTTATTTAAATTTTTGCAATTTAGGATAGGCGTAATCATATATTATAGCTTTAAACACCACTATTAATTTTTTTTTTGATAAAAGTAGCAATTCGTGAACAAAATTAACAACTCGCTCTCTGGCGGCAATACTAATGTACTAAAAATTGGTGATTACGCCAGACATTAATGAACCGAGCAGCTGTTTATTTGTTTCATTAATTCTAAACCAGCAAAATATCTATCATAATTTACGAAGTAAATTCTTCCGCCAACTCACAATATAAAATAACAGCAACAATCAAAATACATTTTTCATGAACAAAAAATAAAAAATTCTGACCCTAGCGTGATTCGTTTTGGCAAAGAACGGATTGAATCAGTTCACTTTATTGCATATTTCGTTTAGGTGCACTTCGTGTGTCCAATCATAGCCTCTATCACAACTGTCAAACACATTGTTCATTACGTCCGACATTTTTTTTAAGGCTACTATAGCCGCCAACGACAATTTCGTTCACGAATTACGCCAAAATGCACAAACGTTTAACATTTGTCAAAAACTAGAGATATCTTAGTTTTTTAAATGAATTCTGAATAAGTTTCATGATATATTATAATATTTTGTGCTTCGTTTAATAACACCGAGATCGTATATTTATTACTATTTCTCTCATACTCTTTTCGAATGTCTTATTTAAGGTAAAGAAATATATAGTATCCCTTTACCTCTTCAGGATTTTCCACGCGTTTGTTGAATCTCATGAAGTTTTTGAATATTTGTATTGATAAATGTGACTGTTAGAAATCGTTATGATTCATGACATGATTGTCTACTTATATTTCAGAACAAACAATAAGCTTAACTTGATTGTTCTCACTTCACCCACATTTCGATGTGCGTTGAGGGAAATTAAAACACTTAGATTTCTATTCAATTACCGTTTATTTTTAAAATGTTCGTAGGCTATCAGCAAACAAATTGAGCGAACAAGTACCAAAAGATAGTATTTCACAATGGGAGAAACGTTGGAAAAGCAGTTTGACCATTTTGGTGGATTGGTCGTCGACAAAAGAAAATATAACTGCTTCCAAATTAAGCGTTTTAAAAGATATTCTAATAAATGTACGTTAACAATGTAGAAGGATCTCTTAGAGATTTTGACTGAAATCTATTTTTTACTTTAGTGGGACACCGGGGTGAATAATAATAACATGCCGATCATTTTGACCGGTGGTTATTTAGATTGGCTTCAAAAATACCCTATGTATTGTACCAATCCAGATGTTGTTTATAATGTTCAAAATTCGGTTTTGAATGATTTATTAGATCTTGGTAAGTTCGTCATTTTTTTTTGTTCACGCAGAAAATATTCGTCTAAACATTTAACGATTTTTTTCTATTTATTATTATTAATCAAATTGGGGAAAATATCTTTTTTTTATCATAGACACCATTGAATATCCATCCACTGAAGATACAATTCCTGGAATATGTGGAAAACCATCAAACCTACTACCTGCCTTCGATCGATCAACTAAGGTAGAATATTTGATTTATCGCTTAATTTTTTTTTTGTTCAATGCTATTTTTGGATTTAAGCCGTATTCTTTAGAAAACATCTAAAAAATTTGTCAATGCGTCATAAATATTTCATACATATATTTTTATTAACTAAATATATTACAATCTTTTTAGGAAGTGGTTGATTATTTTAGTTTGTTTTTCTAAAAAAATACACAGTGTTTGATTTATATTTAGACATAAAATACACATGCAGACTAAGTGGCTACGTTTATGTCACACATCTAATTAAATTCATACTGAACTAAGCGTGTTAGCTGTTTGTATCGAATATTTTGACTACAACGTCAGTACTTGCTTGGTTAGATTAATTCCAGTTCGTTTCGAAATTCTATATTTCTAAATTGAATAATGGCCCATTTTGACAGTTAATTAAAAAAATCTCTAGTTAACTATAAATATATAACGAAGGTTTTTATATTAAACAGTATTTAATTACCAAACCACAGTCATTTGACTAGTTTTTTTTAACTATTGGGTACCACATCGTCTCTGGTTAGAATATCGGTTTTAGATCAGTAACGTTATATTGCATTTTTTTTAATATTTTCTAAACTGTATTATTAATAATTTATAAAAATTCTCGTTATTATTCGTTTCGTATCCATTGTTATAAGCTTAAAATAGACTGATCCAACAAGGAATTTCGTTTAGAATTGAACCTCAATTCTTGGACTTAAATCCAAATCAAGTCGTTCATTAAAAAATATATATTTTCTATTTCGATACCGTCTACTGAATATAATGTTTTTACTCTAAATGTAGCCGGTAGCAACTTCAGAGAAAGTATTAACCCTTCAAGAAAATGTCTTCAACAAAGAAAAAGAACTGGAGCTTAAACAAATCGAATACGAAAAGAATGTGGAAGAGTTGATGAAGAAACGTCAACAAGAAGCTGAAGAAGGTATGCGACTAGAGTTGCAACAACGCGAAGAAAAACTGCTGGAAGATAAAGAAGCGCTAGTGAAGAAACAACTAGAAATTGATGACGAAAACGAAAAGCTTCGAGCTGAAGTAGAAAATCTTAAATTCGTTCTCGACAATCAAACCAGTGTACCTGTCCCAGATGAGTCGGATGTGAGGCTAAAGTAAGAATATTTTCAATTTCAAAACAGGTTTATTGCGTACCACACAGTGGTCTAGTTGGGTCAATTTGAACTATTTTATCGAGGAAAACATCGCCATATAACAAATTTTAGTTACAAAACAGAAAATAAATGAGTACATCACAATGAGGTTCATATACGTCAAAAAGTGCAAATATGTTTAATATTAAAAGAATTATATTTTAAATTAATTTACATTTAGCATTCAAAGTTACAACCTTTTGTTTTGCTCGGCACAACGCCATTGTAGTTGCTCTGTTATGATATTTGGAGGTGACCTCATGAATTCAGATGGGGAAAACATCGAAATAAAGTATTTTGTATTATTTAAAATGCAATGAATGCAACTGATATCGAATAAAACAGTAATTCTGAATATATTTCTTTATTACATTGCAATCGTCCACCGTTTCAACCATAGTCTGCATGATTTTTAAAGCTTCTGTCGAAACTGACAGTAAAATCTATAAATGATTTGTTGATTGCAGAACTAATCATATAAGCATTTTTTGAGTTTTATTTTTAAAAATGCTACATCTTACTGTTTCAAGTAAAGAATGTAAGATTGGGGATTGGCGACTGGTACATATTTATTTGAAGACAAATATAACGTATCTAGTTACAGCAATGTGATTTATTTTTTTGTATTACATTTACTCTTATTTATTTTTATTCCACAATAGATCTGATCGTGCAAAATAAGATCACCCCATTTAACCCTAAATTATAACATTTATTGTAATTATAACTTCAATAACAGCTTACAATTTATCTTATTTCTGTTTAATATTTAATTGATAATTCTA
Organism: Nebria salina; assembly: GCA_944039245.1. Taxonomy (NCBI): domain Eukaryota; kingdom Metazoa; phylum Arthropoda; class Insecta; order Coleoptera; family Carabidae; genus Nebria; species Nebria salina. The sequence continues at coordinate 6,064,344 of OX063288.1, read as the reverse complement.
TCCATTAACGCACATTCTGTTTTGTTTTTATATGTTATAAAATAGATTCCTTTTGTTTAGGTTACTTCAAGAAGCCAGAGAAAAGAAGAAGGATCTGAATATTTCGGAAATCACTGCATTCCCATTAGAAAATAAGAAATACACCGAGGTGAGTTGTTTCTATTTATACTATATTTATTAGTTAGGCTTATCTAAGCATTTATTTAGTATGAATTTATAAAATATTAACAGAAAAAAAATTTTAAAATCATTTTCAAACTTCTTCGTCACACCTGGTTTTCCGCTACGTCAGAGTTAGAGTGGTGTATGTTCAATACGTAGGTTTAATTTTTTTCTGCAGATATAGTGTTGTGTTCGGTATTCAGTTATTAAGGACAAATTTACTCTGAGGTACGACTAGAACGCTTTTTTATGTAGCTCAACGTAGTTTTCTTAAATTATAAACTTAGTTATTCAATTTGAAACATGTTTGCTCTCTTGTTTCGTCCTTAAGTGTGAAATTATCCCGGCTAATACTTGTATGACTATTTGAATCTAAAAAACCGCTTTGAGATAATTCTTTATAGTACTTTTGACCGTGCTTTTTTCAAGGTCACTCGCATTTTATAGCTTTCTACTGCGTCTTTACTTCCACAAGAAACTATGCATATATGTCTCAAGCCAAGGTTTGGCAAATTTATGCCTTGTGCATAAATAATTTGCATTTTATTGAATAATAGTAATAGTGTTTTTTTTTTAATATTAATTTCAAACAAATATAAGCCTACTGGAGGTCTCTTCTGTATTTACTGCAGTGTTGAATTATATAAATCGTGATAAATTTTCGTGCGTTGAACATGTACCTTGGATGACGTCACGTATAACATGCGGTTTCAGGACCTCGATTTCAATTGTGCTATTTAATATAGCACGTTGTTATTTGGAAATCTGTTAGGGAATTAGTGTTACTTGCAAAAGTAGTAGTGCGGTCATTCGATTTCTTTTTCATTAAATTAGTTTTATATACATATTTGCATATGCGGCAGTTGACTTAAACAACTTTTTTTTTCCTACTTGAATAGTATTATTATGAGCAGAAATAATATATGTCTTCAAATTTATTTAATTGAGTATTTTTTATAGGTGCATCGGAAATAATATACAAATTTATAAAAACAATATCATTTAACAACATATGTGTTTCAACTATCTCATTCGTTTTGTTCCTTTTTTTACCTAATGTACCTGATTTATCGAAATATACTGTTATATAAGATAAGTACCAATAATATGAAAAAACCCTAAATACCTAATCCACTTACAGATCATTGCGTAAAAATTCACATTAAGGGTTGTTTTTATTAGGTATCATACAAGTTGGCATGTAATTAGCGATTTTAGACACTGTTTTATATTTATTTTATTTTAGTCGTATTTCATTAAACTAATTAGATAGACATTATTGCTAAAAACCAACTGGACTACTGTTTAGTTAAAATTCTTACAAATTGCTTAAGGGTTAAAGAGGATAAATAAAGAGTATATTTATTAATTGTTTCAATAGCGGTTTATGATAAGGTTTGCTTTCGTCATTTCTATATAGTATAGGTTGGTGTTGGGGTACTAGTTTGGATTAGTTAAATAACCTGACTCTCTTTGCTCAGTACCCTAATCAATTTCCGTGCGTACTATTAGAAGATTATGTTCATTTTATATAAAACCCATTAAATTTTGGAAATTATTGGTTTCGTTGCAGCAATTTATTTTTTCAGAAACTTGTATATTCAGGCAAAAGTATTAAACAAATCTTACGAGCCGACTTTGTTTTAAATAAACCCTTTTTTTTTTTCGAACATAAATATATCCGAAATTTCAATTATTATTATTATTTGATCTTAAATTTTTGGTAACTTCGAATTCATAAAAACCAAAACACTATAAATTCATATCTCACTCAATAGAAAAGATACATTTCTAAAAAGTAGTAAGAAAATAGAAATTTTTGTAATTTTTTTAATCTGTATATCGAAATTTTTAATTCTGCAATGGCGAATTTTCGTATGGGTGTATTTAAAATAATTGATAAAAAAGCATTAATAACGTGTAAATGGTAAGCATATTTTATTATTATTAAATTTAAAGCGATTTACATCAAGAGTGTGGACGAAAGATTCCTCGGCTGTGATTGGTCGCTGCCATTCATTTACTAAATAATGCGGTATATATGGAGTGCATGGTTCATATTTACTTATACTCTTTAAATCTAGAGGACCTCATAATATAATTACACCCCGTATTTTTTATGTTAAACCTGAATAAATCCTGCGTATGTTATTCTTCGGCAGCATATGTCTATCTATTATAGAAACATTTATATAAAATTTCAAACATTTCGCGAGCTAGTACAACGAATTTATTATTATTTATAATGCGTTTCTTCGAACTATGACTCGTGAGCATGTTCTTCTTTCGTTATCAGTTATCCCCACTCTTCTATTTTGTGATCAGAAAATAACAGCTCCCTTTCCTCTCTGTGACTCATACAATTTCACCATGGCGCGTATTTGTGAAAAAGTGACAAAAGAAATGAGTATTGGATTATTTGAATGAGGAGTTTTTGTTTTTAATACGTGGCAAAAGATCACAGATAGTTAATTTGAATATGTCAATTCACGATCACTTTATGTTGTTTCTTTGAGGTTTATATTAAAACCTGATTTAAAATTATCATGATTTAAAAAATCTCGATCATAAAACGAAGAAACAAGTCTAAAGAAATATGCTGTCGCTGAATTAACTAACGGAATTAGAAAAAACCAAAGATTTTAATTTTTCTATAAAAATTTGGCTTTGATAAAAGGGCCCGGGCTGATATATTCTTTCGATACGTACCTGGACTAAATTAAGGCATGTTCCAAAATTCTATTCAGATTGTTGAGCTAATATTATTACGTTGTGTAGTAACTTTGTTTTTATAAAAAAAAAACAGGATATGTTCCAAAATTCAGTTTTTTGTTTGGAGCAATATTTTTAGGTTGCGTTGTATCTTAATTCAAATAATTTAAATGAAGACGGTGTTTTGTTTTAAAAACACATTTCTGTTACGATTGTCGCAGATTTCGGTTGTTTTACTTAATTGTCCGCAATATTATATCAGATTGCACTCAACGTGCAATTTAAATTAAACTCAGTTCGTTAATGTTTAATAAGAATAAGTTCTTGTGTAATTTGAACGAGTGGTTCATTCATTATTATTTGTGTTCGCTATGCAATTGGATTTGATTTGACGAAAAGTGTCGAAAGTGAACGTTTCGCCAGTGTTTTGAAGTGCCAGTCTCAAAATGTTTTGGTCTTTTGTTATTTATACTATTTGGCCCATGCTATTAACTTTTGTATTCCTCGAAATCACGTTCTATGCGCTAAAGAATCTGACTTTTGAATTTCACTTCTTGCAGCGCCGTATCCCAGAAGTTGACCGCACTTGCAAACCTATTAGCAATCAACCATTGGAAACTGTAAGTATTCGTGTTATTTTCAATCAATTCGCTCATATGTCAACACTTACTAAAAATCAAACCGATTATTTTAACATAATTTTTAATGTACCTAATATTGTCAGCCATATCTATAGGTTCATATTTTCACTTTCGGTAGTATGGATTCATCAAATGAAATTTTTGCTTCTACATTGTAGTCACAGTGAATGTTTTTGCTTTAGACTTAGATTTTTTCCCTCCACTGGAATAAATGCGCATAGACGATTTTTGTCTGTGCTAATACATATTAATGCCGCGTTTGCCACTAGTTGGTGTAAAATGTATTTGTTGTATTTAATATGTAATTTTTTATTTGATTACAGGTACCTGGGACTGTGGGGATTCAAAATTTCGGGAACACATGCTTTCAGAATAGTATCTTGCAATGTCTTGCTCAAACGCGCACATTATATCTATACTTTTCTGATAATAACTATCTGTACGATATTAACGAAAATTTAGGTACTTGCGGACATATGACAAAAGCCTTCGCGACTGTAATGAAATCTTTGTGGAGTGGTGAGAAAAAAATTATCGCTCCCACGAACTTCAGAGTAAATATATTTCCGCTTTTATAGTTTTAAGTTGATGCACACATTTAATAACTAATAACCCTGGGCAATTACTATTTATTTATCTAGACTACTTTTATTTACTGGCAGCAAGCCGTTGGGGACTATAACCCAAAGTACGTTGTCGGTGAGCAACAAGATGCCCACGAGTTTATGCTGACCTTAAATAATCTGTTGCACGATGACCTTAAGCAGGATATAGATCGTCCTCGCCAAGTTGTTTGGACCCCCAAACAACAAGCATGGGTTGAACAGGCCGAAGGCAAATACAGTGTCTTTACAGCTACTTTCTTTGGTCAAAGTCGCTACACAATCACTTGTGAAAACTGCGGAAAGTTCAAATCTCGTTACGAGCTTTTTGAACATTTGGCTTTAAATCTACAAATGAATGGAATCATCACAATAGAGGTAATAACAATTTACTGATGACATACACACACACACTTTCTCTCTCTCCCTCTCTCTCCCTCTCTCTCTCACACACACACACACACACACATACATACTTATGTTTATATATCTTCAATTGTGAGTGTCGCCACTCACTCGTTTTTTTTTTTTGATTCTATGATCGATGTAATGAGACGTAAAAATTAATCTGTTTCAGCGCTGCATCGCCAAATACTTTGAGAAACAACCTGTGTCTGGTTATTCTTGCCCTCAGTGTTCAAAACAGATAAATATATTTCAAACGGTTACTCTGGTCGCCCATCCGCCAGTTCTCGTATTTCTTCTGAAACGGTTAGTGTAGATTTTCTATTGTGATTAAAATATATATATATATACATAACTATGAATGTTCTAATTTATGTATGATATAGGTTCTGCGAAAAGCTTGTGCGCGGAAAAGTCAGACTCTCCAAAAATGATGTACACGTACGATATCCGTTGGAAAATCTAGTCGTCCATCATAAACGATACTATCTCTATGCCGTCGTCGTTCATATTGGATCGCTTAATCAAGGTCATTACTATTGCTACTGTCGCCACTTGCGCAACAACAAGTATGTAAAACATTCTTTTAATATATTACTTATATAAGTTACCCAAATATAAATGTTGTTTAACTAATTTTCACATAAATAACCACTTGAGTTTAGTAAATTTAAATAATCAAAACAGCTATATGTAATTTAGTGATTGGTTGAAATAAAATAATTCATTACATTTTTGTAAAGGTGGTACAAGTACAATGATACGCGCGTAACTGAAGTAGAACCAGCCGCCGTAATGCAGCCTAAGGGAGCATTTATGCTCTTCTATCGCATACAAGAAGAAGAAATGTTGGCAAAGATCTTAAAGGATGATGCTTAAAGGGCAAGTTTGTGATTTTAGACAATATTATGTAATTAAGTGTAAATAGTAGTTTTAAAGCTTTTATATAATGTAAGTAAGCTTATTACTGTTGCATACTGCATACATTCAGTCGTACGTTGGATGAGCTACGATTGATACTCGTTAAAATAGTTTTTAAGTGTTTTATTTGCTTAAAATTGCATTTCTTCGTAATAAGTTCATAGTTGGTATTAAACGTTAGCCTAAGTTAGTTAAATGCTAAAAATGTAATTCCGGTGCTATAACTGTAATGATTTCATACAGAATTAAAAAAAAATGCTTGTTTTGATTAGTTATTTTGATACGATTCTTACATTGCAATTGTGGCAATGATACATTTCTTAAGCTTTAGTTATTTATTTCAAATATTTTTTAGATGTGATTGATCAGTCTTAAAAATATTTTAAAAGTTGCGTATTTTTTATTATTATTTGAACAGCATTTATTTCATAATAAGTTTGTAGGTAGCATTAATGTTTAAGTTAGATTATTTAAATGCTAAAAATATCATATAGTTATGGTTGATTTTACATTCAAATATGTTTTTAGATATGATTGATCAGTCTTTAAAATATTTCATATTTTGAACATGATGTGCACGTCGAAGAAGATTTAACTTTATAGGCGTAATTGATTTCCGATCATATTACACATAGAACTAATTATTGTAATCTCTTTGAGTGTATTGTAAATACAAACAGTTATTTGATTTATCACGTCGAAAATTAAAAATAATTCAGTCTGAGTAAATTTTTGAAAACTTTAATACACTTCTAGTTTAAATTCTATTTTCTTACAGTATTTTCCTATTTGCTATAAATAAGTACCCATAACCCTATTTAACATCGAAATATATGTAGATAATAAAAGAAATTTTCAACCAATCCAAAGATTATAAAATCATATATTTTTAGCATTTAATTTAAGTTTATTTAATTTACTATTAATAGATTTGTTGTAAATTAACATTCAATCATATTGTTGCAAATTCAACAAATTGATGTTGCGAATTTATTCCATCTGTGAATGTTAGTTTTATCTAGTTTTAAATTACTTGTTCTCCATTTCATTATTATAAAATTATTTGTTTTCTTGCAATGAAGATTTCTGAAAAATTTTATTCATGCAATACTTGTTTAATTTAATAGCATATTTATATGTTATTAAATTTGCATGTAATCTTCGTTTTTTGTGTTTTCAATAAAAACTTTTTATTTCATTCTATATTCCATTTCATTCGTTCATTGTATTGTACTCAGTTTAACACTTTCGTGTCTAAGTCGTTTTTTTTTTGGAAAATACGCCATCATTTATGATTATGATGTAGTTACAGTGTTAAAACTGAAATAAAGTACAATTTGTTGATAGTATATGCGGCAACTTTTCTTCATTTGTGATTATAAAACAATTTGTTTAGTATTAATACACTTTGTCGGTTTAATCTGCAAAATCCGCAAACCTCGAAAAACACACAAAAAAATTTACTTTAAAAACGTAGACAGAATTGATTACTTTATTATAAATAACTAAAAACATTCCTATTTTACCAAAATTTTCTAAAAATTATGTAATTAACGAATATTTAGTGCGGAAAATAATTAAGTTGGTAATTTTCTTGAGATGATTCATGTAAATAATTTTCTTTGTGAAAATAATACGCCAAAACCGAATTTTTTCAAATGATTTATATTACTAATCAATACACTTTTTGATATAATTAAGAAATCCTTTTACATTATTACCGATTCTCCTTGCAAAATAGTAGACCATAAATGTGGATAATGCAGGTTAAACAAACTTAACTTAATTATATATAAAATCGCCTTATGTATATGTACCACTTTCTTCGTTTCCAATTTTTTTTCATTTAAATGTACTAATTATTTGCTTTCAAATCAGAGTATACATATATGAAAATGATTAAAATCATTTTATTTTTCAAGAACTGTGTTTTATTCAACTTACCTAACCGTTTAGCCTGTAGAGCGCACACATACACACAGACAGACGTTATCCCCAAAAATGGACTAGATTCAGGGAAGGTCAAAAGATATATTTCCTTTAAAATCTCGAGATTGACATTTTTCATGATTTACTTACTTAAGTTTAAGAAAGTAAAAAGCGTGTGACTGCTGTGGAAATAAAATGTTTGTTTGTTTAAATAAGGAGAATATTTAGTGTCTTATAACATATATTTATTTAAAAATATAAGTGCAATAATACAATGCAAAATACATCGGGTATCATCTCTATATAATATTTATAATGAATATATCAACTTTAATCATTTTATAAATATACAATCATAAAATTCGGGAATGTGTATATATAAAATATAAATAGTGCTTAAAGGTAAGACACGTGGAAGAGTTCCGTAAGTCAATATTGTAAAATAAAACTTAATGTGCAGTAAATATTAATACTGCGCCCACATGGCTTGTCTTTTATTATTTATAATTCTTAATTCATATTAATTGTTTCCCATTTTAATTATGAATCAGATTCGTAAAATAAATCTAGTTTGAAGATTGAGTGCGTCAATGGACTTAGTCGTTTCCAATCTAACTCTGAATATCAGAGTCGCAAAGGACATATGGGAATTGTCTTTTATAATTTGGCAATTTTGATTTCTTCTAATACGAGATTAATAAATTCAAAACAATAATTTGTTTCAAAATTTCTCCACTTGAAACCTATACACATAATATGAACAGGGTTTAACATGCAATGTCCCACAAACGTAATTTGGAGATAATTGAATTTAGCTATATGTTATTAATATTCCTATATCGAAACATTTAATTAGTTAACCTACTGTGATACTTGGAAATTACACCAATTGCACCAACTTTCATTATTGGTCAGGTTTTGTAATGCATATAATAATCACTTTAAAATGTGTATGATTAATTGTAGGTATTATAAACGTGTAGTTATTTGAGAAAAACATTTTAGCTTGTTTTTCCTTTTAACATACAATAAATAAAGTTATTAGAAGATAAAAATATAAATATGAAATATTGTACAGTAAATAATGTAAAACGTGTCTTTGTTTGTATTTTTTTTTTTTTTTGTTCTAAATTGTTATGTGGTTTATATTATATATATAACATGCTATAAGAGCGTATAAACATTAAGGTGTGTTCAGTCCACCCACCGAGCATGCATCGATCTTAATTCTTATATTTTTCTCACATTTCTTTCGAAAGTACCACAATTTATGATCGGTTTATGACATCCTTTCACTATTCTAATACGATAATATTAAACGATCAGAATAAATTCTTACGTAGATTCCATGTACGATGAGAGAAAAATCATGCTCATATTTTCAACACTTATGGTTTTTACTTCCTCAGTAGAGGAGCAGATCTAAGTGTCAAAAAATTTGAAAATAATTTAAAAAATGTAAATAATTTTTTTTAGATTATTAAACGTTGATCATGTTCTGAAAAAAACATGTTTTTCGGTTATACGCCTTTAAAGCATGATACTATCTAGTTAGACCTAGACTATCTAATAATCATAGTATGATTATTTAAGTCTACAATGATTCGTGCATGTTATAATAATGTACGTATAAACAAGTTAAAATGACGAGTTTACAATATTCTACGCTTACTAATAATAGCTAGTTTTACATAATTATGGTAATAATTATCTTAACAGTTACCAGCATTTAGAATAAGATGAAATAATAAAATAAATGTATAAGGTATGTTTCTTTTTTGCTATTTACATTTATTAAACAGATACACTGCGTGTTTCTAGTTAATTAAATATGTAGGAGTGCTATAATCAGATGGCATCATTATTTCATTTGTGTGATATTGCATGTTATCTCTTAATCTAACAAAATATATATTTTTTGTTCACTTACGGAACCCTTAATAAATATATCTTAACGTTACGACTAGTTGTTTTTATAAGCTAAACGTTTATATATATATAGAGGGAAGGAAGACGACTGAGCAAATATATTATAAATAGTAAATACGCATACAAAATGGTCGTGGTTGGTTATTGCATAAAATTGCAATTATAAATATTATTATTACTTGTATTTTTTTTTTTTGAAAAAATGATTACATATACGAGAGGAACCATGCATTGCCGCGGTAACCGTATCGATAAGCCATCATAATACAAAAAATGAGCAAACTATTGATTTGGTGCGTGTTTAGGGTACTCATGGACGAGTTGTTTGTTGTTTCATTGTGTTGTGGAGTTTTTGGTGTTCCCGGGGTTAGGACTCTAGTGATATCGAGTGGACTGGTTACTTCAATACTATGGGTGCCGCTGCCATCTTCGTCGGAATCGTCATCCGCTTCATCGGTAGGCGTGTTTGTTTGTTTCTTCGGTAATTTCTCGTTCATTACGTTGCATAGGTCGGTTGTGCAGAAACAGTACTCCACGTTATTTGCCACCTGGCATTGGTTAAACGCTATTTTTTCACATGTTCGAGTTAACACCGTTCCTAGAACAACAAGTCAATATTATTTTAAATATGTTAAGTTGTGTAATTACTACGTGTAATAGTAATGTAGGTTCTGGGTTCCAGTCCTGGCGACACTCGATAAAATTTTCTCAAGTTTCGATTTTTAATATTATTTAAATTAAATTTATTGAAATGGTAGTCGGCACTTGATGAAACATTTTGAACAGGATGAAATAATTGAGTACATTTGGTATAGATTGTAGTTCGCATAGAGCATCGATTAATTAGGCAGACTTTTTTTGATAAATCGATTAGAGCTAATTAAACAGTTTGTTTATTTAGGTTGTTTATTCTCTAGCGATGGAAAGTATGATTACGAGATTAAGAGAAAAGTATCTGCTAGTTATAAGATTTTAGGAGCTTTAGGAATGTTTCAGAGAAATTTTAACGTTTCTAAGGGTACAAGACTATGCGTGTACTATGGTGTATTTGTGCCATCATTGATGTATGGTACTGAATGTTGGGTTTGGCAAACCAAGCATAAAAAGCGTACGACTGCTTTTGAGAGGTATTTGTGGTGTATCTAGGAGAGAAAGCGGAATACGAGGGTGTATGAGCAGTGCGATATTGTAAAAAATGTCGTATGGTAAGGGTCAAATGTTTGCCAGACAGAATTACATTCATAAAATAAAATTCTAATTTCGATAATGAAATGGTAAAATTGAATACGGCGAAATAAATATATTATCCTATTTACTTAATTGCTCGTAAGGTTTAACTACCGCAATTAAATATAGTTTTTACAATAAAGTCGAATTGCAGCAAATAAATTATAGTATTTGACCTAATTGAATGTAATAAATATGTTATCGGCGAAAACACATAAAATAGTAACCAAATAAAATTGGTTGTCTCTAAGTGTATCTGCGGTAGGTACTAGTCGAGCCTGCTTGAAATAAATTGACAGCTCGAACAAGTCCATCAAAGTAAAAATAACGAGAACGCCCTTGTAAGAGTAAAATGAAGAATATTTGATCAGTTTCTATTTTGGAAAGTTTACAGTGGCGGAGTAAGGATAGCAATAGGTTGTGCTCAGGACTGAATTAAGGAGGGATTGAGACGCACTATTAAAAATGAGCATTTTAGAGTTTAAAAGAAAACGACACAAAGCGTCGATGCAACTGCTATCGGGTGTTAAATTTGGTAACCATGATTGGCTTGTTAAAATTAATAACTACTGTAAAAGTTGAGAGATTGTTCTTACACCCGGTGCCCGTCGCATTTTCTTAGTATTCCTTCGTAATTTGTCTGGCATCGCCACTGTTCATATCATAAATATTATACTTTTGAAACTATTCCAATCATATGAAACCTGTTAGGTTACCAAAATAAATCAAACTTTGGCCACAGGTATAAATATGATGATATACCCCGATAGGAAAACTTAAATATGCAGTGGCGGCGTTTGCTCATATTACATGTAAAACACTTCTAAATTTGTATAATCATTACATTATATTACAACCCGCTGTACTTTCTGTAGGCGTAAACATCGTCATTAAAATAGCTATTCCTAAATGTTAATTTTGTATTAATATTAATCTATAAAATTAGTCTAGTTTTTATCCCGAATCAGGCCAACATATAAAATATGCATGATTCAATTTAAAATACGCATGCGCAGACAACATACTTTGAGCTACTCCATAGTCAGTTAATCAACACATTGGCAAGTAGGAGTATCAAACATGAAAATTAGAGATAGATTTTTTAAAAAATATATATAGCAACATTCTTGTAATTTATACATATATTGTTGTAAAAAAACTAATAAATATTTAAAAATAAAATATTGCTTGAGCTTTTTTTACAATTGTTGTACTCATTTGTTCGATTAATAACAATCGCTGTAAATAAATTGCAAAGTACGACCAATCTCACGCTTACTATAATGATCTAGCTTAAGACATGCTGAAATCGGGTGTCTCTCTCTGTCAGAAATGTATTTATACCCAGTCTAGGAAAAACGTGGTATAACATTTATTCTATATTTTAAATCTAGCTAGTTAACCGAATCAAAATTACACATTACTGATCAAACAATAGGCGAAGGAAAGAGTTTAATATATATATATGAGAGTGAGACAACTAAAAATATGTATATTTTTGAGTGATATATGCTATTTTACTCAAAACGTTATACTTTTTAAAAATATAATAATTGTTTAACAAAAACAATAAATTGATTTGATTAAAAGTGGAATAATCGTTGAGGGTGATATAGATAATATAATGTCAAGATTTTTAATTCAAGCATCATGAACAATGTTTAAATATAGCCTTTATTTGTTACAATATACACAATGCATATAAAACTAAAAGCATCTTCACTCTCTAATGGACTGTTGCGCGATTTAATTTACAAAAAAGTATTTATTTTTTGAAATGCAAACGAATGCCATCGTTTTCTATAAACGTTAAGTAATATTTTTTTATGGCGCCACTACTGATTCACACCTACACATTATGAAGAAATATATATTAATTTATCGCCAGTATATTATGGCATAGTTTTCAACGGCATCGTAATTGTTTCTTTCTAATTAAAATGCATTTCCGAAAAGCTTCTTACTTCTGTTTTGAGAGAGCCTTTTTTCAAAGGTTTTAAAAAAGTGTTTTTAACCATTAAACAAACATTCTAGATAGAAATGTAAAAAAAATTAATAATCCTAAATTTTTATATTCAAATGTTTATGTAAACAACTTTTACTTTTTTTGTAATACACCAAATGTATTTCACAGCATACATACACAAATAAAATAATAATTCTTGTTAAACTAATACAATAATATGTGTATAATTATCATTTTAATTGTTTTATGTAAAGTAATTACGCAGTTTTATTCCGTAAACGTTATGTATTTCGTAAAATATAAAACTGATTAAGGGTTAAAGAATGTCTGTTTAGGAAATGTGTGTTTTGAGACGCTTTCGACTTTGGAAATTCAGTTAAAATTAAATTAAGGTTCTCTAGGGTTTCCGACCAAATATTTTAAGTAATTACACCCCAGGGGATAAAGAAGGTCTGAAAGTTATCAGCACCGCGACTCAAATGACCCAAATTTACATAAAATATATATACAAGACAAATTAAGAATTAATTCGAATTTAATATCACTTTGATACCACCACCAAAGTATTACTTCTATTTAATAATTTTATTTCATTTAGCTAACCCTACTAAATATATTATATTTAAATTCAATCGTCAGCCTTTTTATTTTTTAAAGGTATCCTACATATTTAAGTATTTTAGGGTACTAATACGTAAATAATTTATTGTAATATGTAATGGATATATATCGACCGGACAGGGAATGAGGAAATTTAAAATAAATTTAATTGAGTATTTTAGAGCATAGCTAAATTTATATTTTTATAAAATAATTCCTAATCAGATCTGTGCAGTGTACCGGAGAGATGTACTCATGCGTACTAGCGCAAACCGCGTAGTTACTTCTGAGTATCGATGTACGAGTATTTCATTGTTTCAGTGCTCAAAAGTATTTTTTTCGAAAAAAATTGTACGAAATATCAATATTTTTTTAAATGCAACCGTTTTTGAGTTAAACCGCAAAAAGTGACTAGAGTAAACATGCACTTCCGATTTTAATATTATTTTGAAAAATAGGACGTGTACATAGATACGCAAAAAATAAACAAAGTCGATTCAGGGAAGGTCAAAGGTTTTAACAAAAGTTAAAATCTCGCGATCGTAAATTTTCATGATTACTTTCTTATATGCATTCGTGTAAAAAAGTAAAAATTGTATAAATAATAACATGGCTGAATATATGATAAGTCAAATTTTTCTCACTCATTCGCCAGTCTATAAATCAACATACTTATTTATTTATTTAAAAAGCTAAATGTAAACATTGGTATAATTCTATATTTATAATAATAAAATAATATTTGATGTACTTTTTACTGGATTTAGGAAAATTTATTTATTTATAAAATATTTAAGTGTATTAATATAAATATTGATATAAAACTATTATGCTTCCCTTAAGAAAGGGAAAATATTGATTTTATTTTATTGTTTAGAAATTTGGTACCCTGTGTTAGTAAGTGATAAGCTCAGTTTTGTAACACGCTTATTGGATACATTAAGCTCGATCAACTTATTCATAGCAATGAGTTATTATTTAAAAATAAAAACATACGATATAATTTTACTGGATGTAAAAAGTAGTCCAAAATTCCGAAATGCGCTAAGAACTTTTAAAATTAAATAAAAAAATTAATTAAGCCATTTCGTAAACACACAGACCTTATGTACTTGTGTTTTCAATCAAGTTAACCTTATGATACATGGTTATATTTAATTAAAAAATCGTAAGGAAATCTTTTTGCACTTACCATTCGTTATAATACTGCATCCTTTTGATGATGAAGGACATTCTCGTATAAAATTTAAATTTGTCGGTTCAAATTGATCACAAGACGGAATTGAATCGGCATTGCCCAAGTTAGTCGGTCTACATACATAACATTTGTGCGAGGCTACAATGTTAGCTAAAATAATAGAACAAAGAAACTATTAATAAAATACAATTGCATGAGAAATACTCAAATGGCATTTTTTTAAATATGTACACATTTCAATTATATAATCAAAATTGATTAAAATTAAGTATTGCTCGAAGCCACTTGAAATATTTTTGAATTAGAAGCTTTTTTTTTTAAATTTAGTTGGATGGATATTAAATAAATATTGATAACATTTATTTTGTTTTAATCATAAATGGAAATGTACTTATGTATGTATTAGTTTAATGATATGAGTTGCAAAGATTACCACAGTAAAAATTATAAATAGTTAAATTTATCGAGAAAATCTCCTTAAAAAGAGCGATTTTTTTTTCAAAATATAGTATTATTTGTTATTTTTGTTATATGTATATAATATGAACCGTCATATAAGTGCTAGAGATGCCGTAAAGGGAAAATGTTTACTAAGATCTAGTTAGGAAATGTTAAAATTTCAAAAAAAAATTTCATTGACGTACCGCAATTTTTGAATGTTTAAGTAAATATTTCCACTGAGTGTAAAATCAAGAGCAGGGTGACAAGTTTTATTTATGAAATCTCCCCATTTACGCGGTTTGTCGTTTGATAGTCAAAAATAAATAAATAAAAAGATTTCGACAAGCGTGAGAGTTCCCGGGTACGAACGTACATCAGAGATGTATGTAGTACATACGTACGTATGTACAAACAGGGAAGCTATCAAGATCGATAGTTCGTTCGCAAACGTGGAATTCTCGATATATTTAATGGTTCCCTCTACGCAGATTACATTTACGCAGTACTTTAATTGGAACCAAATATGCAAAATTGTACTATAATTATGAATATAACAGGTTCCATATTTAAAAAAAAAACATAATTTTACTGTGCATTGAAATTAAAACACTAAAATTATCAAATTTGAAAACATGACGAATGAAAAATTGTCAATAAAGATATACATGCGCAAGATGAATGGTGAGAGAATGCCGGGTCGTCCTCGGAATAAGTGGATAAATATGATTGAGAATAAATTGCGTGGAAGAAGAAGAAATTGCGTGTGAACAAGTGGAATTGGAATGTATGAAGAATTTGAATGAAGCAAAATAAGTATGTAACGATAGATTTGAATTGTGAAAGGTTGTCAAGATGTGTATGGATTTTCTTCCACCCCATGGGAATAGGCATGATATTATGTCTGTCTGTATGTGTGTGTCTACCTGTGTGTTTCTGTCTGTGGCTGAGTGTGTGTATGCATGGATGTATGTGCGTCTATGTTTGTGTGTATATGATTGTAAGTATGTATGTATGTATGGATAATTTAATAATTTTAGCAAATATATTTTTCATATTTCACACTGTTTAATTACAAATAATAAATAAATAATTACAAATAACTAATAAACAATTTTAAAAGGAACAAATGCGATAAATATGAATTAAATTGCAATCAAACTGTAATGTATAGGTTTATATGTAATAATATAATAAATGACTATTAACTATTCAGCATAATTGTAAAAGTTTTTAAAAATTGAATCTTCAAATGAATTTTCTAAAATGGTGCAAATAATGTTAAATGAGTTTTAATGAATGTAAATGTTTCTAACATATGGAGGTATTTTAATCGTTATTTGAAAAAAAATTATAAGAATACATGAATAATACTCAGATTTCAATAAACAGTATATAAATGATTTCTGATATAGTTATGCATTTAATATTTTCGTGTAACTTTAAATATATTAGTCAAATATACATTCCCAAAAAGGTATTTTTGGGAATTTTATCGATAAATTACACCTTAAATTTACCTAAAATAACATTCTCATTACTAAATTTAAATTTACCAGTGTGAATTTAAATTTAGTTGTTTTCGCTAATATTAATATAATTAGAAAAAAAATAATTTATTCAAATCGAACTAGATTTTAATACAACTTTCACTATAATAAATATTACTCTAAAATGTATTAGGGGTCAATATTAACACAAATTTAATATTCTATGCCGAGCGTTTATCAGTTTCTCGATTCTATTCACATCCTGTATAAAATTAAATATTAACAAGCAATTATTTAGCCTTCAATAGGGTTCAAGCAAAGCAAAATTAAAAAAAAAACAAATCTCAAATGCCACTTGTTATTTGTGACGAAAATAAGCATTAAAAAAATAATAAAACATTTGCTTCCAGCGGGAGAACTATTTATTCTTCATCAAATAAACATAGCGTGATTCGAAATGTAAACATATAGATATTCTTAACTGCTGCAAAGCACTAAATGCATTCCAGGAAAAAATCAACGCTCATTCACCGAAATGACACGCTCTGTGTTTAAAAACAATTAGTTCTTATGCATTCATTTAGAGCGACAATTCGTAATAGATTTCTGCGCGCGATATTATATTTAAAGCGCGTCCGCTAACGATTATATTTAATAATTTTTAACAACTGTACTCATTGACAATATGAAAGTATCAAATTTCTTCTCTATACGCTGTACCACGATGACATAATCACCACTTTCAATAGTGAAATTAAATACGCATATTTAATCGCTTTGTAAATACCAAAAGTTAAACGTATTAACATTTTGTTGAAAAACGCTCATTACTCAACATGCAATTTGTTTATTATTCAACTACGAATATATTACTAGTAATAGCTTACTTAAAAGTATTGATCCCACAAACAATGTAATTTTTTTTGAAAGAGGGTGGAACCGTACATCATTTGAAATCATTTTCAATTCGCGAATTAGTTTGCCCGCGTCTCAACAACACCGATTGAAATTGGTTTTTTTAATGTAATAACACCAGTTATATTTAATAGAACACATGTGTGATATGATGAACGTTTCCATCAGACGACTATTTCAAACACTTTTCGTACGTAAACTACCCAAATACTGTCCGCTCAACACAACACACTGATCCTTTGCCAGGATGTTGCAAACTGCCGCATCTAATCATCTCAGAGCCGGACCAGCGGCACTAACCATCACACTACACTTCAATATTGAACAAAAAACTTACCGTATACACTAACTTTCTAAAGATAAGATAAAAATAAACTACGGTTTAAGGTATTATATCAAATTTACATAAACGTTAAGTTTTTCAACTAAATTTATTTATACATCAAACCAAGGTCAACTTATTATATAAAACTACATTAATCATTTTAAATATATATTCTAAACAAAAATATATAATCGCAAATGATTCATATATCATAAAATAGGTCTTTATAAATTATAATTTTGAAAACGCAACGAATCCCATACTGTATTTAATCAAAAATAAAATAGAGTACATTTATTTATAAAATTAAGTTCGACTAGATTCTGCTAGATGGAACTTGAAACTGTTTTGATAGAGCTTACACTTTTATTAGCTTCTGCCGAGGCGGACCAGCCAAACTATTGATTAGAACCAGGTGAAAACACACCGTTATTTGATGATTTTAGGGTTCTACTAATTTTTATATGCGACGATTTGCAAAAGGGTTCTGACTTACTATTAATTAGCTTAGTTTTATAAACCTACTCTAATTATTAGAGCGTTTAGATTAGTCTAAATACGTCTTTCTCACTTGTTTACACTCATCATACACAAACATTGTACATAATCATACAATAATTATTGCATTATCTTGTAAGGAGATACTTGAGTGTTAAGTCGTACGTCTTCACAGACCTAACACTTGATCTTCACCCATATAAAAATTATTGTATTCCTAAATGCCTTTAAATATTATACTTGAAATGTATGTTGGTTGCTTGTCCGTTTGTAAGACCTCCTCTCCTCTGAAAATACCCAACAGATTGTAACCATTTCGGTGCCACATTTTCTAAATACCCAATTAAATCAGTTGTATGCTTGAAGAAAAAATAAGTAGCCATAAGATTAAATTTAAAAACGTTAGAATATACCCAAAAAATCTATATTACATCATTAAATTATGTAAATATTTAACATTCTTTCTGAGTAAAACCTAATGCAGAAAAATAAACTTGAAACTCTTCATCTGAGAACCATGTAGTATAAAATTATAAAATAGAAATCGGCTAATACATTCTTATTACTTTCTTATACGAATGTATGCATATAAGAACGTATTGTATTCATGAACATTGAGATTTTAACGAAAATATACCTTTTGACTATCTTTGAATCGAGTCTGATTTTTTTTGCTATTCCTTCTATATATGTGTGTGTGTGGGTATATATGTGCCTGTGTGCCTGTGTGTTTGTGTGTACCTATGTAAGAATGCTCTACAGCCAAAATAGTGAAAACTATAATTACGTATCTTTAAATTTAAGATTTGTATATGACTCGCAAGACATATTTTCCAAAATAATATTCAAACCGGAATTGCATGTTTACTCGAAGTCTTTTTGGTCGTTTTTGTAATATCTCTGAAACTGTTGCACCTACAGCAATATTAAGAATGAAGGATTTCTTCACAGAGTGCAACAGTTACAAGAAAATTGTCACTTAAATCCTCAAATTTCTTATTTATATTGCTATGTATACATAGGTATAGAAAATCATATTTTATATCAATTATGCCAGTCAATAGTTTAACAAGAAAACAAAATAGGCTCAAATAAACTGCGATTCAACATTTGACATCGATTGTCACAAATACATTGAGTGAGAAGGTATCTCTTAGTGCTTTAAAGATTACCGATATATTAATTTACCGATTAATTACCCGTAATAATCGTTATATGTTATAAGGAATAATTGCATTTTTCTAAATTTGTATTTTAATACCTATCTAAACAGAATAAACATACTTCGTATAATAAAATCTAGTGCGGACCACTGCACATATTTTATATTTTATAATAGTTCAAAAATATTTATTTTATTATTATTTTTACTATACACATATTATT
>OX063288.1:5912500-6040000 GCA_944039245.1 Nebria salina | reverse complement strand
TCGCGTTACAATTAAACAATGGTGTTCTTTTGCTTTTACACAAATCTCGAAGATATTTTAATGTTTCATTAATTTTAAATATGAACTTGTACCCAAGATACACTTAATTCTTTAAAATTGCATAACTTTTCGAGTTAAAATACCAATTATTGAATCATCTCTAGTTTCACTCTCATATATTCTCATGCCGTTGCACTTATTGCTCCACCTAGACACTTAGGAAAAAGAGTTACCACAACTAAGAATTTGGTCTCATTTTTTTATTAATAAATTAATTGCCGCGAGTGATTAAAATTTATAGTTATATCAACAATTTTTTGTACGTGTACGCAGTTTAATAATGCGGAATAGTTTTTTATAGACCTAGCAATATTCTTGATAAATTAAACCATAAATAATAAGCGTAAAGTTCCTTTAAATTGCAATCACATGCGTTTAAACGAGATAAAATAGGAAAAAACATCGAAAATATGACAAAACGCGAGTGAATTTATTTTTTTATTATTATTATTGTTGTAACAGGAATGTAGGAAGGTTGATGTAAATTTTAATGATAGGTGCTTTCTTTAAAAGTATTGTAATAAACATTTATTGAATAAAGTTATACAACTTGTTAATACAAGTAGAAAATAGTATATTTGTTGTAATTAATAGGAGGTTTCCTTGTTATAAAACAGTTGCGCAATAATGATTTAACAAAAGTTTTTATTGGTAATAATCAATTGTGCTCGTTATTAATTTGTTTTACCAGTTAACAAACGAAATTCAGTTGCAATAATAGCAATTGCTTTAAATGTAGAAAGCTAGTTGGACTGTCACTTTTCGTAATGAATAATTTTATAGCTTTTACAATCATTTTAATAGTAGGTAATAAATATTTTTCTCAGTGTATAGTTTCCAATCCGTGACTATGTGAATTAACGTGAATCATTTTTATATCTATGTAAATAAAGCGTATAATAAATAAATGTAGGGCAGTTGAAAGAGGTAGTACATTGGGATGATAATCACGCCGTTAAGAAAGCGAAGGCCCCATCAGCACAGTCGCATCTGTGTTTCTAGGCGCATTGTTTCAAAGAACAGTGTTGCGAATGTACAATTATTACTTGAATAAAACAATGGCTCTTTACATACACACACACACACACACACACACACAATTACACATATCTATACATGGACACTAAATTATAGTTTTAATTTTCACGTACTTGTTGTTTCACCTATATCAGAAGCACTCTTAGATTCTCATTGCACAGAAATTCACGCCTTACACGCTTTCAACTATTTTATACTTCTGCATTTCTATAAAACTTCTTACCAAAAGTAACATGTTGTTTAATAAGCTTCCTGCATTTCATTCTAAGAGAATTTTTATTGATTAGATTTTTGACGTTACTTGTACTTTATAATTAGCCGAATGAACGTTTGCAAATGAATGCCGCTTTACTAATTGTAAGTGTAAGTTTGAATTGTAATTCCGATTAGTGAATGTACCTGTAAAATTGACACGTACCTTCTAAGCATATCGATCATCACATTATGGGAAAAGGTTAAGTGGAAAATTGTCGGTTATAGACCGTCAATTTAAGTTTCCCATTTAAAAACTGATGCTATAAGAAGCTATTATTAATGTTATAAAATATAATGGCAAAAAGTAAACTTCCTTTTCAAAACTTTCAATTTTCAACTGATTGGTCATTAAAAAAATTATATTTAAACCTGGTTTTTAATACGATTACTTTGAGCCGCACTAATTTTCCTATATATAACTTTCAAATCCGGATAATTGTCTTAAAGACCGGAATTTGATCGTTGTGTGTGTGTGTGTTTTTTTTTACTACGGGGTCATGATTCATAAACATCTATTATTGAATGTTCAATAAGTATTATTTTCGTTATACTTCATTTACTCTCCATTAATTACGAAATTGTTTAAATTCGCTTTCTTTTCCTATGTTTCTAATTTTATTTTCAAAATATCGAATTTTATGCTTTATTATTTTTGCTATACCTCTTTACATCGCTTATAATTAAATCGTCTCACTCTCATCCTCTTTTTGCTTCACCTACTTTTCGATCTATTTAGTTATGCGTAATATTGTATTTTGATTTGGTCAACTAATTATGAATATAAATTTCGCGTCCCTATTTTCTTTGACTGGGGAATATGGCAATATTTGCGACTTTTGATTACAGCATATCTTTTTAAATAAACCATAACATCAAGCGTGAAGAATCCCCTTAAGGTGAAACAACATCGCAAAGCACGCGCGTTATGACTACCATGCGTTACGTTATGCCAATCTGTTTAATTTCTTTATAAACAAGATTGTATTTCAACAGATATCTGAATATCGAATGTTGCTGATATAAGTGCATTTTTGCAGAATATATTTATAGTTTGAGGCATTTCTCTTTGAAGTACTTTATGTTTTAAAAATATATATTTTTAAAAAATCATTCTCCAATCATATTTTAATTTTTGATTGAAATTGAAGTTGACTATTTGAACAAAAGGTTATACGTATGTAGCAGCCAATTTAAAGTGTTATTTTTGAGACTTATTAAAAAATCGCAGTACTAAATCTATTTATTTTTAACTTTGTTTTGAAAACATGATTTTAAAATAAATGTCTTTGTGCAGCTTAAGTTTAGTCTTGGTTGTTTAGATTTGGCTTTTAGTGGCGAGACAAATATTTTAAATAGTTTCAGCTTCCAACTAAGTTTCCAATTTCCAAAAAGATACAAATAATATCCACAGAAAATTTCTTTCACCGGTTTTTCAATGTCAGTTTGAATTATCAAAAATTATAAAATAATTATTTTTAATTAGGTATTGTTTCGCCGTTGAAAAGAAAGCGTATATATTTTTTTGTTTTGGTCTATTCTATGTATATTTATAACTTTTAATTATATTCTTCTAATTATTAATTGTCGACCTCATAATCTACCTGGTCATAATTTAGTTGAGAATTTTTTTTTTTTTTAATAAATATAGCTGTGTGCTCTCAGCTGTATAAGACCGTTTTTATGGCAAAAATTACTTGCGTCACAAACTACCTTTATTAATTTTGTCGGTGCTTATGATAATTTGATTTTAAAGGATTTTTACTATGTTAAAGTCAAGGTTGCGATTTTTTTTCAAGTCAAATATTACACAAATATTATATTATAAATAAATATAAATTTGTACAAATATTTTTAAAAAATAAAATTCATCTCTTTGCGGTACAATATTTTATTATTTCGCGTTTGCTCGTTTTTTTTTACAATCATGATTTCTGATTGTGAAACTTTCGTTCTTTAAAAAACAAGTGAAAATAGTCTAATTTTATTGAAACATTAGGGTTGACACTGTTTTTATGTCAGCTTCATAATTAATTAAATAAATTAGTGACGGTATAACGGTACTAATTCGAGAACAGCTGTTGCAATGATTGTACTGCAGCTATCGGTTATATTAGTAAATAAAATGGGCTAAACATATACGCGACCTTGAGTCAAATAGATTTTATAATGGTGATGTTTTTGATATGAATCGCGGACGTAATTTCTTTTGTAATAAATAAGAATCGAAAAAGAAACAAAACAAAAAAAATACTTGAACTCATGTTTATACTATTACTTTTTTTACTTTTTCGCATTTTGTAACACACAAGAATTAACTTTCACTTGCGTGTTTGTTGTCGACCTGTTGGTAAAACGTTCATTCTTTTTTTCGCACGCACTCTCGTTGTACTTTAAGTCCGTATGAATTATGCATTCGTACCGAATCAAAATCTATGCTTGTTCTAATTTCGTGAGTTAAATTCACTTATTGACGAAGTTTCTTTTTCTAACTATAAATATGCACGATAAAGCATACACGTTTTCAAAATGAAAACTCTGCAGTCATATCACGTTTTTCTAAGAAGTTATTTGTGGAATTCATTATAAAATGTTATTGAGCTTTGTAAATGTTAATTTATTTTCTTTTTCATTAAAGTGTCTACATACAGACACTGTTTCCCCTTTCTATACCAAATGCATACACAATTATCAATACATTCCACAGATGACTATCTAATATAAAAGAAATCGAATTTACTTTTCTATTCGTCAATTTTTGCACACCGCTAATAGAATATTTATTTATTTTTTTAAATTTCGTGGTCAAATTATTGACTAGTTCATTACTTGACATACTTATATGATTGGATATATTATTTATTTAACATAATTTTGGTTTTGCTACAAAATGATTTGGTTTTTTGTTGTAAGTAGCCGCCTCAAATAAATCATGACTTTCTTTACTTTTTAATATAATAGAAATCAGTAACAGACAAGTGTTGATTCAAAAATTGATTATCATTTTCTAATTTTTTATTTTTTACGGCTTTTTGAATCCATTAATGCAGAGATGTAAAAATGTCATTTTTAACATAAATTTTTAGCAACTTTCCAATTTTAAATTAAGGAAAAAGTGATTCTCAGCGCAACATTACCATTAAATTTCATGTTTACATTTTCAAAACAAACATAAGTGTTTATTAAATAACTTAATTATATTTAGGTATTATCAAAAGTGCATTTATTATAATTTTTTTTTATTAACTCTTTATTCTCTTCGTTCGTTTTTCTAAATATAAAGTATATATTTATTAGTTAATCGAGTAATTAAAGATTGTCAACTTGGTGTGTTCCAAATTATTTAAGAGTAGTTATTATTTCTTGAAATATATTTGAATGTTGTCAAGAAAAGACGTCTTAATTCACTTTTAGGGGGGCTAAAATATTTGTTCGTGTACTCTGAGCAAAGCCAATGCTTGTTTATCTGAATTATAATAAACTTATAAAAAGTTTAATTCAAATATTGATACTTGCACCTTCCTGAACATATGTATGTATTTCATGATAAGTTTACTTACTTGACTCGTCGACGAAAACAAATAACAGTTCGGCGAACTTCAAATATTGACGCCACCATAATTTAGGAAAGTATGTTTGACTTGGCGCATTTCACAAATACTTCCTCAAATAAAACAAATTTATTTTGACGACTACCATAAATATTTATTTACATTTTGATTACTTATACCAACATGTATTATGTGCATTATTTCCAAAACATTTATTGAACCTATTTGATTTAATATACGAAAATACTTACTCGTGTTACATCAGTATATTTAAACTTGATGTCACTAATTTATATATTTTTTTTAATTTCACACAACACATTCTTTTACAAAATAAATATTCAAACAACCAAAATAAAACCATCTGCATTATAACAAAAAATTTCACTTTATCTAAAAATCTAATCGTTTTATATAAATTTACAAATACTCCCCTGTACATATATCGTTTTATTATATTTAACACTATAATCCTTAGAGTTTTAGAATGATTAATATATAGGATATTTAAAAATTACAAATTGATATTTAGGCATGTATACAAACCAATACTGATTGTTATCTTTTATCTTATCGGTATTGCAATCTACAATAACATAATCTTTAAATAGATAAGTATTTTTTAATAAAATCAAACGTAAATTTACCGATAAATTTGGTAAAAAATTATACGCTCTGTGAAGCTATTTAATGCGATAACAAAAATTAGTTTGTCGTGGATTTTATATATGAATTATGTTCTGTGGGAAATTGTGAAAAATACGGGCAAAAATCGTAGAACTGAATTGTGTGGTTTTTAAATTTGTATTCAAATATATTTCACGCTTGGTGTTATGGTTTAGTTTGGGGCATGTGGTTATCTGTAGTCTGTTAGAAATGTTGCTCACAGTCAAGGGAAGTAGTAGGGCGAAATATATTTTATCAACATTTTAAATCTAACTAGTTGACCAAATTAAAATTCAGCATAACATAAACAGTCGGCGAAGCGGTGAGTGCGACTAAGGAGCGTGTATGAGAGTGCAAAAACTAAGGAATGTGTGACTAGTGTTTGATTTTAGTGATTTTTTTTTAATGAGTTTCCGGAAATGAAAGGAAAGGTAAAATTCAAAATTTCCATTTATATTTCATAGTTTACGATTTCACGAGCTATCTCTATATATATATATATATTTTTTTTTTAATAAGCTTATAGTCAATTGGTAGTATATAATTTCCGTAAATCATTAAATACATTTCAAAATTAATAGAATCAACTATTGAAGTAAATACGCAACATTTTAAATTTCTGGAAACTTCCATTGGAAAGATAACTTATTTTAAAATTCTGGATATTTTATTGCAAAATTTGTAATTTATACTACTTTTAACGATATATATTTATATAAATATTTTTAATAAAAAACTTCTATCGATTTTACTGTGGAAGCAACTTTTTTTTTTATTTGAACCCCACAAAATATGTTTAAATATAACAGTCTTTTGTTGCAATATAAACAATATAGAAACTTTAAAACCACAACAATAAATTTTTCTAGAGTATATAACGAAATGTTACGATTTTTAATTTAAAAAAAAATACAATCCAACGACTACCCCCATCATATATAAACATCATTTTTTCAACTCTTAAAGAGTCTTCTTTATTTAAAAACTATAGACTAAATATATAATAAAATATCTTGAGTTAATTAAATACATATTTCATTCGAAATATAATAAATTGTAAATAAACGAAAATAGTTTTGTGCTTGAATCCGTAAAACGAATCACTTTTAATATTTGGTAAGTACACTCGGAAGTGTTGCGGCTCATCACACAACGACACAATGCAACATTGTGCAATTCTAGAAAATTGCGGCGTTCAGAGGCAAAATCGTAAATCAACAGCTGAGAACAATTTTGACAAGTTGTGATTTATAACTCTCACATAGCGCTGATGGAGTGAACATAGCGCGAAATATGTTATCAGATTGGAGCACGTTCTTTAGTAACATACACGAAACAAATCATCGTTTCGTTATTTATGTTCGAAATAATATGACGATGTTAAGAAACGCGCTTTTGATTTACTTTACCTTACTTATTAACAGCGTAAAGTTTCCACTGCAAGAAGCAAGGAAACTTAACGGTAATTACACGAGTATTACATCATACATACTACTGTTGTGATTATAAACGGTTCGTTAGCAAATTACAGTTACAGACCAGCGTAGAATATACACCTAACAATTTCGGACAATTCTACACCATTTTAATTGCGTTCGTCACCTTGTTAGATAATAAATCATATCAAATTGATGTTGAAAATTTATTATATTTACTGATAACATTGTACGTTTTGCACAAAAAATATATATATTAAAATTTCGTTATATCTTGGTATTTTAATACAATTCTTTAGTTAGTTGTGTATTTCAACACGATAATTATGAGAAAAAAACTCATATTTCGAAATGTTTTATTTTTTAAGTTGAATTAAAATTCTTGCCGTTGAAACAAAACGGTATATTAGATTTTTTCGTCATTGTATATAGATATAATTATAATGACTGCACACGGATCTAATGATATAATTACTAGACAGAAATATTTTATATTTATAAATAACAATTTTCATTTTTATGTTTGTTTCTTTTTAACAGATATATATATATATATATATATATATATATATATATATATATATATATATATATATATATATATATATATATATATATATATATATATATATATATATATATATATATATATATATATATATATATATATATATATATATATATATATATATATATATATATATATATATATATATATATATATATATATATATATATATATATATATATATATATATATATATATATATATATATATATATATATATATATATATATATATATATATATATATATATATATATATATATATATATATATATATATATATATATATATATATATATATATATATATATATATATATATATATATATATATATATATATATATATATATATATATATATATATATATATATATATATATATATATATATATATATATATATATATATATATATATATATATATATATATATATATATATATATATATATATATATATATATATATATATATAGCATAACATTTTCTACATATATAGTTTAACAGTTTTCATAGAGATTTATGATGATCATAAATTGCATTTCTTTAAAATCGAACCATAGCAATTATATGTTTCTCAGACATATTAAATTTAATTAGTTTAAAACATATTTTGTTTATGCATCAATTTCTCTTAAAAAATAAGATCATAAATGAAGGTTAAAATTGAATGGTTAAAACTCGGTTCGAAGTCCTCCAGTGGCACTTTATACAACTATACTAATTGTGTATTTTTAACAAACAAATAAAAATTACGCTCGTGAGAATGCTGAAAGTAATTAACAGATGAGTTCTAAAGACAATATCTACAATAACGTTTCAATCATTATTTATTTAAACCAAGCGCCAAAGTCTAATTATAAATCCATGTGTGTATTTATAAATTATTAATTTTTGATTGATCCATTATATTTTTTGAAATAAATTAATTGCGTAGAAAAAATAATTCACGTATAAATAGCAATTTCATTTAACGAATTAATAAAAAAGCTAGGAAATAGAATTTCTTTCATCATAATTGCCTCATAAATTAGTAAATTAATTTTCAATTTTTATTTCCGAACTAATACGTCTACTTAAAATAATTTTTATTTCATACAATTAGAGTATAATTGTGGCAGGAAAACTACGAAAATAGTGTTTCATATTTCGGAAATTATGACGTAAATTCGTAATTTTTTAAAACAAATTTAACAGATGTAATAATGCTATAAAGTAAAATATGACAAATAGTATTGATTTCAGATTAAAGCATTTTTATAAATATATAATTACAATAATAGAAATATTTCTTTGTACGTAATAAGTACTGGCTGGCCGATTATCATTATATGGTTATTGTAGAATTAAATTAAATAGAATAACCAAACCTGTAATGTAAAAGGTAATTCCATTTGATAGGTAGTTTTTGCGAAAATTATGACAGTCATTCTTACTTTCCGATTTCCACTATATACTTAAAATGTTGACTTATCCTTAAAAAGAAATATCGTCATGATGTATTAAATATGGTATATCCATACATACACACATACTCATTTCATACCTACAAATAAGGCATTGACTAATAATGTTCATCGTAAATTTAAAAATGATTTAAAATGGTCTGAAATCATGTTGCAACAATGATTAATTACTTTTAATTATAAGTTACGCAATTTATCATTATATGAAGTATGATATAAGTTAAATAAACATTAAAGTACGTTTAGATTGTATTTTCTAAAATTTAGCAAATATATAAATCACTTATCTATCTACATATATTGATAAGAACTTCAATTCGAAGATCTTTTTTTGATTACTTAAAAATACAAGTATTTTATTTTATTTGTATAGTGACTTTTTTTTGTTTCATGTGTATCTTATTTTAAACTATTTCCTACGATTTATTTCTTTTCAAATATCTGAATTCTTACGAGAAACGTCTTGATTTGCCAGTATTTTCATAAAATAACGGGTTTCTCATGAAAATCATTAATGTTTGCTATGTTCTAACAACCTCGTCACAACTGCCGTCTATTTAAAATTTAAACAAATAATATTCTTTGCTCTTTCAATAATAATTTAAAAATAACAAATATTTACTTCTAAAATATGTTTATATATGCATGCCGCGTCTGGTAAAAAAAACGAGCTAAAATTGCTTATGGGTTTGTACCCCTGATTCATTTCCTCCCTAAAATATACCGACTTATTAAATGTCAACACATGTTCATCCGTTTCCGGTAGACACAGTGATTTCCAAAATGTTTTTCAACAACACGAATTTGATATATATGGATACCATAATTTTATATTAAATTAAACGATCAATGATTTAAACAGATGGGTATTTTATTATTAATCTCGATTATAAAACAAATCATAACTTATCTTATATTCATAACATTAAATACAAATATTATACAATAATAAAATACTTCATATATTCGCGATTTATTTGCTCTGGCGATTAAAATTGAGAATTAATACATGTAGACATTTTCAAACAAAATACAACAAATTTATTTTTACAAACAAGCATATTACATGCAATAATCAATATTTTCTGCGCTAATATACCAATAATTGAATTTTGCCTTAATAAATCAACGAATATGAAATCGTTCTTTCTTTTATGTGCTTTGAGTTGATTTATAAATAAATCGGTAAGATTTGACATATTTGCATGTGTACTTTGTTAAATATTTTAACATATATCAAACAAACGCCTACATTTATAGCTACAACTTATGATACGCGAAGGTCAGACCTGTTAGTCCTTTTTAGTAAAAACATCAATGTGTATTGTACTTCTTAGCGTGAATCACAAGGTTTTTTTATGAACAATCTAAAAATTGCTAAAATGTAATAAAATCTATGATTTGCGTCGCATCTCATTAATTACAGATTGACTAAGTTCATTTGATCAATTGAGTAAAATATACAAACAAAATACTTAAGAATTTAATGAGATGCATTAATTAAATCAATACTGATTGATTATTTTTATTTGAAATGATAACAATAATTCATTATTTTTTGCATTAAAGAAGCATGCATATTATAAGAAGCGTCATATAAGAATTTATTTTTCTAATTTACAAAATAAACAAATATATATTCAATTATTTCTCGGAATTGTTTTCATAATTCTGTTCGGAATTTATAAATTATGATTTTGTTTTTCATTACTCAAAGTGGAAAATAACTTGATTGATTTGAAATTATATGGTACATTTCTCTGATAACATTGCTTAACCTCTGAATGCATATTTCGTGTTTCGCTTTTGCTAATATGGAAAGAACCAATTTTGCAATTACAGTCGAGTAATTTCGGTAATAATTTATTAAACATCGCAATGATGATTTAGGGAATAAATCTTTAGGTATTTCTTATACTTTAGGTTTTAAAAAAAGACTATAAAATTTGCATTGAATTATAATTGTTATTTTATGTTGCAATATATTACTTATCTAATTATTTTCGATACGATTTATGACTATAAATTGATTGATATATTTGCAATATACACTGTAAAACATGAGTGCAAAATTACCACAGTTTTTATGCGAAATGTACTATTAAAATTTATGTTTATTTCACATTCTAAATACCATAACGTTTAATGTTTGCATATAACTTTAAACGAATCTTAAACTGAATTGTATATCAGTAATAAAATATCAGATATATTTTTTGCTATAGTAATTGTTAAAATATGTTCATTTTTAGTTACCGGTTATTTTTTTACGTTCTATAATTTGGATATAGAAATATAAAACATATTCGTGTTTAATATTAGTTCTAATTCTAGTTTTGCCTTAAAAGATCGAATTGTTGTATTTTGATTTTATTTAATAATACGTTTTTTATATTTTTCATAATGAGAGCTTGACTAATTTCTATCATTTCCGGTAGTATTTTATTAGTATGTCAATTTTTTTGCGGTAATAATAATTTGGAATATCAGGAATTTTAATAATTTGACGACTTTAATATACATCAAATAATTTATATAACATATATATAAAAGAAATTATAACATGACATTTATGAAAAGTAGGCTATTTTATAAATTATCGTAAATTATTAATAAATGAGTATCCATATCAATTAATATTAATAACGATGTATTTAATAATTCAAAATGACTAATAATTAGAAACGCATTGCTCTGACTGAATTTCCGAATTTTATTTATTTTTCTAAATATTTCTAATAGAAAACATCCCAGTACAATTTTGTTTACAATATTGTATTGAGACTGTTTTAGAACCAATCGCAAAACCATAGTGCAAGTCGCTGTTTGAGGTAATTTAGTGTGCATGCCAGCATGCGATGGCTCATGTGCTGGGGCTCTCGGTCGAGTACATATGGGTGTGAGTGAGCTCTCGTTCGCACAAATACCAAACGAAGCAGCAAACAAAACGAACCACACGCGCATTCTCCCGCCTGCCGGTGTAATGTAACTTCGGGCCTTGGGGGCTCTCCCCACTGATGCTGCGTCTGTTCCATACACCTAATCTTCTCCTTGCCCTCCCCCTAACACAAAGCCGTTTCATCTATGCATGCGAGAGAGGTACATTGTACCGCATACCATATATACCTTGCCACCGAAATGTCTATGGTCGACCTTCACAAACATTCGAAGAGAACCCCAGCGAACCGTAACCCGCTACCCGTCCCCGGTTACTATTCATACTGCACTAACAACAAAAAAAGATTTTTGTGCATTTTTTTTAGAGCTCTCTATTGTATTTTATACATAACGTTTCTTCATTTATGCTTGCTAACTCTAACGCGCTTATTCATAGAGAAAATAAACCTATACTAAAATAATACTAGATTTCCATAATCTTTTTAACTCATGTACAACTACATAAGATTATCGTCTATTATCAAGTTTAGTAGTAAATGTACGAAAATTACATTTGCGACTAATTTAAGACGAGAATGAATCTAGCTCGAACTAGCAGCCGATTCGTAAAAGCGGCTAACCATGGCAAATTAAGATAAGATACTGTTTTCATCATTGAGACACAAATAATGTTAATTCTTCTTCATATATTAACACCAGCACAGTTTATATATATTTTTAAGCAATAATATTCTATGACCATAGTTCTCCTCTTTTATTTATTTACAATTTACAACAAATGTTTGATTAATAATAAAAGATGGTTACTTGAGTCTGATTTTCGTGTTTCAAGAATAAATTCGATTTATGTGATCGCAATCAATATTATTTTCACTCGCAAATCTTTGCAAATATTGCATTAATAGCTAAGTTCGATATTAAAATCTTAAGCGTTTTGAACCCGAACTCTAAGTACATCCTCGTACTCTATTTTGTGTTGGGAATGCAAAACTAAATATGTTGCTTTTTAATACACTTTTGTCAATACTAGACATTTTTGACACAAATATGTTTTAAATTATTTTATCAAATAGATAATTTTTTAATTTTTGCATCAAATATTAGTACAAAAGAATACACATTTTATATCACGTATAATTAATTTAAACTAGCACTATGTGCACTTATGTGCAAGGTATTCGATATATATTCTACCCTATTGGAGCCTCTGAATTGTTTGCACTGCCTGAATCACCGCAACACAGATCACGGAATATCGTGTTGCTTTTTTCAAAGCGAATAATTAACAGTACGTAACGTAAACGATACATTTCCAACAAGAATCTAAATTAAATAAAAAAAAAAACCCCACCCAACTGATATAATGACACTATTAGTTTGGGAATTCACTTCAAAAAATTATTTTATTTAAAAAACATTTAAGTGTTTCATTCATTTTGTTTTTAAAAGAAGAAAATATTTTAATAACACATATAAGTCGTTTTTGTAATCAAGTTAATGCATGTTGTATTTGGTACGACATAGTTAATTGACAATTAGTTTATGGTACAGTTAAATTGTTTTTTATTGTTCGGACAGCGAAATTAATGAAAAGTATCATTGTTATAATTTATTTTGTCGAGATATTAAATGTACAAAATTGCAAAGTAGACAAATATATTATTATTACAAGACTCTGGAGATGAGGATTGCTGGTTTATTAATTACATCGTTTTTCTAGCAAATTATTTTATTTAATTCGCAAACCATGAATTATGTACGTTTTATCAATGATTTCTGCGAAGCTATAAAATATTCTATAGTTTATTAGACTTTGTAAAATATAAGGCTCTTCATCTATCGAGTATCGATGGCATTAATGACCTGTAATACTGATTTATTTAAATACTTTAAAATTAAAAACTTCCTATATTTCGTTTTTTTTAACAATCTAAAACGAAATTGTATTTAAAAATAAAAATGTACGATTATTCAATTTAGAGTATTATCGTGTTTCTGATTTTTTGGGACATCTGAAAATTTGATAGTAATAATTAGGTTGTTTTCACTGTCTGGTGATTTTTTTTTGGAGGTTTTAGTAGCCGCCAGAATTATTTGTTCGGTATTATGTGAAATGTTCTTTACGGCGAAACTGTCATGTGAGGCCCGGTATACGTAAAATAAATATACAAGTAAAATGAAAATAGACGGTTGTAAATGTTGGTCATTCATTATAAATAACTAAGTTATAAACAAATATGTTTAAAGCCATGGTACACGATGTAATGCAAGATTCATATACATCTAAAAATAAAACATGTTTCAAGTATATGTATGTGAAGATGTATGTGAAGGAGAATGAATAAACTGTAGTTTTATGATTCACTCGCTATACTGCTCAGCGACAGTAGGTGTATTTGTATATGGAATAAGGTTTTTTCAATCTAAATTTATATTTGAAACGATTAACGACTGTTATGTTGAAACGGAAGTCTTTGCTAGATGCATACGATTACTGTATTTAAAATGTTTATTATAACTAGATTTACTAGATAAATTAGAAAAATAACAGTTAACTACATTTCCGTCTAACAAGCAAGTGAAATTGCTATTTCACATTAACGAGAGATAGTCACATTAGTTTTCCATTTGGAATTACGTCGGTTGCTTGCACCAACTTTACTTAACGCTAAGCATGACTTAAATGATTCTTATTTACTGTTTTATTGTGCAAGTAAACGATAAGCTTCATACAAATTATGATCTATCAACTTAAACGACCCCAAATATTATTTATTCTTCAATTGCACTTGATTAAATAAAAATATGCTCATTTTATTTCTACTGTTTTACGTAAATATTTAATTAAATCACATCACAGAACAATATTAGAGGATACTAATCTGTAATCAATCATCTCAATTGTAGTGTTATTTCGCTTAAAATTTCAAAATATATTTTAAAAGAATGATCAATCGAATTTCCCAATTTTACTAATTTTAATTAAAATCACTGATTCAGCTTTGATTATAATATGGTAGGTTATCAATTTCGTGAAATTTAAATGTGTTGGTAAAGTAATAAATTTATGTACACGACAGTTAAGTGCTAGTGCAGTAAAACTTATAGAAAATTGAAACATGTAATGAATGATTAGAATTAATTAAATATATTATGCGATTTTATATGCTCGTCTTTGTTTTATTTTTAACTTTACACGCTCTTTTTTTTTGCTGTGCAGGAAACTGTGCTGAATATTCCATATATTAGTGTTTAGAAATTGGCCAATTGGCATCTAAACACCTCATTTGCAAATTAATATTGAAATGGTGAATAATTCGCAAATGGTGATGGAATAATTCTAAATTCGATTGACATTTTATATTTGGTGTAAATGTCGTTGCCACTTATGTAGGAATGCGGTTTTAAATGAACAAAATTAGTCATACTATGAAATGCCGACATAGTTTTAGGATAGATTTTGCCTAATTAATGAATATTATATAAGCTTGATATTAGGTAGATTTATAAACTGGACTAGATTCTGCATTTTTAATGATATTGAGCCTCTAATTTTTTTTTTTTATGAAAGATACAGTTACAGAATTTTTATTGTTAAGTATTGTATATATTCGAAATTATGGCTTTTTAAAGTTGTGCCTAACCTATCGCAACGTGAATAGTTTGCGCTATATTTTCTTGTGTATTTGCCAATAGAAGTGTATATATCACGAGAATCGTACTATAGTAAATAATTTACTGACAACAATACAATGAAAAATAAACCAACTCCTACACTGATTTGTTCGTTTTTTTGTTGTTGTTGTATACACCATGACTAATCGCGAATGATTTCAGCACAATAACAAGGGGCTGGTCTCCGGATTGGTCTTTATGAATGATGCAAACTTGTGAATCGACGCGGAACAAACCAGAACAAATCAATCACGATCCTGCACAGGTTGTAGAGTTAAGGAAGCAATAATTCACAAGCATTCACAGTAATCAATTAAAATTTCGCACCCGACTAAATATTGTTATTCAGGATATATCAGAATCGAGTTCCTTTTCTGTGCTACAATAAAATAAGAGCTTCCTTACTAGGTACTGCTTATCAATCTGTCAGCAAACCATTTCCCATAGAGTTTTTTTTTAAATTTATTCAAATCAGTTATACATAATAATTTTTTATTAGTTACAAGGAAATATACATATATTGTCTATCACACAAAATTATTTCACACGGTTCTGATTCTGAAATTGTATTTGTAACACGTTGGTCGCTCGCTCGCACATCGTAAGACCAAATTTTGTCGCCTCTTCTCCTCTGAAGGTACTGAACCGATTGCAACAAAATTTGGCACATATCTTGTGTAGGGGTTCGATTGTATCCGTTGCATTTTAGTCCAATAAATACTGTATACTTCAGGAGATATTGGGTCCCCCAAATAAGAGCCGAGTATACATGTTTGGACCATTATATGTAAACTTTTCGACAGTAAAAATAATAATTTTAAAAATAAATCAACGACTGAACTTTAAACATATTTTTTTCCATTTTGTGTATTTTTGTAGAAATTTACTATGCAAAACTTAAAGCATTGGTGTAGATAATGCTTGTTTGTTTAAGAAAGTCACCATTTCGTTTTTTTTTTCAATACTAGTAATTGCAATTTTCGCTAAAGAGCAAATAAATGATTAAAATGAGATTGCTACATTAATTAATTGCCACTGTTAATTATAACGATCATAGCTTTTGATTTTAATAATGAACAGTTTCGTCATACAATCTTCAGAAAAATTGAATGATATAATTCGCACCGAAATTATTCTTCTGAAATACGAATTTTGATTAATGTATTTATAAGTTCAAAAATAAAAATTGTAACTGCATTGATAAAACACTTAAAAAACATGTTATGTTTATAAGATTGAATCAGTTAATCGAACCGCATTTGATTTATGATTGTGTAATCAAAGTTATCTAAATAAACTAATTACATTACATATTTTACAATTTTTTTATTTAGTTTTGCCGTTTTTTAAGAATTTCGACAATTTTGAGATACAAATTGGTGCTTTATGTATTTCCATTGATTTGTGCTATGTTTGAGGAAATTATAAAATAAGAATGATCTACTACTTATATATTTTTTTGGGATTATAATATTTATTTTTGACGTGTTAAATATGAATATTTTGCCATAAAAAGACTTCGAACGGTTATTTTATTAGTGTGTATTAACAAAATTCTTTACGGATGAACAATAGTGCGAAATTCCAGGAACGAAATAAAAAGAAGAAAGAGAATGAAATGTGTTAGGCCTGGTCGTAAGTATGACCAATATAACCGTGTATGTATGCAGGCAGCAGCGGCAGATAGTAATAATAAAACCGCGTGCCTTGGTGAGCCGTGCCGTTTGGTCGGATGCCGTTCTGGTTTTAAACGACCTTTGCGATTCTTCTGGGCGCCGTGTTGTCCTTGTCGACGAGATGCAGTGACGTAACAACAGCCTTTCTGTATTCTGATGTATGAAGCACTTTGTGTGTCGTGTAGTGTTGTGTGTCGGTGTCGGTATCGTGTCGTGCCGAGTCCTCTCCCCTCGTCATCGCCATATACTTGGTTTGCTTGCCTCGCGGATTCAGCGTTGCCAGATATCTGTTAATTATCGTATTCTGCATATAGTTAGCAGAATGCATACATAGGTAAAGTACCATTTTATCCTGGGTTGGGGGATCAATAATTTATAGTTGCATTTCAATTGTAATTTTCGAGTAAAATGTACAATTTTAATTCAAATGCTACATATATTATTATTGCACTTGATAATCATAACTAACAATATTAGCATTTGTATTTACATTCTTCTTCATATCTTACGGAAACAATTTCATCGATATTTTCATTTATATTTTCATACTTTAATCATATAGCTAAGTTGTTTTTATCGTAAAATAAGAATAGATTTGATTAACGTATTTATAAGTTTAG
The DNA here is from genome assembly GCA_944039245.1 of Nebria salina. Taxonomy (NCBI): domain Eukaryota; kingdom Metazoa; phylum Arthropoda; class Insecta; order Coleoptera; family Carabidae; genus Nebria; species Nebria salina. The sequence goes on along the minus strand of OX063288.1, from coordinate 6,022,096 downwards.
AAAATTGTTGAAATTCCAAAACAAGCATTTGCTTATATTTTTTACGCAATTGATTTATGATTTTAAAATCACGGGCATCAAGATTTTCAGTTACAACATTTGCTTTACGTATTAAATAATTTTGCTGGTTATTTGAAAAAAAATGTCTATTTGCATTTTTTGCGTCCTGTGGTTCACCCCGCCATGTTGCACTTGAATACTAAATATTCCTGTAATGCATAAGCAGAGTCAACCTTTCAAAGAAATTTCTAGAAAATCTGTTTCAATTATTATTTTATCACCATTAAGATATGGGTTGAATTAGTTAATTAATTAAACTGTAGATTTATTAATAATATACGTACACATATTATAATAAAATGTATTTAGAAATTTCATGATACTCTTTGATTATAGTATGATTAATATAAGATATAGAAACATTTTCTCGTTTTTTTTAAAAAAGAAATTTATGTCCTAAATTTTAGGAAAACATTGATTCTTTAAGTAAAAAAGCTGACGTGTCTGTCACTGGACTTTCTTATACGCATGTTAATTAGTTAGTAAGAATTAAAAAAAAAATGAACTGATATCTTAAATAAAATTTTAAGAAATTTAAATTTTGTTTAACATAACAAAATTATCGTTCGCTAGATATATCCGCTATTGTATACAAATGAAAACAAACAGCAAAAATACACGACCCATTCAATATAAGATCATATTTCTTTTCGAAATTATTGAACATGTATGATGTTAGTTAGTCGTGTAATAGCGTTTGAATTTTTGATGGTAGCCACCTTTAGTGCGGAGGTAGCACTACAATATTAAACGCTGCATTACGTTATTCGTCACTGTATACTTGTCTGTGGATCAGCGCCAGACATGCCGTGGCGAGTAGATCAACTACTGCCGGGGGACAATTATATAGACATTACCTCCGCTCGTAGACGTGAGAAGTATTGAATCTAATATTGAAAATAACTTAATTTTTGTTGTAACCGGTACCTCTTCTGAAAATACTTTAAAAAAAATTTAAATTTAAAAAATATGCGAAATTTTAATATCTTTATTTTCATTCTTACTAATTTTGCTGTAAGTACTTCCATTTTTGAGTTAAAGCAGCATATTGAAAAAAACACTCCTGTTTTGTAACCAGTACCTTTTTTGAAAAATAATTTCAAATAAAAGTTATACGAAATATCAATATCTTTTATTTTTATACTAAAAATTTTGCTGTAAAAACTACCGTTTTTGAGTTATAGCAGAAAATGCAAAAAATGAATAGAGTAAACATGCACTTCCTGTTGGAATATTCTTTTCAAAATAGGAGGTTTTCCTGTCAGGCACATAAAAATCGTAAGTTTGAAGTTTCGTAACTGTATCTTTTACCGTTTAGGCTGTAGAGCGCACACATACACACAGACAGACTCACACACATACACACATACACACACATACACACACACACACACACATACACACACACACACAGACAGACAGACAGACGTCATCTCAAAAATAGTCAGACTCAATTCAGGGAAGGTCAAAAGATATATTTCCGTTAAAATCAAGAGATCAAAATTTTTCATGATTACAATACTTACTTATACTGCGTATAAGAAAGTAAAAATATTCTACGCTTCGATTCACACTCAGAAAAAAATGCCACCATAACTAAGAATTTGCTGTCTTATTTTTCAAAATAAAAGTTTATGGCGGCAACTATTCTTAGTAATTATGTTGCAATTACTTAAAAATTAGTTATCAGAACAGACTTTATTTGTGAAAAATTAGGTTTTTAAACATGGAAATATTTTTTCTAAGTGTGTACGAATTCCCCAAAAAAAATAAATAAATACAATGACAAAACTGATATTTTTAAGGAGTCAGTAATACGCTGATGCTCTTTCCTAAGTAATTCTAACTTCATGGTATTAAAATCGAAAAAAGAATGCAACAACAATAAAAAAAATCAATACGTACTCGGTACTTATACAATATCCCGTGTATACGTTAATTTCTTTAGACACGATGTAGCTATTTCACGTCGGTATTTTTAAATTGTTACTGATTAGTAAGTGGAAACCATTTAACATGAAACTGATGAATATGAGTTACTGACACTTTTTTAAGAATATTCAATTAACCTCGTTTGTACTATCATTGCAAATATATAACCGTATAAGTTGTAAAATGCACCAACATCTATTAAATTAATTATTTATTGTTTATATAATTGATATTTACACAATTTGTGAGTTATTTTTATAAAAATTATTATGTACCTAAATAATCAAACCTCGATAATAAAATAAATAATTTATTACTAATATGGTTTTATGTAATTTAATATGCAATTTACATAACTATAAAATCACTTCAGTTAGTTAGAATCATAATAGGTATTCGATTTTTTTATACTATATATATATATTGCTTGAAAGAAATACGGGTGAGTGGCGGCACTCATGATTGAAGATGTGTAAACATCAGTGTTTGCATGGATGCCACCGAAAATGCATACGCATGTATACATTTTCGGTGTCGTATATATAATTTATTTAATTTCGCGAAATGTAGACGACAACAGAAATCAATTCCGCCACTCAGCGGTGCATATATCTCCAACGGGTTGCATTTTAAATTTAAATAACACATAAAAATAATATATATTTAACTTCTATTAGCATAAAAAGTAGTTATATACATATAGCATTGCTCAATCATGAGATATACGTAATGTAATTGACATAAAATAAATATTTTCCTGAAAATCATGCCACCTTGCTTAATATGCATCGACCTTAAACTTTAAAAAGTCTAAATGAAAACATTTTCAAATAAGGTATGGCAAAACAGCCAAGGCCTGTGGTAAATACAAACATATCTAATTTCAATTATTTCCGATATCTGGTAAAGAAATTGAGAAGTATAAAATACATAACTCTTGTGTCCACAAGATATATGTTACCAAACTAAATTTGCTACACACGTTTATTTATTGATGTTTCTCAAAAGATATTCATCTAAAATAAATTTAGTCTCGTTTTTCGTTAGTTAAGTGCAAAACAAATTGTCCGCATTAGTGTAAAATGAGACAAATGAATTCTTACAACTGTATTTATAATCAAGCATTTAATTTTAGACCGGGGCTAAACTTGATAAAAAAAGATAAACTTATGTAATTGTACATGAATTAAAAGATGATGGAAATTTAGTATTACTTTGGTACAGGTTTATTTTCTTTATGAATACGCGCGATAGTATATAAAAACTATTCAAACTCTTATAAGGAAAAAATTAAGTCAAATAAACTATCGACCAATCAGAGATCAGAGATTTAATTCTAATATAATCTCAGCTCGCTATAAATGCGATGCTATTTTTACTTTGTATTATGTTTCCGCATTCAAAAAACAATCGCTTTATATATATATCATGCATAACTCAGTCCAGCTTAGGGTTTTTATTCTGTAATTTGGTCGGTCGTGATATTAGAATGTTGTATTTTAAGGGAAATAAGACGCAAAAATTAAGCCATTTTTAAAATTTTATATTAGTAACGTGTGTTCGGTTAATCTATAAGCATGTTGCTTCGTTTTATATTTATTATTTTTTAAATCCTAATTCTCTTAATCATTACTTTAATTCATTAATTCAATACTTGAATAGTAAAATTTAATCATGATTTTATTTAATTCCATAAGAGCCAAATTTTCTTATAACTTATTATCTAACAAAAGTTCTAAAATAAATAAATATCAGATATAAATCACTATACAATAAATAGTTTAAAATGGATGATACTTCATTTTTATAGCCATTTGTTTGCACAAAAAAAAAACGTGCCGCTTTTGTGATTCATTTAAAGATAACTTAGGAATTATATGATTCAGTTGGAAAATGGGACAATTTATAATCACAGCATAGAAGAGTAAGGATAACTACTAATAAACTAAGAAACGTTATCCTTACATACATACATAACTTTATGCCTACTCTCCTCAAATAGGGTAGCAGAAAATCCTTGCATTCCTCTTTTGCTTCATACAAATTCATCAAATTCTATTTCGCTTACTCACAACTTTAATTTCGCGCAACTTAATCATAAATATCCACTTATTCCGATGACGACCCTGCATTTTACCAGCATTAATTTCGCCTACGTAAATCTTCTTTCTCAATCTGTCATTCGACATTTTTTCAACATGATTCTTGCTAATCATTATTGCTTTGATTGCGAATCACGGCCTTTTATCACCACGTGTGATAATTCGTCCATTTGAGTATGATTTAAGAACCCGCGAACACAATTTCAATCTTAAAACGTCATTGCATTACGTTTATTGGCTTTCATCTACTCTACAAACTGTATTTGAAAATCTCACTGACGAAAATAGAGAACTCAACTGGCGGAAATGACGCTGATGACATAATTATTATTTGAGGCGGATTTGTTTGTTTTCTGTGATCCTGTTATAGATGAATCGGCACAGGGTCAGCAAAGAGTAATCAGTAATTTTCTAATATATTCAAAAAATAATAATTTATTTTGGTATATTTGTCAGTAATTTGCATACTCTGGCAACACTGTTGATTTCGCTCGCCATAGAAACAGCAATGCATACATTCTCACATATCATCCATCTGTAACTTATACGTATCACTCGTGTTTTACATTACATTTGTACATATTATTGTACCGACATTATAACGTTACGTTACATTTACATTATGGATTTTTTAACATACATACCTGAATCGCGGTGTATTTTGACCGTGTCATTCAATACATGCGTTCAAGCATATATTATTTATATGTATTACATTTGTACCATTTAGTTGTTTAAACACAATTTATGTTGATTTTTTTTATATATTCTATACAAAAAAAAATCTACAGTTTCCTGTACTAGACTTTCTTATGCGCAGTGTATTTTCGATTGGAAGAATAATAAAACACAAATGTAAAAAGAAATATAATCATTTATTTTAAAATTTGACATTAATAATACATAAATAATATTAATATTGGTAAAACTATTAAAATGCCCACTGATCAATCACCAATAATAAATTATTACATATAATAAGTCAGCGAATATGGAAATGAATTAATTTTAAACGCAATTTTCTTGCTGCTCCACTTTTCAAGGAAACTTTTCGAGCGATCTTGATATGTTTAATTTTATCAGCCATTTTAGAAAAAAAAAACGACATGAAGAAACATGCACTTTAAATTCGCATATTTATTTTAAAATATATAGTTTTAGTCCGAGTTGTATGGCGATTTTGTAATTAGAGTACAATTTCGGACGAAAACCTCCTATTTTTGAAAATAATTATTGCATCAGAAGTGCATGTTTACTCTTACCGTTTTTTCCGTATTACGAATTCTCGTTAATAACTGCAATTAAAATTGATACGATTTGAGTGAAACTCAATATTTGTACAATTTGCAAGTAATTCACGATTTAAATACATTAATTTCAATATTCGTTATCAGTTACCATATGTATTTACTTATATAGAACAATAGAAAACAATTGCATTAGTTATTTATGGTGATTGACAGCTTAAATTATCAGTGAGCATTTGACAAATTGACAATTATAGATACTATTTATAACATGATAACATAAATAGTATTTAGAATTGTGCTTTTTTTTATTAATATGAACAGTAACCATGAAATTATTTACGTTTGGAATGCATCGCAACCGGGAAAACAACTTCCACATGATGCAAAACACCAAAAATGTAGTTCTTAACAAGTTTTTCGTCATTTTTTGTCAGACATCCGCTTAGTCTACTAATAAATTTTATATCAAATATCCTTGTAACAATAATATAAAATAATTTATAAAATGATATGCCATGGTATTTTTCATAATCATCCGGTTTTAAGAAATTTACACATTTACTTAGCATAATTACGTTCCTAATTTGATTTAAATATAAAAAATTAATTCGTAAGTGGTACTTATTTAAAATTATGTTGTGCAACTAACTCATAATGAAGGTTTTTTTTCTTACCTAAAGAATCTATGAATTTTAAAAACCGGATTAACGGTATTTAGTAAAAACTACGTTATTAGTACGTGTAATGTGTATCGAATAAAAATCAAAGATGCCTAACCGTTATGTTAAAAAAGTTTATATGTCATATCTTTATTACGGAAGAGATAACAAGGTTTTTTACTGTACGGTACGTAGGTATGTACTTAGCACATTTCAAGTTCATTTTGATTTCGCAATAAATACTAGGTTGGGCACATTGTGATACAATTACACAATGACCATATTACTTTCAATCAATTTTCTTCGTGAAATTGTTCTTTACAATGAAAAACGTAATAACATCATTTGTTAATTTGAACAATGGTTAAATGGAGAATGGGTTGATGATTTATAGGAATGTTTTGATGATACGATCCCTTTTTATACCAAAAAATGCACACATATAAAAGAATGATGGAACTAAGTAGTTTTTATTTAGACATTTTTATAGTTAATGATCGCTCGTAAGACCAAAATTGGTCTCTCCTCCATGAATATTAAATAAAGAATTTGTGTACTGTTTTAAATTTGCACGTATTACGCCCTCGATAATTTAATGTGCTTCGACCAGTGTCATACATTGTTTTTTTTTAAATTGAATATAATATATAATTTTCTCCAATTGTGTATATACATATTTTGTAATATCTCCATTCTTATGTAATATGTATAGCAATTAAAGTAATCATAAACATTATTTAAGAACATGTAGAGATAAAATGAAAATTGCATTGTGAAAAATTACCATTTTTTCTCATTATTATCAACAGATACGTACATAGATACTTTTCGCAGATAACACTGAATATATTATCTGTATATCAATTGTTTTATGGTGTATCACGTATTGCGAATCATTTGATACTATGTCCAGTTTTTAGTAAGCGATCGTTGTATAACCAACGTTTAATATCCAATGAGAGTTATTTATTACATTATAACAGGCTGTACTACTTACTACCTTATTCATAGTCAAGCATTTACTTTTAAACCAAGACTAAACTTGATAAAAACAAGTAATCTTATGTTGTTGTAGAGGATGGCAATTTAGAATTACTTTAGTATAGGTTTATTTTCTCTATAAATACGCACCTTATAAGACGATAGAGAAAAATCTTCTTTCATATAGTCCGAATATTAACTTTTGACCTGCTGTAGTTTTTTGAGTATGTAATAATTTATTCGAAAAATAAGACTAAATGCAAAAAACAATGTTTTCTTGTCATAATCCTCAGACAAAAATTATTTAAATTTTCTAACTATTCTTGCCAGAGTTAAATACCTAAACTGTTCTTATTGTTATTTAATTTAAAAAAAGATTTATGTATTTATAAGTTCAGACATTAAAATTGAATAGTTGCCGAAACCTTAAAATACATATTGGTTCATACGATTGGATCTTTCAAATAAATTGCATTTGATTTATAATAATATAAAAGAAACAAAATTACTGTCTATTAGTAATTTTTTAAGTCTATCTTAACTTTGATTTGCTATTTTACGCACATATTTTATTATTGCGAAATTGAAAACTATATTAAAAGGATAATTATCCTGTATTTACTATTCAAATTGCAATGTTGTTTTGCTTAAAAGTCCTTTTAAAAAGGTGGTTCAATGAATTGACGAATTTTAATAAAATTAAACATATCTTCTAATACTATTTTCTGATCGTAATATGGCAGATATTGACTATAAATTGCGCAAAAATAAAATAGGACGGTTAAGTAATTGACTGATTAAAGTGTAGCAGCTATATTATTATTGGAGTTTTTGTCAAGAAAATGACTATAGTTCCAGCGGAAATATGAAAAAAAATTGACACCGAATAAATAAATTGGCGGCCACGAATGCTGACGCATATTAAAATATAGCAGCATTTAAAAAATGCCACTTCTATATTAAGAAACCATTGAAATAAGTGTCAACTTTTGCAAGGTGCATAAAAGAGCACATATTTAATTATTCTACTACTCGAGAATCTTACAAAGGTCAGAATAATGTTATTCCATTTACATCGAATCGCAGTGAGTAAAACAACTTTCAATTTTGGATATCCGTTCGGAAACATGACGCATGCAATTTTTTTTTATTTCGATGTTTGCCAAATTTATGTTGAATGAATGCTCATGTTTAGGTCTATATGTTTATGTTTATATTAACGATGCTAAAAGTAGTTCATTCATACACAAGTGTTTCTAAAATGTTTACAATTGAATTTCAACTGCGTCACAGCAAATTTCGAGTAGTTGATCTCGGCTGCAGGAGAGCAATTGGCATTCTTGATGGTGCCTTGAAGAGCAATTATTTATACTTGTGTTAGATTAGGATCCGAGCCCCAGATCAATGGCAAAATGACAAATATTGATTGACCAGTGGCTCTAGACACATTACACCAAACATTTCGATTCGATATTTCACTGGAAGCTGTAATGTCTGCAAGAACGTTTATTTCTTTAATATCTGACATGTTTAGCTTTTAAAATGTCTGTAGGTCATTGTTGTTTCCATAAAAGTCCACTAATATGAATGATTATATGTTTAAATCATGACTTATGTTTTTATGAACATGTTTTCTTTGTGCGTTGGCGAGTCAATGTCTTGAACATTCATTTAGCAATATATCATCGGCATCATATAATGGGTACCTATATTATATAAATTCTTGGCGCATACTCTAACTGCCCGGCGGTTGGTGTCACAAATCATTGGACTGTCAAATCGTATAGTCATCCTGCCCGAATTCAAATTTTAAGAAATCCGCATTTTAGAAGGTTGATTCACAAAGGCAAAAAATAAGAAGAATAAAAAATTCTTAGATATTTTATTTAAATGTATAAATATAAAATTATTTCATTTATTATTATTGGACCATGATAATCAACTTTAAACTAAACTGTATTTTCCCTATTGATACATTGTTACCTGTAATAATAATTTCGCAGAAATGTACCAATTTCAAATCTTCCTGTTTAATACGTACTTCTCGTAAAACTAGGCAATTTAAGAAGGTTAGTGAACCTTTTTTTTATACCGATGGTTCGGGCAAAATGAAAGGCCAAAAAAGGTACAAACCCAACCGCCGGGCAATTTGAGTATGCGCCAAATTCTTGGAGACCCCCAGGCTGAGATACCAACACAGAGGGTCCCACAAAAAAAAATGATCAAATATTATAAAATATTTAAATTACTTCAACAATTCAAAAACAGATTTTTATTCTCATAATACATGTAATTATAATAATAATAAAAAAACATGTTTATAATCACTAGTATTTTTTAACTATTTAACTATTCAAATTTAATCATTTAAATCATTCAAGAACCCAGAACAGCAATGGAGTTCATATATACTGTCTTTAAATAGGATTTAAACCTATATATACGTACACATTACAATTAGATTAGAATTTAAATCGTATTTATCGAATTCATTCCTTTTTTAAGCGATACGCTTATAAATTTCATTCAAGCACATTTTTAAAAAAATATTACCATAACTAAGAATATATACTGCTATGGTAAAAATGTCATCATCAGAATGCAGAAGATTAAGAGTGAATGTTTTTAAATATATAAAATGTTAAACAATAAAATTGATATTACAAGAACATTTCATAAATTAATTAAAGTTAATAGGTATTGTGTTTTATGTAATATTATTAAATTTTCAATTACGGTCTTATGGACAATTAAATTTAAGAGAGGTATAAATCGAATGGTTTTTAATATTTTTAAATTTAAATTACATGCTGTTTTCAAAAGTATAAAATCGTAACTAAATTACAAGGTTTGGTTAAATAGTGAATCGGCACGAACGCGAGTAATCGCTTTGAAATAAACTATTAAAAATTCAAATTTTGACAGCGACCATTGTAATACCTATATTTTCGTGTGTAACCTTTTTCTTATTATTGAAAGTATTGCAAACAAAAAATTCTGGCTATTATAATATTAATAACCACATAAATAAATCAGTAATTATTCGGACTACTTTATGACTTTATTATGTAACAATTTAAAATGCGGAAGTGAAGGACACCCGTGTGGAACACTTTTTTCTTTTACAACCTTCAAATTACGATAATTTACTGATAGATTTAGGCGCCTTATTAAATAGAAAATTTATTGAATTCTTAGCTATAAATATTTTTATTATCACTTAGAACATACAAACAAATCATATTTATAGGCTTTTCGTTTTGATAACTGTACAACTAGAAATATATTAATTTTATGAGAGACCTATTTAATATTACTATTTTTATGAATATTAAAATATTTATTGAAACCTATTACTATATTCGTATTTAAAAATAAAAATTTTATGTTCAGTCCTCTGAACAACTTCAAATCCGAATCTAAATCAGACTGTAATGAAACCTAAAACTATTCAAAATCTTTTCTATAATTATAGTGTTTTATATATTTGAAATTATTTCTTTGAACCCACCTTCGAATATTTTGCTCACCCAATTTCGTAATAAATGTCAATGCAACTATCTGATATTTATAAAATAAATTAAAATAATTTTTAAAATTATTATTTAAATTTTGTCTCAAGGATTTTTACCTTACGTATTTATATCAAAGCCTACAGCATCTAAATATGAATATCACGAAACTGACCATTCACATTTAAATAGTATTTACGTACATGTAACGACACTATACGTATAGTATCCTTGTAGTAGCAACTCAACTAGATAATCGAATGCCAATTATTTTTTATACATTTATTTATTTCTAATAAATCTAATCAGTCGGTACTAGTTCACCTTACGAAATTTCGTTAAATAAATGCTAATTACATTCAGATTTATTAGTAAACAAACAATCTAATCTATGCAGAACTATTCGAAAGTAAAATTATAAGATTACGGGTGATTTATTTATGTGAATTTAATTTTGATGGTTTGTTAGGATTTTTAGAACAAAGTAGCACGAATACTAGTTTTATTTTAAACTTGAAGACTATATTATATCTATAGATTGTTGTTGATTTCTAAGGCACTTATACGTTAGTCTGACTCAAATACAGTGGCATTAAGTGCAATTTACGTATTTAATTGTAGTAGGAAATTTTATGAAATATATGACGAAACAACGTAATTAAGAAATCTTATATTTATTATCCTTTTGCTGTATAATTGAATTGGAAAATATTGAAAAATGTCCAATTTCATTAGGATCGTATTCTTGTTTTTTTAAAGTAAATATTCCCTCACTAGCAGTGACTGTAATATTATATTAAATTTATTACAAAATATATCTGTTGTCAAAGGCAGACATTTTTTTGAAATAATAATTTTGCTATAGGTATTAATTCAGTTGAACATATGTGAGTGGTTGCAAATCAGAATATTTATTATTAGATAATGAAAACTTTCACAACAATACATCTTTATGATGATGATTCGTGGGATTAATGTTGTAAATTCATAATTATTTATTATGTTTTTACTGTTGACATTTTGTAACATTTTTTCTTTTTTTTCAAAAAAAGTATGCTTATTTCTAAGAAACTGCTGTAGCCATCCATGTATATACTTATAATGTTTGACATTTTAAAAGTAATTTAATGTTAAAATGCTACGAAGAAAAAGATGTTGTCAACAGAACAAAGCATCGCTAGAGTTTCGGACTCGGTAAATTTTCACACGCATCTAAGAGTGGAATGAACCTATTGATTGAAATTTTGTCAGTCGAAATAGATTTCGACAAACGACCATAAGGCTGGCCGCTTCTCTTAATATCACATAAAATAGGTGGACTTTTACATCCGACTTCAAACAGATCGATATAATCAACAGTACTGTAATAAAAGTGTATACAATTGAATTGCCACGCAACAACAGGAATTTTTACAATAATGAAAGCTTAAAACATAATATATACTGTGATTAAAACCCATCTAGAGGAGTTAAAGGATGCTGTAATTCGGTCGTACATTGGGGAGTGGAATATTCGAACGACACGAGAAAAGATGATAAATATAAGAAATAAGATCGTTTCAATCAACAATCATTTATATATGCGCCAAGAGATTTAGAAGCTGCTTCAATATAAATGAGGAATTTGCGGAATATAAGAAGAATAATGTGTTGTAAATTAAAAAAATAGTCACTAAATCACGTAAACTGTCATATATAACATCACTATAGGTTTGTTCCAACTAATATTAGAATCGATTTGAAACTGTACGACGCATGCGCATTATGGAAATAGTATTCCGTTGGAGCATGCGTCGTACAGTTTCAAACTGATTCCAACGTAGTTGGAACAAAGCTTATAGCCACTAAGGAAATTAAAAATCAACAAGAGTTATCGTTGATGTTTTTTTTTTAAATAAAATGAGTCTAATCACAGAAACGTGCAATTGTATAAATTCGAAATGCATCACAGCAGCATTTATCAAAAACATATTTATTAAACAGTGATTTCGACATTTTTGACGGGCATTCAATTGTCAAATAATTTAATTTCCGTAGTAATTGATGGGTTGAGTTTGGAAACTCAATATCGTGACTATAGCAACTAAGTGAATTAAAGAGCACCATGGGTCAAATCTACAATAAGCCCTAACGCTACAATCGTTATTTTTGTCAGTTTATTCCAATGTATTCAAGCATCTAACCCAATCTCGTTTGCTATCTTTGCTACTAGATCATACCAAATATTCGAAAACTAATCTTGGCACTAAATTTTAAAATGAGCTTTTTATTATGTTGTGGTTTAGAGAAATTCAAGAATAAATCAGGTTAAATGCGGTTTAAATTGATATTCGTGTAGAGTCTTAAACAGTTCGTCGTTTAGATTCGTTATAAAACCGTAAATAATTATTATTTATGCTTTGTTTAGCATTAAATGTAATTGGTGCAACTGATTATTGTTAAATTTAAGATATATTAAGATTTCTTTCCGCATATATGTGTAGCAAGAAATAAATCTTTCAAAATTTAAAGTATTTTTTTTCGCTTTGATTTTCTTAGGGGAAAATCATTTGGTCATGGATTTATTGCTAATTATTTTAGAATATTAGTAAAATAGTGAATATGTAAATTTACTTTAATTATGTGTAAAATAACGGTTAAAATTATTTTAGGTCAATATTATTCTCTTTGCCATATTACGATTGGAGAACAAGTTTTCTCTATCAATCATTTCAATTCAAAATCGTTTAAACGAAAACAAATGTTCGAATTTTACAATACAATTAAAATGATCGATACCAAGTAATTATTCACTAATTGATTCGTGGTTGTAATATAGCAGATTTTAATTTTAGATTTAAATTTGGCTGAAATAAAATTTTTACGCAATATTGCAAATTTAGATAAATGACAACATTAATAAAGTGCAGTCATATATTTTTATTAAATTTTATATATCAATCTTTATATCTATTACTACAAAAAATCTTTTCTGGTCTCCTTGGAAACGATAGATCTATATTTATCTAATGCTAAATGATGCAAGTTGTGTCATTGTTATTTTAAAGTATCTACAAAAATCACATTTAGAATTTCGTTAGAAATACTTCGATATAGTGTTTTCGAATAGATAGATATTCGATTTGTATTGAATGAATGCATAGTCTGTAATAGTCGACACGGCACACTATATAGTGAGGTGTACGCTAAACATAACGGATAACCCAAACGAGTTTTGCCACACGTAACATTAACGTAACCCGTAACGTAATATACCGGGATCTTATAGATAACCACACACACAAATACTAACAGATACAGGAGTGTTTGTAAGAACCAGGTCAATTTAAAAATATTTAATAACGGCACAATGTCGAGAAATGCAACATTTTATATAGGTTTGTGTTGTATTCGTTTACAACATCAACGACACATCACGTACCGTTCTTGTACGTACATTTAAACGCACATCCTAAGTGTAAAACATCATGTTTTTAGTATACGTTGTAACATTGTATTACGTCTGAACAGGTTACCAGTGCTTTGCCATCAATAAATTACTGTGATTTTATCCCTGGCAGTTATTTTACTGACCTTGTGGTCATCGAACACCAGTAGTTTTTCGATACTTAAATACTAATAAGTACCCATTTGACACAGGCACTAATTTTGATTTTTAATACGCCGTTTGTGGTACAAAAGATCTTATATGTTTCTCTACATATTTTTTCTGTAACAGTCTCACAATCAAAAAGTTCTTTCACAGAAATTTATTTTACAACAATCAACATGCATTTTTAAAAAGTTCCGAGTGTATCCTAAAAAAACTACGTAAAATTGTAATTTTTTTTATTTTATGTGTGTATGTCTTGTCAAATATGACCAAAACTTGTAAATAAATTATATTTTTAAAACACCAATTGCTAAAACAATTTTTTTCTTTGTATAATATTTGATACCTTTGTCGATTATGTACTTTTTATAATACGCAAAATATAAATGTAAAGAGTAATTATTACATCATTGTTGGTTTAGTTATTATTTCAATAATTTCCAATTATTCTTATTAATTCTCCAAAGAATTAAATAAACCCATTAACATTTTCTAATTCCATTACCACAACAACAACCGTCATTATCATTTGACAGTGCTTAGACTCTAGGCACTTTAGAGGGAAGGAATTATCAATTATGAACAACAAATGACATTTTTTTGCCATAATTACCATAGAAAAAATGTTATTTCTAACTTAATTACGAGATATGTATTTTAATATATTAGTATAATTGTCAATTTTTTAAATGTTTTAATATGAATATCAAAAATATAACATTTATAACTTATCATATTATTCTAATATTACTTTAATTTGCATTAATTGTTATCTATTTATCTAATGACAAATGATGTATGTTGATCTCCTTCATTGATGTTTTAAAGTAACCAAAAGGATTTTTATCTTTTTTTAAATTACGCTTCTCAAAATAAAAGCAACTAATCACCAAATTCAGTTCATTTCAAATAATAAATGCTATAGCTGTAGAAGTGGCTTGATTGGAATTCTTATCTTGTTTTATACTTTACATATATTTATAAGATTGTGAAATAATAACGTAAATGTGAATATAATGTAAGGAATAAACAAAATATGTAACCCGGAAGTTCAAAATGTCTCCTTGTTAAGTATACTCATTTATAATTTAACCAAAGAAAAGCCTGGTCCATTTTCAAGTGCTCGTTACATAAAAATCTCACACTTCACTTCTATTCTTACACACCTCATTTAAAATAAAACGCCATCTGCTACATACTTATAAGAATTTAAATAATTTATTCATAATGCACAGATTCATTAAAACTAACAATATTTATCTTTGCTATCTAGAAACAAAATATAAAGCTAATTCAAATAATTAGGTATTTCATATGAATTCTATTGAAACAAATTTTCGTAATTTAAATATTAAACCGGTCTATATATTTGTTTAAATTTTTTTCAAGATATCAGCGATGTATTTGCAAAAACTAAATTGGAACATTTTTTTAAATATTAAAAAAATATAAAAAAATCGATTGGCGGTCCCGTTGACAAAAAGATATTTCTTAAAAAACTGATCCAATTCAGTAACTCTTCGTGAAAAAATAGACGAAAATTTACTTTTTGACATTTTTAAAAGTAGAATTTTAAAGTAAAATTTGTTTATTTCTAAAAAAAAGCACCGTAACGAGGTTTGTCTTTGAATATTTGCTTCAAACATGTTTCGTGTTGAAAGAAGATAACAAAAATTATCATTTAAATTTATTTCGCATTGTGTAACTGCATTTATATACGTAAATACTATTAGGTCAATGGTTAATAATGGACATGAATTAAGCTTTTACTAAAGTGAAAATATATTTATTACAAATTAATGTTTATAATACTTATTATATATATATATATATATATATATATATATATATATATATATATATATATATATATATATATATATATATATGTATATATATATATATATATATATATATATATATATATATATATATATATATATATATATATATATATTATTAATTAATTCGCCTTTGAAATATAAAGTAATGAACAAAAATAGAATATTAACACTTTCTCTGTTACTTTACTAATTACTATTATTTCTAAATATTTTAATGTTCGGTTTGTTTGTATTATATTCATTTTACAAGTTCCTCACATTTTTTTACTATTATTTTGAGAAAGAAAGTGAATCGGATAACTGATAAACAACACGAACTATAATCCGAAACGCAGTTCGATAGATATTAAAAACAGACAGCTTTGTAATTATACCGATATAAGCTACTGGGTAGTGCTTATACTATTACTGGTTTATTTATTTCAGTAAAATTGTATTATGTTCTGTGATTAAACTAATATTGACCTAATGAATAGTATATGTGCAAATTTTCCAATAAACGTATGTATTACTGGAATACGAGTACATAGTTATAATGACACTTTTATGAAATGGAAATGAAAGCATCTTTTTCTATAATTTTTTTACCGAAAGGTTTTTTTTTGTGCGTCCACTGGAAAACTAAAGCCCCACTAATTCGTAACGGAAGTAACCAAACCTTATTAAGACAGTCTTTTTTATTGAAGATATCAAGTAAATACCAAGTAAAGTTAAACTTTCTAATTTAATTAATAAATAAAATGAAGAAACCAAAACAACAGGTATTTAAAGAAAGTTTATAATCAATAAACGCTGATTATTTTATAGAAACAGGTGAAAATCAATAATAAATTATGTGGTACGTCGTACTAAATAACAAATCGTAAGTAATTTAAGATTTAAAAACAAATTTGCACTAGCATTGATATTGTAATTATATGAAATTTATTAGTATATGCAATCCAGTATATATTCCATATGTCAAATGCTTTTAGTAATTATTATTTATTTGTAATTAAAGCTAATTTATCTACGACTGTCGTTGATGGTTGGTCCTTGCATTTTAAAAAAATAATAATTTTTATCTATAAAATGTCAATGCTTTGCCTTTTATAGTATAAATGCAACGATAGCCTTTTTAATTTACTTATTAGTTCATAGATACAAGTTTATAATGAGCTTAATAATGACTTTATGTATTTAAAACTGCATTTCGATATAATAGCTTCGACAAGGAAACCTTACGACTTTTGGGTCATGGAGTTTTCTATGAAACCTCAGACATCGATAATACAAAGACTCGGTAATATATTTGATTGCAATTCCAAATTATGTTAATTGTGTTCAAATACATGAAAAAGTTAAATCTTCGCATAATATATAATTCCACAACCTTTTATAAATATATATTATTTATATAATTCATAATTTACATTGCAGCTTACAGACTGTTCGATTATTGGTAATGCATTGCCAATAATCGATCATTTCCCACGCTTTTATTTTAAATATATTAAATATATTTTAATAATAAATTCTTTATTTGTTATTATCGAATAAAAATAGTAGTTTGATATGGATAATTAATACGTAATTTACACCGTAAATCACTATAAATTAATATAATAAATGACAAATATAAATTTGCTAGTTTTGCATTTAAAGTGATTGCTTTTCACAAATATAGAAAATTTGTCTCAATATGAAATTTACGTTACTGAGTGAGATTTCTTATGCTCTGATTCTTTATTTTATATTTATGTTTAATAACATTTTTACTTACAAAGTTTAATACAAAATGACTTTTTTTCATTAAATTGACACGATTTGGAAAATTTGACATTTTTATGATCGTGAGAAAATCATGTATTTTTTTTTTTTTAATATAGAAATTTACGAATATTTCTAAGATATATAATACTATCTACAGGTTTTCTTTTTGAAAATGAGATGTATATTTATTATATGTGAAACTATCTAATCACATGACTTCCTTACACTTTCTTTCTTCTAGTTTTTCTGTCACATTATCATTATTTATTATTTACCTAACATGCAATGTCGACGTTGTTAAAATACATCTCAAATATTTGTTGACATTTATCAATCATTTATTATTTTATATTATAACCTACGTAATTTATTCTCTACAACAAAGCAATTTTTTTTAATTTTAAATATAGATCAATACTTATTCCAAGGCTTATTTAAATAAATTAAAAAAAAAACGTAATCTCAAAAATTAAAAATTCTTTCAAACAAAAATTGTAGAAATTAATTTTGAATTTTATTTACTAAATAAATACATTTTCGAATTAACGCAAACGAAAACTAATTCGTTTGTTAATTGCAATTTGTAATTTAAAAAATATCTAACATCATATATTAGGTTTTTATTTGAGTTATAGTTTTTACAGATGCAAATAGACAAAATTATAGACGCTTAAATAGAAAGATCTCAATGTTGAAAATTCGTGTAATTAAAATACTTTATATAAGAAAAGTCTAAAAAAGAATGAAGTATTCTAAAATGTATAAAAATCTCTACATTTAAAAAACAAAAACACGCAATCATAATAAATAATCTCTATTGTGCTATCAATCAATAATAATAAGCTTAGTATTTTATCTTAGCGTATCTGAAAAACAAGAATATTCCATCTGTTATGTCAGCTATTTAAATTTGATTTCCGTTTCTCTTGTTGTCACACTTTTAAAACAGTTGCGATTGAATGAATGAAACTGATTTATTAACCAGTTAGAAACGTGCAGTATTAATACGTTTGTGTATAATTTGAATTTGGCGCGTGACACCTGTTAGTTTCCAACCTATTGCAACATGGGAAATTGAACAAAATAGTCTCACGTTGTGATAGCCAAGGTAGCCTCAGCCTCAGCCTCGACTGTTCAGTTCACTGTTGTTGGAATGGCAAAACACTTATTAAAACATCATTTACGCAATCTTGCGCTCGCCCCGTTATTTAAACGGAATGTATGGAGCGGAAAAAAAAACTTTTAGTTGGTTTTATTATAACAGGCACACAACTTACCTATACAGACAATAATCATATAACCTTACCTCTACAATACCTTACAGGCATCCATAGTTCATCTTTAACACGAATTACTCAAATACCACACACAACATCTATATTTCAACCATAGATGATAGGTATCTTAAAATTTCTCATAATACTGTGATGGCACCATTAAGCAAACACCTTATCAATTTAATCACTGTTTTTAGTAGTATATATGCTTTAGTTATTTATCATTTCCTGGTAAATAAGTTTCATTTTGTTACCACTAATTTAGTTTATTTTCCTGTATCACGAAATTCATTTCTAATACCGCTAAATAAATAATAAATCGCAAAATCGTAATTGCTCAAAGTGTATTTTAATCAGAGGAAGTTGTAAAACAATTAAATATTTATATACGACATAAAAAAAAATAGTGATGAAAATAACAGTTATCTATTTTAATGTGTATGTTGTCGTAAATATTCGTTCAGTATATATACAAATTAGTTTATTGTATAAATGCAACGAAAGAGCCCTGACAAAAAATTTGAAGCTTGTTTACTCTATATTTAAGCTGTAATCGGTAGTCTCACTCTAACGTACTGGAGTAAAAAGTATATTATAAAACATGAATGTTCAAAATTGCACGTACACAGTTCTACAGATGACGTCAAAAAAGTTTATTCCGTTACCACTATTTTGTTGATTTTTGTTGTTAATCTGATCCCGTTTTATTTGCATGTGGTAATAAATATTATCGTATTTTGCACAAAATTTAACACAAACATCTTAAAATATTGATATAGTCATAGATAATTTAATTTAGTATACAGTTCCTCAGACAATTGCCGCACTCTTTACGATTTGGTGGTGGTAGATTTCAACTTCTCTTTCTAACGTCACTAAAATGGTAAACATTGCGAAACTTTAATTGCTAAGCATTAATAAAGTCGTTTATACATTTGTTATTTTACGTAAATATTTCATATTTGCGAAATTCTATCATATTAAGACTAAAGAACAATGTGAGAAGATAATGTCATGTTATTTCGCTTAAAATTCATTAATACATCTTTTTAAACGTATTATATTTGTAATTAATTGATTGAATTAGTATACTGTCAAGATAACGTCAAATCAGTTGAATTATATCGTTGTAGTTACATATCGAAGCGTTATGTTTTTTTTTATGATGAGAAGCACTAAAATTATCGATTTGGAATCATTACAGGGAAAAATTGTTTCCACTCAAATACATTATAAATGTTAATTTTTGGTAGTTGTTACAATGTTTTTATTATTTAAATACGCATTGTTCACAAAACTAGGTAATTACTTCGGGACGAAATATATTTTTTGTAGTGGTTCAATGAACAGTAATTTTTAAAATAGACAAAAAATATACACACTCAATGTGTTAGATATAATTTGTATTGTTTTTCCAAGCCTATACAATTATAATGTGCTTATATCATATATTTACGAAATTCAACAAGTATGTCATAAAGTACCTAACATTCATCTATTTTATGTTAAAGAATCAAAACAGAAACACTGATTTTATAATTGCAATTTATCACTAAACATACTTTTCAATCTCAAGTTACTTAAATAGATTTTATCGTTATTCTAGTACTTTTTGTTTTTAAGTACGAGTATCTAGATTATAATTGCTTGCATTGCATAATGAAAGCAGATATATAAGAAGTTTTAGATTTAAATATAAATTAAAACTTGTAAATTTACCATACATCGGAATGTGAACAACAATTTTTATGATACATAGAAATGAATGAATTATGTCATTTATTTTTAACTGAACAGTTAGATACATTCTTTCATCAAAACTGATTTTAAATCAGGCATATCAATCTATCAAATATTAAAATCTATTTAAAATATTATACTTTGTATCAGTACAAATATATTAAATCAAATTGAATAAATATTCAATCCTAATGTCGTAATCATTAAACTATTGTCCTATATATAGGTAAACTATTTGGTCTTGATTTGTGCTTAAAATTTCAACGATCTAGTAGTGAAATATTGTTTATATCTTTCATTTTAAATTTAATTCCTTTAAAATCTTGCGAACCATATACAAATCTTAAGCTCAAAGTAACACACACACACAAACGCGCGCACGCGCGCGTTCTCACAGCATACAAACACACACACACACTCATAGATAGAGAGAGAGACAGAGACGTTATACCAAAAATAGTCTAGATTTAGGGAAGGCATAAAAGCTTTAGACTGATTTTGTTTCATGATTACAATACTTACTTATTACTTCGTATAAGAAAGTAGAAATAGCAATTTATTAATTTCACAATACTTATAATTATTAAATATAACAGACGTTATTGAGAATCAATTTGCCATAACATAATAGCTTATTATTTAGATTGAAAATAAAATTTACAGGTTTAGGCGTAATATTTCTGATTACCTTACGGTAACGTAATCATTTTTGCTTTCATCCATAATTACCGTGAATATTCTTGTGGAAAATTTGTTTAACGCTACAAGTATATCAAATTTTCTGTATCATATTATTCGTCCATTGCCCGCATATATATTTTTTATTATAAATACAGGTTCGAAAAAAAAGGGTTTTTGCCGTAACAAAGAAGGGTCGTCGGTTGTGTTATATTACTACAACGGGTAATCCGTTCCTCTGGTGTATGTGTGTCTGTGGATCTTCTTGTGTGTGAGCAATGTACTCCAATTTCATATGAGGTTTATTGTTCACCTAAGCAGACAATAGGTAAACAAAACCACATGGTTTCAGCCAGGTGAAATAGTGCACTTGGTTTCGGGTCGATGGGTTCGTCCCCCAATATGTGATATACATTTTTCATGCACTGATTTTAGTAATATAACATTTTACTTCCGGAATACTAACAAAGGGGTGTATGTATGACCATATAATGTTTCTAAATTGCTCTAAATAAGGGGATACGTAATTTATATGGTTGGATTTACTACTATTTCAACCAAAGTTCAGAATTCAGTGTTCAACCAAAAATTATTTATTCTACTGTATATGTCCGTATTTCAAATGTTATCTACTCTAATTTCACTTTTACATCATTTTTTGTATAAGTGTCAAGTTAATTTTGATTGACAAATATTTAAAATGTAAATTGTGCTTTAATATTTCATGTTTACGAAACTGTTAATATTACAAATCTGTCATATTTCTACCAAAGAACAGTATAAAAGGATAATTATCTTGTATTGATCATATCAATTGCAATGTTAGTGCGCTTCAAATTCTTTTTAAAACGAATTTACAGCCTCTAATTCTGTTTTCTGGTCATTGGTTTATTTTTTATTTTGCCATTCAATTTCGCAAAAATTAAATATTAGTAAATTCAAGATACTTAATCTTAGCTTTAGGAAGTTAGGTATGACTATTCATTATTGAAAACTAACATAATTTTGAAGCTGTTAAAGCAAATGTGTTCTTAAAATGTTTGAGCAGGATGACTTTTTGGCCGCATAATTTGTGACAATGACAACATTGTTTGTCAGTTATTTGCAACTATCAATTATCAAACACTATTTGTAGTTATAGTAGAACAAGGGTATAATATTGAAGAACTATACAAAAAAAAATTGACTATGTAATCGAAATAAATTGAAAGTAAGAGCTGCTAAATTAAGGAATATGTTTACAAAAAACTGTCAATTTAATTATTTTGCTCTTCGTCGACAAATGATCTATTTATAAAGATGCAAAAGATGTACAGCTATTTTTGTAGTAATATTTATAATAATAATTTGTGTATTATTATGGTGTACAGTTATTCTCACTAAGCTAGACTTTTGTAAATTGAATTCACATTATATGAATTGTATTTGATTTTTCAATTCATATGAATTTATCAAATTCATTTGATTTTCGACGGATTCATTCATTTGTAGTCCTTTTAAAACAAATTGATATTTTGTTGATATGATGATTTAAAAAATCAATTGATTTTGCAGAAAAATATATAAACTGTTATTCAAATCTGAATACATTTCTAACTTGAAAACCTAGATTCATCTAAACGTATACAAGGGATTCGATTTGAGATGGTTACCTTTGCTTCAGGCTATAAAAAATTGAAAGAGCAGGTGTTTCCGAGATCCCTTCTGTGGTTTGGTCGAAAGAAATCTTTTTTTTGCCTCAACCACAAGCTGCAAAACAAAATCTCTCCGAAAGCTACACGATTTTACAAATATAAATCATCAAAATTATTGAGTGTTACACATTTTACGGAATGTATTACGATAAAAACTAAATGGAAAATAATTGGTATATCAATGAACAAAGAGATAAATATGATACTTCTAATTTAATAATGTTGATAGATTTTTAAAAGTTCTTTGTGTATTATGATACAGTAATCGTATTTTAATTAATATCATTTTTATTTATCTTTGTTATTGAAAATAACTTAATACACTTCCTTTATATACATTTGGAGTCCATTAAAGTACTTAATTGTATAAGACCTAATTTATTTTAGTCTCTAGATTACGAATGATTAAGAATCATGATTGTTTTCGATAGTGAGAATATGTTTTATAGTAAATGTTTTGCGTGAAGTATTTCTCATATTAATAATATAACACCTAGATATTTGCAACCCTCAGTAATTGCCAGTCGACTTGATTGTGTATAAAAGATGTAGATAAAATTAAAGAACGTTCAGAAGAGAAATGACAATAAATTTCGTCTGATGAGCGAACGACCAACACACATTCAAGTATATATATTTTTTTCGTAATCAGTAAGATCTGAAACGAATTTCTATCGATAAATTTAATTCTTCTGAGAATGTTACCGACACGACCGACCGATCTCAGGACGCTCTTTCTATTTAACGTACGGCGGCAGTCTGAAAAACGATGTTATATCAAGCATAAAAATCAATTTTCAACATTTACTCTACGTTAGTATGCTATTAAACAAGCGAAAGGTGCATTGCATATTTTCGATACAGAATGTAATGAAACGGAAACGTTGAGTTAATTGAATTTATCGATGAATTTTATGACCGTCGTCATTGAAAACATATCCATTTCATTCGCAGCCATAAATCACCAACAGTATGCATGGCTCTGGTGCTATAACTTTGCAATAATGGTAACAAAATCAGTATTAAAAGTGAAACCGATGAAAACAAAGTCGTTATATTTGCTTTGTGTATTACAATACGTAACGAACCGAATCAAATAATAAATACGTCAAACATTTTTGTTATCATTTCAAAGAAACTATTTTCGCCATTTGTTTCTCTTTTTATGTATTTAAATAAACGAAAGAAGTGTGTAAGGATAGAGTTGAATTCCGTAAGATTGTCAAGTAATTAGTCGTGTATATAAGCTACTTTTTGTTTATTGGTGTTTTTATATTTACGAATTAATAAAGAGAAATGTATTAAAATTTTGACCAGTTTTTCTGATTAAAATTACTTTCTACATATTTAGCTATGCTATGATCAGATTAAATATGTTTTAGTATTATTAAAAACTATTAAATAAAATAGTAGAAAAAGTCTTTCTACCTCATTCATAGTCTCGGATTAATTTTAGACCAAAATTAAAAAAGACAAACTTATGTAGATTTTTACGATATTTATTATAATATTAATATATTTCAGTAGTTGCGCATTAAAGTAGATATTTTAAACTTTTATCAGTAAATATGCACATATACTGAGCTAACATTTACCAAACGATATAAAGTAAAAAGTTTTGCCTAATAATGAACATGTTGGAACTGTTGTCGCTGTTTTTTGGCGTTCGAGTAACCAATCTACTGTTGTGAAATCCATTGTGCAAAACGGATGTTGTATCACCCAACTCAGTGCACCTGAATACGGAAACTGATTTTGATTATTTAACGATTCCGTTTCCGTTATGTTCTTTTTTTTTTTGTTATGCAGTATTCTGTGCTAATAAATGTATATAAACTTTATTCATTTAAACATTTGTTAGGCGCAATTTAAATATTCCGGTTTTTTTTTGTTGAAATTCCTGCAAAATTGGCTATTATTTATTTGGTAATAAAAGTATATTGGCTCTTGTTTAGAGTAATTTGTACATTGTTTTTTTTTTTTAATTTTATTTTAGCATAACAATAATAACTCTAATTATATGGTTATAAATTATTTAACAACTGTTTCAATGTTACTGAACCTAATAAGCGTATATGCCCACTTTAGATAATTTAAATTTATAATTCAAACGCCACAAGTACGATCCTAAAATCTTTATATGTTACAATAGAAGCAATATATAAATATTTAAACAACAACAATAAAGCCATTTCCACTCTGTAACGAACTGTCGTGCGAAATATACCTTTTGACCTTCCCTGAATCGAGCCTGGCTATTTTTGAAATGACGTCTATATGTGTCTGGCTCTCCCTATCTCTCTCTCTTTTTATACATTTGGTACAAAATTGAACAAACAGTGTAGCATTGTGCTTGAATCAGAAACATATTAATTCCTAAAAGAGGTTCATTTAAAATTGCGCTCCTGTATGAAATGTGACGCCACTGCATGGCACTCCTATTTGCATGCGAAATTCAATAATAAATGATTACGTATGAACCTACTGGTTAGTTCAGTACGTTATTAACTTCAATCAATATTTTTGCACATACATACGCAGCCGTACATAATTAGAAAAGTATTTTAATAGAAAGAGCCTGTCTTGTTGTGGCTGAAGAAATGTTATTGTCTATTCGAAAAAAAAAATTCAATTGTCTTCC
Organism: Nebria salina; assembly: GCA_944039245.1. Lineage (NCBI taxonomy): Eukaryota > Metazoa > Arthropoda > Insecta > Coleoptera > Carabidae > Nebria > Nebria salina. The sequence goes on along the minus strand of OX063288.1, from coordinate 5,996,382 downwards.
AAAAAAAGGAGTGGGGCATTGTGTTTTTTTTTATTGCAAATATGCTTACAAACAATAAAACGAAATTTGAAATGAATTTTTTGTACAGACAATAGGTACAAACCACGCAATTAAGATAATTTATTGTTTTTGCTTTTTACTGAACATGGGCCGGTAATGCTTTAGTTTTCATGTGAAGTTATTAAAACAGACAAGACAAATATTATACGTATCCTTTATTTACATGCCAACCGACAGACATATTTGTTCTTGATAAGTGTATAACGGTCTTTGTGTTATTGCGTTATTAAATATGCATATCAAGATATGAACAGGCTATGCAATCGTATTCTTATTAACATTTAAATTGTTACGTGAGCAAATTGGTAAAAATACATTTTCAAAGATAATCTACAAGTATATTATGTTGTTAATGGTGTCAAAAGAGATTATGACACTTTTTTTTCCTGATCTTTGTATAGCACTTTTACTTTTACTGTGTTTGGCGCACACGGATACACTGTTGTTCAAAACTATTGTCTAAACGGTTCAAGTTTGAATATATAATACATTCAGTGTAAAAATACTTTTGGGATCATGTCTATGCATATTTTGACATAATATTACATCTGACTCATATTTTTCTGTGAACTTAAGTCTAAAATAAACTATATAATAAGAAATGACTCTATGAAAAACATATTTTTCATTTAGAATAAACAATTTCCAAATGGTAGCTTATAGCAATATATCGAGAAAAATATATATAATTATTAGGAAAAAGGCATTTAAACTAATATATTTTCTTTTATTTATAGGATTAACCCTCAAAGAACCGAACAATGGACAGTGAACGAAGAAGCTCTTTCGGATCAAAAGAAAGTATAGACGGCCAACGTCGGGTTAGTATACGATTTGTTATAAATCAATTTGCAATTAGTATCAATGATTGTTTGATGCAGAACTCCAAAGACAATACAGAATACGTACCGACTAGATGTCGAATAACAAAGCCAACCCCACCGAAACCTGCGGCAAATCCAATGCAATTCGTTAAAATTGGACCTTGCGAACTATTTCGCAAAGCACAACAGCAACTCAAAAAAGTCGAAGAAGTGAAACATGTAAGGCAAGAAATCCGAGACGACGCCGAAGATTGGCAAGCTGTAAGTTTTTATAAAGTAACTACAGAGATTTTAGTCTATCATATATAATAAACTAACTTTACTATCTAAACAAATATACTGCGTATCATAAAGACGAATGTAGACCACTTGCAGATTCTCTTTATTATTCTATTCAGATTCCTTGAATTTACATTGCATAATGCTCACGTGGCATCTAGTACCAAAAAGTGTATGAAATCACGTTTACATCACATGGCACATAACGTGTTAACAAAACAAACTTACTGTTGTAGATATCATAATTGTATATAAAATAATAGAATACCGTCAAAATGTATATATGAGATAATGTTACGCTATCCTAATTCTAATTTTAAACAAGATGGTAATTCTGATAAAAACACCGAAATTTTAGCCCACCTAGTCTAATCTAATCTAAAATATTCAGTATTGCTTCACAAGTTATGCAGATCAGTGTTACATAAACCGTTATATACCAAAGTAGACAAAAGTAACTTTATTTCTTCCATCAAAGAATTTTAACAATTTTTTGAAGTAATTTATCATTTTTATTAATTTAAGAAACTAATAAAATAAATACATGAAATATCAAATTTTAGCTACACTATGAAATATGTTTCGTAAAATATTTAATATGTAATAAATTAGTAAATATATTTTTAAAAAAAAATTTTTTTTTTGTTATGTAATCGTCGCGGTTTGTTTATAAATTGTATATTTCTGTTTCGAATGTAGAATTTGGATAATTGGAAGAGCAGCAGAAGAAAGAGGCAAGAGCATATAATCGAACGCGTTGTCGAAGTGAAAAAATTCGAACAACAAGAACAGACGGGTGGTCGAAGAAAGAGTAAAACATTTAATGAAATACTGGAAGAAAGGTACGAATAATGTTAAAAATAAAAACAATCAGTATTGACCATGACATTTGATGCATTTATTTCAAAGATTTGCAACCTTGAGGCGGTGCTTGTGTTATTCAAAACATCAATTGACTAATCAATCAAAGTTTAAAAGAATAATAATGATGATATTATCTTTATAAACTGTGTAGGATACTTTCAATTATATTTTGATTTCAGAAATAAGAGAAAGACCAAATTGAGCATATCCTTATACGAAAACGACGATCCTAATGACTTTAGCGATTATGGTATAGGAATGACGAGTTCGTCAAACGAAAACGAAATGAACAAAATGGATGATAACAGTAATGTGGTAAGTAAAAACATTCACCAAACATAACGTCATATCGTTTTCTATAATAATGACATATACGTAGCCAAAAATAAGTCATTAAAATTTATTCTATAGCCTTGTTTCAAAACTCTCTACAGTTAATATGTTTATAAATTAATTACTTACATTCGGAATTTTATTATTTAATAGATAATAATGTATACATTTTAATACAAACAAATAACATGGTCTATTCAGTGCTCTTATATTTTTACTATATACTTACTTATTGTGTGAAATTTACTGGAAAAGGTAAATAGCGATGAGTAAATTTCGTTTCAATTTAAATTGTATTTCATAAACGGTTAGGACCTAATGTTTTGATAAACATATGATATAAATAAATCGACACTCAATTTACAATTACACATACATTTTTTACCTAAATTTGTATATATTTTAAATCGTGCCGCCACTCACTCGTTTTTTTTTTTTTAATTTTAGTTCGCAATTACATTTGAGTAGTATAATTTTGCTACATTCACAATAATTAAAATGTTACTATATAAACGACAGTATATATGTACTCGAAATTAAAAATTTGACATAGTTTTGGAAATGATGACTCAATAATAATGACTGTAATTTTACAGGAATATGATGAGCAGAACAGTTCAACGTCTTATGAAACATCTTCGAGTTATGAAAGAGATAATAATACAGTACAAGAATTGAATGAATGTATTGACAATATCAAATTAACAACTACAGAAGTATTGCAAGATAGCAGTGGAACTGAAAGTGGAAGTGAAATAACAACAACAAAAAATACTGAAACAAAACAACAGCAGCAAGAGAATAAAGTACTAGAGAAAAACGTAATCAAAGAAAATAATACATGGAATGAAACTTATAAACAAGATTTCGATAACATTCAGCCGGAACCCGAACAATACACGTATGAAAGTGCGATTCAAGGGTATAGAAGTCGAGTTATATCCAAAGCAAATGTAAATTCTTTAATGTTACCATCGTATGGACCAGAAACTAAATTAGAAACCAAACCAGATGATGTTATTGTGCCGAAAGGGAGTATTTTAAAGCGTAAAGAATTATTTGAAAACGACAAATATTATGAATTAAATCATTTCGAATCAAGTACTTCACGTAGACTGTCGGATGATTTCATTCATTCGCAAAGTCTTAAACAGCGTCTTCTCAGTCTAGAAAAATTCACCGAACAACCTCTTATAAACGCCGATAATAATAGATTCTGTTTGGAAAGTAATTCAATCCTCAGACCAGTTGTAATAAATGAAAACGCATCAGATATTAAGAATAACAACACATCCAAATTGAGCGCTGATCAATTTGTTCGTAATCGTGTGTCAATGCTTAATAATCGCCGGGATTCAATTCCAGTTGAATACGAGGATAACATCAAATCAAAATCTGTGATTTTGAGCAATTGGTCTGATAAGAACACTGGATCAGAACGCTTTTCAAGCCCTGAACCAGATGTTTTCCTCAACAAGTTGGATACCATGCATCATCGATCACTTGATAATCTCACCGATACTACAAACGAAAGCATGCCTTTAGACAGAGTCCAGAGTTTAGAGGGTTTGGATTATTGTCACAGCAACTATCCGGCATCGAATTCTTCAACTGAGCTCTTGATTTTATCTTCTCAATATGGAGATACTGATAGAGAAGATAGCGGTATCCATACTGCTGATGTTTCATGCTCCGTTAGTCAGGCTGATGAGCCCGTCGAAGAGCCCGATATAACTGAAACTGTGGTCAACTCATGCGTGGAAAAATCTTGTATTATTCCAGAAGATATACAAGTCAACACTTGCGTCAGCTCACAAAGCGGGGAAGACTCAAGCGTTGACGGTAGCATCCAACTCATGTCACCAATCAGCACAGAACATATCGATTATCTTAACAGTAATATCTATCCAATGGATTTTAACTTCGCTACTGAAGATTTCCCTCTTGGTCCTCCGGTGACAGCTTTACAACCACCTAAAGAAAAACCACCACCACCTCCTGTTAATGATTTGAGTGCTGAAGCTGATGAATCTGAATTGAAGCGTTTAAATTCAACCAAACGTATTAAAAAAGAGATGCGCATGAAGCGATCTAGTTTTTTGGGTATTGACCCTGATGATCAGCCCGAGTTGGAAGCTTCTATCCGTAAACCACCAGATATAAATAGTTTCCTGCAGAAAGAATCACGTTTAGAGAAGCAGTTGTACAAGAAAACTCAGAGCAGCTACAGTGAGGCAGGGGATAGTCAGGATTCTGGGATTGAGTTGGAGCGGGGACGTTTATCAAGTGATACTTGGTGCAGCAGTTTGGCGGACAGTGCAGGCGCCGTCGGGATAGTACATAGCCGTCAGAATAGTGAGGTATCTTATATACCTGACCAACTAGATTAAGTGTTTAAAAATAATCTCATTAAAATACAATGCTTTGCAGCCTTGCACAACAAACAGCATCACATCGGAAGAAGATGAGATCACTAAGAAAGAAAGAGAAATTATCGAGTTAGTTGAAAAGGAAGAGAAGTGGAGGGATACGAATGAGTTTATTCCGGCAGATAATTTTGATAAAATCGATCAAATACAAAATAGCCAAAACGTAGTTGTGCTGCCGCAAATTCCTCCAGAACCAGTTAATCATCAGGTTTGTCATTGAATTTATTCAATATTTATCACATAATTATTAATACAAAACCAAGATTTATTTAATAAAAACGAGCGCAGACTGATTACATATACAAAATTTCAATTAATTCTTACCAAGCAACTGACCTTGTAAGTGCTTGTTAAAAGTTAACGACTTCTTACAATTACAGACAAATAAACTACTGATTAGCCAGACAATTTATGAATTAATTCATATAGCAGAAATATATATTCATTTCAATTTATAATTTCTAGGCCGTTACAGAATATGCAACTTCGGAAGATGATGAACATTCAGAGGTAAATTAATTACATTTTTAATATTATAATTTTTTTTCATTACACAGGCTCCAGATAAATTATAAATTTAATTAAAAATCTTCATTGTATTCAAGCAAAAGCAATAAATCGGATACTTTTTATTTTTATCATTATAAACTCGCGAATTTAATTTTCATTTCATTTTTAAGACACAATTACACAAAAGAAGAAGTTTGAGTTTATACAGTAGAATTATCTTTTTTAAAACAATAATTATTAAAATTCTTAATTTATAAATATAATTTTTTTAAAAACTATAACAGCATATATTTTTTGAAGGTCTTACGAGTCGAATATGAATTGTTGCAATTGGAACGTGAAGAATTGAAGCGGCAGCGCGAAAATATGGTATTCCGTGAAAGTCGTGCACGATTACAAACAAAACCATGTTTGAAAAACAAACGTCTTTCATTGGAAGATTTAAACGATACGTCCAATCAACCACTAACATACACGAACATGTACCAACCAGACGCTATGGACTATCGCAAATCAATGCCCGAATTGCAGATACAGCGTGAAATCGTACCGATACCAACATACAATCCTCGCACTCAATCTTCTACAATTTTATCTCGATCAACCCATGTCACACCAGTCAAGCATCCACGACCACCCGTCCGAGAAACTTATGATAACACCCCAATTAGGAAGAACAATAATGCTGTTGTTGAAGATGACATGTATCAACGTACCAATGCTACAACTACAAAAGTTAGTCATCCTGCTACTCGGCATTCTTTGCAGATGTTAAGTGCCGCACCACGCTCCAGACTTATTCCTCAAGATAACTGGATACATCCAAAACCATCGACGGAACCCAGAGAAAAATTCAACTATAATCAACATTGGTTAATTCAGGTATACATATTTTCGAAATTTCATTAATAGTGTATGTCATGCCAGTCATATTATGTGTATGTGTATGTTTGTATATGCAATAAATTTGTGGTTTTTTTCAGGAGGCTGAGCAACGTCGTATAAGTGAACAACAAAAGTTTACCACGCCAGCTTCAGTTCAAAGTTGGAAATTAAGTCGATCTGAGAAGCATTTGCCTGATTCGGTTATTCAAACGTTAACACAACGCGTCCAGAACAAGATTAATTTATCGGAGAGAAATATTCTTGGTAGAAGGTATGTAAAATAGTTTACGCAATTTATAACTTAGTTGATTGTTGTAAATACGATTTATTCTCTTAGATTGGATGGCGTTCCCGCACATTATGGATCGCATTCGCCACATTCAGTCGGCCACGCTTTACCAATCCACCATCCTCATCTGATGATGGAAGAATCGCAGGATAAAATGTTAAGCGTCAGCGGCAAGAAAAAGTGTTCATATTGTGGAAACGAATTAGGTATTTTGAACTATAACGCCTAATCGAGTAAAAATAATAGTAATGAATTATTTTTCGTTTTATAGGACGTGGAGCAGCAATGATCATAGAAAGTTTGAGTCTCTTTTATCATATGGACTGTTTCAAGTGTTGTGTTTGTCATGTGCAACTGGGCGATGGTCTCATGGGTACAGATGTGCGAGTACGCAACAACAAATTACACTGCCACAATTGTTACTCCAGTGATGACGGTGTGAAATTTAGTTGTGTCTGAAAGTGTTGTATATAGTGTTATTTATTTGATAAGTGTAACATGTACAGAAAAGCAAAGACAATTTGAAAGGAAAAGTTTATGTATTTGTATAACATATAATTATAATGATATAAACTAATTTTGTAGAAAAACATGATTTATATACATAAATATTTACATTTCACTCTTGAATGTAGACACCCTCTTGTAAATTAATATAAAGGTATATCATATTATACATTTACTGTCATACATTTTTTTGTTATAAATATGTAGAGATGTATTATAGCGAATAGCGTAAAGGTTGTTAGGAAGTGTTATTTATTGTACATGAGTCATAAAAAATTAGATTTTATTTTCCAGGACTTGTTTTTAATTTCCCCAAATACTAACAATGCTTAGTACACGGCGATTTATTTTACTGAAACATACGCGTACGTTCGTGGCGCCATAAATACTAGTTTTCCATAATTAAAGTGTTAATTGTCTAACATTCGCACTTACATAATTCATTACTTGTATTATTTGCATATTACACCAATAAAAATAAACCTATGAAATCGTGATTTGCGAAGGATAAAATTAAATTTGAGATATTCTCGAAAACATTCGCAAATTTGCGTATAATGCTATTTTTATGAAAGTAAAACAATTGTTCCCAGATATGTAACTAATACATGTTTGCTGAGATGATTAGATTAGATAAGCAGCGACAACCAGGTGCAAAGTGGTATATTTCCACTTACTAGAGATGCCGAAATAATATTTAATTATTTTTGAAAGATTTATTGATTCCCAGTAAAGCGCTGTGTAATAAATCCTACCAGCTCCCTTAAACTCGTTTACCTTGATTTGCTACTTATTTGTTTGCGCATTTATAGCCAATATTAAAAATCTGCCATATAACAACCAGAGAATATGTTTCCTGTATCGCTATCATTTAATTAATTAATGCTTAAAATTCTTACATTCTTAAACATTTTTTAAAAATGAATTTTAAACAAATTAAAGCAGCGCTATGAAAAAAATGTTCTTAGTTTTCATATAACAATTTTTTAATATTATTTTATCTATCAATGTTTGCAAAAAATAAATGAAATATTTAAAGTCGGTAAACATCGGTCTAAGGTATAGATAATTCTAAAAATTGCTAATATTTTATGATATTGTATTATTTTATTTTAAATGTATTTACTATGTTTAAACATATATTTTATAAAACTGATATTTTATGACTGTTTTAATTTATGTTGTTTACTATTTTTAATTTGAAATAAATGACTTTAACCTTCAAAATACTAGCTACAAATAGAAAATGAGTCCTATTATAGATTTTTTTATACGTATTTGAGTAAATATAGATTGTAGGTTTATGTTGTAAACAATGACAACAATATTTGCTTTTTGAAAATGTCGCTTGTAGTTGGGTATAGGTGCGCAGGCTTGACGCTCCGCAAATTTTCAGTTTCGAACTTGTGTGCAGTTGTCAGTGCTCCACGATTAAAGTTTGGCGTAAATAAAAGACTCTTGTCCTCTGTAAAAATGGCAAAATTTGTTTATCCCGTAGTTCATCAGGATGACACTGTTGATATATACCACGGTGTTGAGGTTAGAATTAAAAAATCAATTTTTTTATATTGTTAAAACAAATTAGACACATTTTTCCAGGTTAGAGATCCATATCGTTGGATGGAAGACCCTGAAAATCCAGATGTCAAAAATTTCGTCGAAGCCCAAAATGATATATCTAGACCTTACTTAAACGCATTTCCAGTCCGGGAACGTATTAGTTCATCATTGAGGAATATGTGGAATTATCCGAAATTTTCTTGTCCGTATCGACACGGCGATAAATATTTCTTCTATAAGAACTCAGGCCTTCAGAATCAAAGTATTCTGTACGTACAAAACTCGCTCGATGGCGAAGAAAGTGTATTTCTTGATCCGAACGGTTTGTCAACGGACGGTACGGTGTCTTTATCAGGCACAAAGTTTTCCGAAGATGGTAAAACGTTCGCATATGGCCTGAGCACAAGTGGGTCGGATTGGATAACGATTCACTTTAAAGATGTAGAAAGTGGCACAGATTTTCCTGAAGTTCTTACTAGAGTGAAATTTTCGTCGCTCGCTTGGACTCATGATTGCAAAGGCATTTTTTATGGGGTATAGATACTTTCAAAATATGTTTTATTCAAGTCTAAATGATATAATTTTAGAGATATCCTGAAGAAACTGGCCGGGCTGATGGTACTGAAACCGAACAGAATCATAATCAAAAATTGTACTATCATCGGATAGATACGAATCAAACTGAAGATGTTTTAGTGGCCGAATTTCCCGAAGAGCCAGAGTTTAGAATGTAGGTGTAGTTATATATAGCGCTTTTATTTTTGTAAGCTTTACGCCCCTTAGTCTAATACGCCACTGGTTTGCCGTGTTTGAGTATATTTTATAACAATATTCAACAATGTTCTAGCTTCAAATAATACGCCACTGGCATTTGCAATACATTGTAGAAGCAAGCGCATGCGCCATAAAACATTGTATTGCGCATGCGCTTGGCATATATTGTTGAGCTAAGATACAATATATATATATACAATATTTATTTTATATTGGTTTGGTATTTGGTGCTACTAGGGTGCTAATTATTGTCTAGATGAGACAAAACGATCTATTTTATGCTGGGTTACTAATTATTGTCTAGTCGAAGTAAAACTATCTGTTTTTGCAGTTCATAAGTTATTAGTTTTTACGTCCAATTTTTTTTATATATATTTGTTATGATAACAAACATTTATTTGTTATCATAACAAATCATTTTATATAAATCAACTTGGAAATATAGATAGCATTTAATTTGTTTGTAAATAATAATGAATTGAACATTTATTTTTAGTGGCGCTGAAGTAAGCGATTGCGGAAAATGGCTTATTTTAACACCAATCAAAGGTTGTAAAAATAATCTGATTTACGTGGGGGATCTGGCAGCTGTGGAAGAAATAACTGAAAAAATTCCATTAACTGCTGTAGTCGACAAATTAGAAGCGGATTATGAGGTAATTAAAAAAATCTCATCATCCTAAATAGCTCTTTTTTAACGTACGAGATTTGTAGATTATATTTACACTTTTTACAGGCTTAGGTAAAGCGGCTTTCGCAGCTAAATAATTATTTCTATAAAATATAATATAAAATAATTTCTGCTAAAAAAAACTTACAAAATCCACTGATTTAACTATTTTCACAAATCAATCTATGTAATTCTTGTTATTTAAAACATCTATTGTTTCCTTATTTATTCAAAACTAAATCGATTCTTGTTATTCTCCTATATTTCAGTTGAAACTATTAAATAGTAAAACTTAAACATTAAAACTGTTCATATAATACAAATAAACAATAAAAAATAACTTACTATCTAATAATGATTTTAGTACGTCACTAGTGTTGAGAACTTAGCAATTTTTCGCACCAATAAAAATGCGCCAAATTATCGTCTAGTAGCAATAGATCTCACGGATCCTGATGAAGGTAAATGGAAAGATATAATAGAAGAACACTCGAAAGATGTGCTAGATTGGGCGACTGCAATAAATAACGACCAACTAATTGTCTGTTACATTCAAGATGTCAAAGTATATTATGCACAATTTAAGCGCAAATAATGTGTACTCATATTTCTGAATAATTCTAGAATGTTTTGTGCCTTCATAATGCTTCCACTGGAGCAAAAATAACTGATTTCCCATTAGATATGGGAACAATAACAGGTTTTTCCGGTAAAAAACAACATACTGAATGTTTTTATTTCTTTACATCATTTGTGAATCCCGGCGTTATTTACAAGGTTGACTTATCTAATAGTGATTACAAATCATCGGTATGGAAATAAATGTTTTTAAATAAATATTGTTTGACTAATCTAGATATTTTTCTAGGTATTTCGACAAATTTCTATCCCAGATTTTGATTCTACTAAGTTTGAAACTACACAAGTGTTTTATCCGAGCAAAGACGGTACAGAAGTGCCTATGTTTTTAGTGTCTAGAGCAGTAGGTTTTTGATGAATTATTTTGATTAAAAATACGTTTGACATGTTATTGTTTTTATTTAGGGAGTTAAACCTGATCCATCTCGAGCATGTTTACTCTACGGCTACGGTGGTTTTAACGTCAGCATTCAACCTACTTTTAGTCTAATGCGTATCATGTTTATTCAAAACTTCGACGGAGTTCTAGCTGTTCCGAATATTAGAGGTGGAGGGTACGTTATTAAATTTTTTAATTTATTGCGTATAAGAATGTAAAAATAATGGAAACTTTCATTACTGAATGTAATATTTCGATATCTGACTTTGACAACGACCAAATGGCAAAACTTCGATGTATAGAAGCCATCAATATTAAAGTAATCCACTTATAAACATCAATAATTGCATGAGAGTCTAGATTCGCATCCCGCATATAATAAAATAAATTTAAAAGCATTCCAGCCACAATTACTGTCTATGATATGTAATACATGCCATAGAGTAAATATATTAAATTTCCGGTCCTTGCAAACTACAATTTTTAAATTAAAAGATGCATAAATGCATATTACTATAACGAAATTATTCTAATTATTTTTGTAATCTTATTTGTTTAGGCTGTAGACTTGTTTTATGGATCTGAATTTTTTTAACAGATTATGTTATTATTCTTTACGTAGCACTGCTGCAGATAAATTTGTAAAATTGGACCTTAATTAAATAATAGATGTAATTCTAAGTGTTGTTTTAAAAATGATATTCTTGTGAATCCTAGCGTTATTTAATTCTTAGATGTATTTTATTTTAGGGAATACGGTGAGAAGTGGCATAATGCAGGTCGATTCTTTAATAAACAAAATGTTTTCGATGATTTTCAATATGCTGCGAAATATTTGATCGAAAATGGTTTAACCAGTAGTAAAAAACTAGCAATTCAGGGAGGTTCAAACGGTGGATTGCTAGTTGCTGCTTGTATGAACCAAGCACCTGAATTATTCCAAGCTGCAGTTGCACAAGTTGGGTAAATTATTTCTATATTATCTAATATTTTTAAAATTATCTTATATTTTCCAAAAAAAATTATTATAAATCACTTAAATTCTTATTGGTATACAATCATTTATTTTATATATAGATAATCTGATTATTTATTTATTTGTAAATTAAATGATTCCGCTAAATTGAAATTATAAGTTTTAAACGATTTTTCAAAATACAAAAGCAGGTTTTATATACATTTTCATATAGTGTCTGATATCTAGATCAATAGTCTTCAAAATAAGAATGACTTATAGATACGATATATAGTACGTTCTAGTATCAATAAATATTTTTGTTTCGGAAGCAGGCCTTATTTTAGAAAACTTTGAACATTACTGATTTAAATTAGAAAACTTTGAATAAACTGTAAAAATCATAAAGATTTTTGACAATAATACGAAAATTCAAACACTAATAATTTAACTTTTTTTAATTATTGCACTTTAAATCACTATCTAATTAGTTTTTAATTGTTTTACAATTGAATAAAAATAATTAAAAACATGTTTTATATATATAGAGTTATGGATATGTTACGTTTCCATAAATTTACAATTGGCTACGCATGGACATCGGATTATGGATGTTCTGACGAAGAGGACCATTTTAGAAACTTGTATTCGTATTCGCCATTACATAATATACGAGTCGAAAGTAAGAAATGAGAAACAACGATTTTATATAATATGATTGAGAATTATAATTTCATTAGATGGCCATCAATATCCAGCAACATTGCTGCTCACTGCTGATCATGATGACCGAGTTGTGCCTTCACATTCCCTGAAATTCATAGCAACACTTCAGCAGGCTATTGGTAGCAATAAACACCAAGTGAATCCTCTGCTGATTCGAGTAGAAACCAAAGCGGGACATGGAAGTGGGAAACCTACCAGCAAAGTGGTAAGTTTTATTTCTGGTTATAATTAGGGATGCAAGTGAGTCTTTGGAAAAAAAATGTTTCTATGTAATCACTAGAATTATATTTTATATTAGAAATTTGACAGTTCTGTGTAATAGATAAAGCCTAGGTGGGGCCATTGAGCCCTGCGGGACTCACTGACCACACCTGGGATATAGAAATGAAATCGATCAGATTAATCTGTTGCTTTAGACCTGGAGTTCTTAAACTGTTGGTTGCAAACCAAAAGTTGGTCGCGTGAATTTTTTATTGAGTCGCAATTATTGACATAATTAATAATTCATTAAATTGATTACGATAATGGTTTGATGATATGAAGTAATAACATTTTGTTAGGTTGCAACAAAATGTTGAATTAGAAAGTGTGTCAGAAAGATTAAAGTTTAAACACTATTACTTTACTCATCTAGGGGAAGAAAAAAATTATATTGCATTTGTTACTACACAATTTATAATATACAAAGAAATATTTCAATTCCTTTATTACAATTACAAATATGTACATTTATGGCATGTATTTTTTTAAACTCCGATATATTATTAATTCTTCTTTTTGTGCTTTTACAATAGCTAATTAAGATGTAATATTAAAGGAATATTAAGTTTGAATATCTTCCAATTTTTTTATATATATTTATATATTTCTGCCACCTTATTGATAGGAATAGGTATGATGATATGTATGTATATGTTACGATAATTCTAGAAGCACTAAATAATTTAAATCTATTAGAATGATTGCTTTACCTGATATGGATAAGAATCAGTGCAGAAATCGACTGTAAATTCAATTTTAAATTTAAGGGATTGTTTTAGATTTTTTTCTAGTTATTAATTACATTTTATTTATATTATGAACACTATAAAATGATTTAATATGATGATATGATTTTATTTTATATTTTAACGTTTGAAATATAATTTTATACAGTTGCTATGTTCCTATGCGGTAAATATTTGCAGAAAAAGTAATATATTTCAACAGCATGTAATGTAAATATAGAAATACCCTTCCCCACCATGTCCTGATGTTATTACTCAAAGCTCACGGCATTTTTCTGTCACGGAACCGTTAATACACGCTATATCCAGGAAAATGCCCCCTCCCCATTGCCATTACTGCATTATAACTATTATCATAAATCCACGTAAAAAAAAATATATTAAAAAAATATTTCTCCACAGATTGAAGAAGCTGTGGACATATTGTGCTTCATCGGCAAGTCGTTGCAGCTGAACTTTTTACCTAATTAAATAAACATAAAAACTTTGCTCAAAAAATTTGCATTAAATATGTATTTTAATAATGATTATATAAGAAAAATTTGTTTTGGTAATTAGTATGAAATGTATGTATTTGTATGTATGTATGTATATTCAATTTTAACACAAAAAAAAAGAAAATAAAAAGCTTTACGATCATAACAAAGAAAAATCCATAATGTTACTGTAATTTAATGCCCAAATGAGCGTGGTGAAATACGTTTTGCATTTACGACCCACCCTCTTATCAGTGCGTCCATGTGCCGCGTTCGGTAGTGCGTCTGCGTCGTGCATTATGTTACAAAAGGAATCTGCATCTTTGACGGAAAAAAAGCAAGAACATTTCGCGCCTCCTCGCTGTAGGAATCCGATGTGATTCGACGCGTTTGTTAGACGCCCGGTGCTGCGTCTCGGGTGCCGGCAATGGCCTACAATCACTTAAATTGTGAAATGTTACCTATTTCATGAAAACATCAGTGGTTTATAATAATATATGTTTAGTAAAATGTGAGTTCGATATTGTTCATGGATTAACATCGTTCTAAAAGGTAATTATTCACTAGGATTTATTTCATAAATGATGCTATGCGATATTCGTTTATTTATCATTCAAATCTATCAGATTTTATCATTTTTTAGTTTTATTATCTTTCGATTCATTGGAGAAACCTAAAACTCGATTAGTTTAGATTTTTTTTTATTTGTGTAGTTATCACATTAAAATCTAGGACATTTTATTCTTTTTATTATAAGCAATGCTACTAAATAGATTTTTGTGTTGTATTACTATTATTATAATATATGTGACTAAATGTTGCAAATAATTTTGAATAAAATATTTTTGAAAATTAGCGATGCTGTATAGTCATAAGAGAAATTCCACACGTGGAATCAAAAGAATCGATTTTCGCGGACAATGCGTCGTTTGCGCCGTTTTACGACGCTGATTGTTATCTCATGCGTGTAATAATCCATTATTAAGTATCTTCAGAATGTAGTATGTAAACAAATGGGTGCACTGTAATAGTTTCAAAATAGAGTCAATTAATTGAAGATTTATTGATTTCGCTGCAAGCCCTCGGTGGTTGTATTTAATGTGATTAAATATATTAAGTGGGTGGAATACAGGGGCGTTGTAAAATGATAGAATGCTGTTATCGCGCATACCGTGTATGGTGGGTACGGCGCGGGGTTTCCATGACGACCAACCCGGCCAAACGCGACAAAATAACGACATGAAGGGCTGGGAGGGGGGTGATTTGCATCGCATCGTTTATTAGGTCTAGGTCAGGACATGTTCGACAATCTCTAAATGATTTAATCGCGGATTACAAATGATCACGCATTTCTATGTTTTCCAGGCGATTCTCTTCAAACGAAAATGATTGGAACGAAAATTCGTTCGTGGATGGAAGCACATATTGTGCGTCCAAGAAAAAAACAACACCGCAAAGATATTGCGACGAAGAAACGCTTTGAGAACAATAAAGATGCAATCGAGCCCGTTCAAACGCTGCGGCCCGAAGCGCATACATCTACCATTATGCGTACTACAACAACAGCATCTTCGACGCTTGAATCCACTACAATGGTACGGTTATTTACATATTTTGCTAAAAATCACTTATGATTTTATTCTATACTTGATTAAAATACTAACATACATGAGTTTGTTTCTCATACAGTATAATAAAGTATAAGAAAAATCACAAAATGTCTATTAAATATAAAAACTATTTTAAAAATTACTTATTATTATTTTGCTATTTATTACTTATTTTGAAATTGGAAGATCTTTTTTTGTAACCAGAAATCCAGTTCTTTTCAAATAATAAAATTAAAATTTTTGTTAGAAATTAGAAAATGATTTTCCGATACCATTAATTCACTGCTCAAACAAACCGATAATTTGTAGTAAAATTAACAATTTTACTTCAAAAGAAAAACAAATCCAACCACTTTGCTTTATGATATTTTTTTTTTGTTCGTTGTTCATAAATAAGGAGTTGAATATTTACTCTAATAATCATTAAATAGAAGTGGCAGTGAATAGTGACTATGAATACGGTAGTTACTGCCGTATTCATAGTCAAGCGCTTAATTTTAGACGAAAACTAAATTTGATACAGAAATATATGAATTAAAAGGGGATAAAAATTTAGTATTACTTTAGTATAGGTTTATTTTCACTATGAATACGCGCGTGAGATGGCAATATTGTCTGGTACAATAAATTCATTTTGTTGTAACAAAACGCCTTGCCATTGCTATATGTGACCCACTGCTTAAATCAATTTTATATCGGTATTCAAATGTGCATGTAGAATATTTAAATAAAATATTCAGAGATATATTATTCAAGGTCAAATAATATGCATTGTTTTATAATTATTTAGTTCTTGTAATGCAATTTAATAAATGTCTTACTTGATCCAGAAATGTTTTAACCATTTTTAAAAATGATTTATAAACAGTATATTACTATACCTTTAAAAAAGTACGAAATATTTACGCAGTTTAAATATTATATTAACATAAAAACAAAATTAATTAAAATAGTCTAAATTATCGTTGAGACCTAAATGAAAAAAATTCTTTAAATTCAGAAATTATAATATTGAGAATTGTATTTGGTATAATATTTTGCGCATTATGAAAATAGCGTTCTGTTGGCGCATGCATCGTACAGTTTTAAACTGATTAGTTGGAACAAACCTATATTAACTACAGCCCATATTTCATACTTGTTTTTTTTTTTGTAGGAAAATGATCGAACAACTAAAGCATTAGTAACAACGGAACAAACACGAACACAATTTCAACGTCAACAAAATAGCACCAACTTATCATCGCCAGAGAGCGCCTACTCTACAGGATATTCTACAGATGGAACATCACCGGGAACTTCATTTCCGGCCACAACACCAGCACCAGAGTACTACATAAACATACGTACAGGAACGCGTTATTTTCATTCGTCGTCAACGGATGTGCCGTTAAAATTATTAATGCCTGGTTCAACAACGCCAAAGAAACAAGCTGCAAAACCAGCTGGGAGTATTTCAGCCGCTTCTAGTATCGAGCAGCCACCAACAATCGGCGGAAGAATTGTAAGTCCGGCGCTTACATCATCGCCGCGACAACGCACTCGCATCAGGACAAATCCGTGGGTGACCACAACTAATAACTCAGGATGCAATTGCTCACCGATGCATGTGGTTGCTTCTCGGCAAACTGTTTCCACACATTCGCAGTCCACTGTTCCGAATAAACCACCGCTCCAAGCAGCTACAGCTAGTCCGTAAGTTTACTTATCTTCCTCATATACTCTAATTTTGATTATTTTACTTCAATTAACTATAATGATTAGAAAATTGTATATCCTTATAAATTCGAAGTAAATTACTTTCTAATCGTTAGTTTTTTCCCAATTTAAATTTAAACTATGATAAAATATTTAAAGTAGCAAATACCAAATTATCATAATATTTGGTAAATTATACTTGAGTTTAAACTGAGCTAAGGTGTGCTTTTGTGAAAAAAGAATATGATTAATATTAAAAACTTGACGTAATGCAACCAGATAAAGAATAATTTTCTTAGGATTAAAGCAATTGTAATGAATTTACGCCTAAAAATCGAAAATTAATGTGAGGATTATAAAATAAAATTACTAGCAATTGCAATGATCTAAACAATACTACTCATTGGTTGTAATATCGTAGAATTTCAATATTGTCTGTGATTTCGCATGCATTATATAAAATGGTTAATGGAAGTTGAGTAAAAGTTAAGTAAAAGACGTAAAAATTGAGTAATTGAATTTAAATGAGTTCCATAAATGCTCACCGTTCACTGCAAATCTAGAAATCCATCACTCTAGTTGTCTGTTTCCCTAAAACAAGAGGTAGTCAAATTCTACTAAATCATCGATCCCTAAAGCTGTATTTTCCTCAGATATTCTCCTGATACATTCTAAACACTATTTAGTGAGATGAGAGAAGACAACATTAATCTAGACTACGTCTCTCTCACCAAATAGCGTATCTATCATCTATCCAAATAGCACATGAATTGTATTTGAAAATGAATGAACCCCAAAAATATGTGATTCAAAATTTGTTGTGATTTCCATTAGGGTGAGAAGAAAGTGGACTTGCGTGGACAAGAAACAGCGATGCATGAAATGTGGAGCATGTTCCCGGTTTGAAGCATTTTCATCATCCTCCTCTTCGAGTCTCAGTGTAAGTAGTGTACATCGAGCAGCTGCTCGTCCATTAGTCGCCAGCGAAGACGAAGACGACCGAACTTTAAATGAAATGATGGGTAAATATGATGAAAGCTACGTATACGAAAAGGAAACCGACATTTTAAGCGACAGCGACCCTACTGACTGCGACGAAGAGTATGACGACACAGACGTAGACGCAGGTCGAGAAGGTGGGGACGAACGTGATCCTCTTACAGACGAAGACGATTTCGATTTTATTGATAATGGTTCCTTAGAGTTAAATACAGCTGATGATGGTAGTTCGGGTTTGGTAAATATGGGGCACTGTACTTATCATAATTTCCATGAAGAGCAACAGCCTCGACGGAGAGAAAGCAATAAAGCACCTTCATATCGTAAGTCTACAGGTGCAACTCCAACCACAGTCAGGCGTCGTCGGACAAGTGAGAGACGGTCTAAACATGCATCTTCCAAGAAACGAAGAGAACGACATCCAGTTGGATCTCCATTTAAAGAACAATTAGCTGCTTCGATATTACTTCCACCGATTTTAGCAAAGGCTCGAGTTCCTCCTGGCTTTTTAGATGGTTCACGAAGCGCTGGGGCAACACCTGTTTCAGTTCGTCGACGAAAAGCAGCTATGTCAGAACAATCATGGGCATCCAAATCTGTTGATAAACCACGTCGGAATTCCGTTAGCCATACCCGTCGAAATCCTCGTGTTCCCCCAGATGCTAAACTGTACGAAGGTGATAAAGAAGCGGATAAAAAATACAGGGAACTTATAATTGAGGCTGAACATATTTTGATGGCCATGCGCACTAGTAGTCCACCAGTGACTGGGTCACCGGCGCGTCGAAACACCGTTGGTCCAGCTAATAAACGGGTTGAGTTGCTACGCAATGAAGAATGTGGTAATGCTGTAGTAAACAACGGTAGTAACAACAATAACAATACTAGTACTGTCGACGTTCTGAAGCCGACACAAGTATCTTGCGTAGACGTCGGTGCAGTAAAATTCAGCCCGAAAAAGAATCATATAACGAATTTCATTAACAACAACGCACCTGGCGCGGTGCCAATAGCTGGTGGGTCACGTGGCAAATTACCAGTGGCACAAACTAGTTCATCACCTCGGCGTGCTCCACTGTTGGCATTCAGGCCGACGCATCCAGATCTAAATAGACATTGTCCACAAAGCGAGCCGGTCAAGAGAAAAGTCTATGCGACGGTAAACGACTTGCGTCCCGTTGCTGCTGCTGGGCTACTATTTACCGAAATGGATCAACGCGACACGCCATCAGATGGCTCGCGTACCGCTGTCGGTAATCCCGTCTTCCACAGGCAAAAACTCTTCCATACGATAACACACCTGAAAAAGAATCTCGAGATTCAGTCCGAAACGTTACGACACGCTTACCACTATGGATCCAATCAGCGATTATCGCTTGGAACTACACAGCACCTTTAAAACAGTGCAATTTCGTTATGTTAATTGTTAATTTGTTTATTAACTACGACTGTTTCATATTATTATACAATTATTATCATTCATCGTCATTGAGATCGATTCATCGTTGTTTCATTTTTTGGTATGATCGTCTGTTTGTGGACGGCATATATTTATGTACCGTATATATATATTTGTGATAATCGCAACCGGAGCGCGGATAGATGACGGAACATTTTATGTAGTGCGTATATAATATTATAGATAGAGTAATGAGAATAACCAAAGAAAAAACCTGTCCCGTAGTTAGATTGACGCGAATTTTCGAACCAAAACACTGGGTTCATAACATACTACAGTACGCGACGTCACAACTCACTTTATCATGTTTTCTGATGAATGACGTCACGTGCTGTATTCATATCTTAATGTTTTGGGTCGTTGCTAAAATTCGCTTCTGTTTTCTAGTGTTATTTGTTTCTTGTTCGTATTGTCGATTTTATAGATTTAGAGAAACCGAATCCTTCCTACAGCAGGCTATAGCCTGCTTTACCGTAACCGTACCTGTAGTATCAGTACCTATACTTTAGTATTGTATTTCATATAAATTGGCACTTTTGAATTACCTACTTTTATGGTCATTGACGTGTTGATTTTAGATAAAAATTCAAGGTCGATAAATTATCTCTAGAGATTCGAAGATATATATTTAGGAATTTTTATTTGGAGGGTTGCTACTGTTGTTGATCTCCAATTTTGAGAGTTTATTACATATAATTTACAAATATAACAATAATTAAATATTATCTAATAATACATTATTTCACTTTATGTCTACATTATTTTGTAAATTATGTGAAATACTCGCAGGATTATGCGTAATCTAGAATGGTTTACGTCACTCTTTAGTATATTATCTGTATTGTACTCAAAAACTGTATGAGAAATAATTCGGACATTTTTACGGTTTATTGGAAAATTATTATACAGAATGCTTACATAAAATATGTTTATTCATTCACTAGCATAAGCACAAAATAGTGATAATCATTTGCGTGCGTTTTATATTAGTATTCTGCATATTAATATTTGTAATAAATTAATAAAATAATAGATTGATAACCGTATGGCCTTGAAGAAACAGATTGGCGAAGTACGAAAGTAGAATGCTTTTTCATTTTACTTTTTTTTTTTAAATAATTAAATATTGCATTACAAACTGTCAAAATGGAACACATTTTGACAAGTTTAATAACGGAATATTTAATACTTTTTTAAAAACAATGGAATTTAATTTAATTTACGGAAAAGTTTACAATTGCAATATTGCTCTACTTATGGTAAAAAATTTAAATTCAGGAAAAAAATTGAAAAATGTCAATAACATATAGTTTAATCGTGTGGGTTTTTTATAGAAACAAATGACGTTAATCAGTTAATAAAATGCTTCCTGCGTTTGATTTGATTATACAAAAAAAAATATGCCTACTGTTAAACAATATGTACTCAGTATTATTTTATTTTCATGAAAAACTACATTGATCTCATGAAATGTTGGTATTTGATGTAATTATATGGCCTATAAGCATATCAATGCATGTCTTCTTATGTGGTTTAATGGTGCAATTCTGAGCAGGTTTATAGTTCTGTTTACGAATCTGTAATATTTGGAAGGTTTTAAAATCGAATTGCAAATACAAATATTTGTGGAATCCATAAAATATGTGGAATTTTAGCATGAATTATCCTTAAATATGTTTTCATTATGGAACTACAGGTTTTCCTATATTTCTTCTACAAACAGAATTATAATTTTGTTTAGAATTGCAACATAAATCTTATTTAAGCCTAAACTTAATCGAAACCTAATATAAAATTTGCCTAAACCTAATCATAACTTGCAAAAACATCAAATGCCAACTTCTAGAATAAAATCAACTAAATGATTCAATATTCCAAATTATAGAATATATTTAGAATTGTATGACAGTATTTTATCAAGCTACTATTACAATCGCGGTCAAGGTGCAGGAGACGTAACATTGTTACGTCTGTGATATGTTGCCTAGATGTTACATGCGACTAAATGTTTATTAGGATTCTTTGAATAATTAAACACTATACATGGTGAATACAATAACTTTTCAGAAAAGAAATAAATTATGAATGTTATAGTATATATTTTTCTTTTTTAAATAATTGTTGCAGCTCAAAATAATAATGATTATTGACATAAAAAATAATTTAATTTGATTTTTGTCTATTAATTATTTGTATTCTTTATTATAATGCATACATACAATATTTGCGATCATGTTTAGTTGGTAATTTAATATATTAAGATCAATTTAGTATTTCTTGGAAATTAAAAATAACTCTCAAATTTCGAATATTGATATATAAGAGAATGTAGTTAATTTGTGTCAAATGACTTGTTAGAGATGACAATTTGAGTGGGTAATTGAAAAG
Source organism: Nebria salina (assembly GCA_944039245.1). NCBI lineage: Eukaryota > Metazoa > Arthropoda > Insecta > Coleoptera > Carabidae > Nebria > Nebria salina. The sequence goes on along the minus strand of OX063288.1, from coordinate 5,974,062 downwards.
TACAAAATACTAGAGGGTGGTATATGTAGTGACCAAAAAAAGTGAATCAGTTTAGCCAAGTAGTTGAACGTAGCTGTTCGTAGTAAATCGTAGCGAGCCTGTTCTGTTCTGAACAGCGCTAAATTAAAATGTAGAAGTACCGGTAGGTGCGTAGCCGAATTGTTGTTACTAAAAAATAATAAATACTGTGTTATTTTTCCCGATTCATCTGTGACGTTTAAAAAACAAACGATTCGTGCCGATGGCACGATCCCCTTTGATCCAGTCCAGCCCCTAAATGTTGTTCAAACAACCAAAATGTGTACCTATAATCAATGCAAGTATACAATAATGTCTGAGGTGACGTATTCGTGCCGTCCCCTTGTGTCCTATCAGCCATCGGTTTATAATTCCCATAAGTTCGTTGTAATTTATGTTTATCATAGTTATTATTTTATTTTATCGTTAAACTCAATTATTTTTTGTATCATATGCATTTAAATTGTTTTGTTGTAATGCCCCGTCTGTTAATGTGGGTTCTGGTAAAATATAAGAAATGTGATAAAATTTGCTTTAATTTATAATAATCATTTTTATTGAAGGGTTACGTTGTCTCTTACAAAAATAAAGTTATATGAATATACTATATAGTCAGTGTGTTTCAATTTCCCTTTCTAATTGTTTATATTTATGGTCTAAGCGTTAAAATAAAAATTGTTTTTTATGCTCATGCAAATTGTAAATAGCAATAGATATATTTAATATTTGCATTGCACATGTTAAATTGACTTTCAAACGTGATAGTTAAATATTATCATTTCACAAATAAAAAAAAATGTTTATTGAAAATTTCCATACAATACGGTTTACAGGATGTAATGATTTCGAATTTTAAATACCTTCAACTCGTTGGAATGTTTGAATCGATTTTTTTTTTAATTTATTCTAAATAATCGTTAATTATTAGACAATTCAAATATATGTATATATATATATTTATATATTTACCATCATACACAATTTGATCTCAAAAACACATTCTATTCACTCTCAAATCATTCTATTCATTACTACATATTTTTAAATGTACCTACACCAAAATTACACACATATGCGCAAAACGAATCGCGCATAACTCATCTAGTATCTCAAACATCAGATACTATTTTGTATAGCGTTATCCTTTTTACTCTCTTATACGAAGTATCATGAAAAATTTCGATCTCATGATTTTAACGAAAATATACCTTTTGACCTTCCCTGACTATTTTTGGCATGATGTCTGTTTGTGTGTGTGAAAATTTGTATTATATAAATAAAATGCGTAAAAAAAAGTTTAATGCATGCCATCGCGGACATTTTTGATAAACGCGAAACCTCTATTAATCTTTAGAGGACCGGGATGACGCCTTGAGGCGTCAAGCTCCGACCCGCCAAAGACTTGGTCTTAATTTAGTCTTTTGTGCATGACTTTTTAATAGAAAAACTGGGCTTTTGAAATTTCACAAATTCCGGTCCTCTAAAGGTTAATATTGCTCAAAGTTATCACCAACACGATACGATGGTTATTTTTAATTTAAAAAATAATTTATGAACATTAAAAAAATAGATAAGTATTTTTAATGCAGGTATGAATTAAATATGTTATATTTCAATAGAAATTCTAATATTCATAATAGTGTGCCTGCCTAGTTACATCAATGCATATAATTAATTAAAAGTATTGTTATTAATGCTATCTTATCGTGTTACTTAGCTAACTTTGGATCAAAATATTTTAATATAAATAAGCTCTGATAGGAGAATTTTAGTCGCGTGCCATTTGCCATAATATATTTATGGTTTGTTGTGATAGCGCTCTTTATGACAACAGATACCCATTCAAGTATTTTTCTGCTATTGTACCCGAGGGCATGATAAAGAAAATCATTAAGTTCACGATTATACGATTGTTCCGATTTAATCATAAACAATCGTATATATCAATATCAATAATCAATTTAAATCTCAAGAATAACATCTTTGTAAAAAAAAAAAACGAATAATTATTGATCCAGATAGAAATCTGTTGAGTATTGTAGAACTAGATGTGTTAATTAGTTAATATGAATTGCAGAAAGCATTATTTGAGATGAAATGTTTGACATCGCGCGCAAATAATTAGGTATCCACCTATAAGAGAGCGACTGCGTGAAAGCGACCTATGAAATTGGCGGATTATGGCCTGACGACTGGGGCTCTGTACAAAAGTATATCGATGTGAGCAGCGTCACAACGAAATAGAAGAGAAAAACGAAAAAAATCAACGCGAAGACCTGAATTTCAAATGAATTACACAAAATAAGCAAGTGGCTTACGATCAAAAATTGATGACACTTCAAGTTCATTGCAAACGCACGTAAATGACGCGTGTATTTGTTTGCGGTCGGCCGTGCGCCAACGTAGTTAGTATCCAGAGCCCCACCGCGCCTTTCCCGTCATATAAAAGCTAGGTGTTGTATCGTGCAGTGCCATTACATCTCTTATTCGTGGTTGCGTGTGTGTTTTGTGTTCATTTGTTTTTTGTGTTTGATACCGAATTGGAATACTTTTCTAATCAAGATGAATGGATACGTGGATTCATTGACTACCAGCATGGAAAATAGCAGGTAAGGGATCAAAAATAATTCGTGGTCAACTTCCGTGTTTGAATTTCACACATACACTAAAGATTTCACTACATACAAATGCATAAAGAAAACAAATTTCAGTTCAGTTCCTTAACCTAAGCCAGTGTTAATATTGTGGTGAAAGAGAAAAATATTGCGTATGAGTTTGTTTGCAGTGTTGATCATTATGCAATGTGTCATAAGTGTGTCAAATTTTGAATGTTTTCACCCGAAAAACGCTTTGCAAAGCTATCGAAAGTCTAATGTGTGATTTGTTTGTTCTTCTGTTAAGGAACTGTCTTCGACGAATTGCCAGACACGATGAAACAGAATTCTCAAACCAAAGTATATTGAATGCCATGGAAAAGTTCGTGAAAAGCGTAAATGTTATGGACGAAACAATTCTCGTTCCGTGCCGATTGATGGATCTGAAAGTGGGCGACGCTGACGATGTCACCGAGCCCTTAAAAACACCAGCAATGCCAAAAGGCAAACATGGCATCAAAGACACTCTCAGCTCCGCCGATCTATTCGATTTGTTCAACATGCTGAACACTGTGAAAGTTGATTTGTTGTGGGGACAAAATTGCGGCGAACCAGTAGCCAGCACAGAAAAAGCGTCCAGCAATTCATTGAGTGTGTCTTCAGCTTCGCATACAAAAGGCCACAATCGAAGACCCTCAACTGTTAGTATGACATCAACTAATTCCGTTGCGTCAGTGATCAGCGATTCTGAATCAGAGACTGGCAACGAGAACGATTCAGGCATTGAAGCCGAAGAGCCTGCGGAAAATCGGGATCCTACATTGGCTGTATCACAAAACTTTCGTAGACATCTAAATGGACTTTATCGCTCTCTGCAACAGCTTACAGAAGCTGCCAGCTACCTAACGACACGTTATCAACACGATGTCGGCGGTAGTCCCGTCTGATTTACCCTCTACTTTAGTTTTCACCTAAATATATCTCTTTAGGCAATTAGTTATTTATAATTAATAAGTTCTGTACAATTCATCCGTGGTAGTTGGCATTTAAAATCGTCGTTTGCCCCATGATAATATATGTTTATTTTTTTTTTCGTTTAATTTCAATATGTAATACGTTGTTGCAATGTGATATGTTACGGGCACGTTACTGCAAATTCTTATAATTTTAATTAGTAATACAAGCGATCGTTTGTTTATATCAGTGTAAATGTGTGAATGTGTGTGTGTGTGTGTGAGAGAGTTTTTGCCACATCCAGAAAGGAAACGATTCTAGTTTCAAATATATGCACTTTAATCTCAATTGGAAAAAACAATTAGATAGCATTTTCTATAGGAACGTATTGAGGATAAGTACTTTATGATTTGTGTATTGAAGTATGTTAAGTGAGTCCAGCAGTGGCTTACATTTAAACAAATGAATAAATCAATTTTCGTTACGTCGTTTAGTAATTTCATTAAATCTTTTCCACTCATGTAACGCGACCGTGTTTCATTATTCGGTCGCGGTTTATATTTTTTTTGGTTTATATTTTTTGTTGTTGAAAAAGCTCTGGTTAGAGTTAAGCGTGGCTAAGCTAAGCCTAAGTCTTCGGTGGTTATTCAGGGAACCCGGCTCTGGTTTAATTAATTATTTATTATTTATAATAACTCAATAAGATTATTTATGTACTAAAATTTCAAAAACCAAAATATGAATAGCAACATTCTCGATTCTTTGTACGTATTATTGTACACTGAAATAAATTCTAATAAGTTCTGTAATTTTCTGACTTAAAATATTTCAATAAATATATTTTAATTATAAAGACCATTGTGTTTCTTTTTTTTTTTTTGTTTGTTTATTGACTGATAGTTCAAATAACCCTAAACAATCCTCTCTATGCGATGTGGAAACTTGTGCCAGAAATTAGTAGGACGCACGACCTAACCAGAGTTGCAATGAAGATATTTCATTCCATCTATCTTACAACTCAATTCACATTGTTTCCGTCAAGTGGTTCTTACATTATTGGCCACGTTATTATTATGATTATTTTAACATATATTCGTAGCAATACCCTTGTAATCGTAATGGGACAAATACTGTGCTTGCGTCAGTCGCTTCGCTTCCGCCATTGTCATTAGGGTATTTCCAAATTTTACAAAAATGTATAACCTGTTTTGCAGTAACCAGTTCCAGTTGTATTTTTATTAATAAAATAAATGCGTACGTGATATTCTAAACTTGTATTGATTTATTCGTCGAACTGTAATCTATTCCAGTGACATATTCAGGGGGATATATACATATTCCCATCAAATAGGGTGGCAGGAAACCCTTTACATTTAGGGGAATCATGCATGTAGGTAATTTATTATTTTAGATCACTTAAAATTTAATTAATTTTGATGGGATTCCTGATTCAAGCTGGCACATGATACTACCAAGAGAAGGACTGATACATCGGACCTTACATGGTAGCTGGTAATTTATGCATTTGTTTGATATATGTCTCGATATTAAGTGGATAAATTATGGTATATAAAACTTAAGTTTAATGCTTTATTGACAAATAAACTCGAGCTGCGTCCAGGCACGTTTTATTTTTGTTGTTGTTGATTTATTTGAGCAAAGAGGTATTCAATATTAGAACAAAAATTGTAGTATATTGCATGTAATGTCATACACTAATTTAGAAATGACTATAGATGAGAACAGCTGTTTTTGTTTACTGCCTTCAATGCGGTAATTCTCAATTTTATTTATGTTGACTTGAATTACCAATACATTTCATAAAATGTCTGTTTTGCATGTGATATTATCTATACATTTTGATAATTTTGACATATTCTTACATTTCTTATCGACATATCTGATCAATTTCTACAGTATACAAAATAATTTATTCATTTACTTCATTTTACTTTCTTATACGACATAATAAGTAAGTATTATAATAATAAAAATACTCGATATCGAGATTATGACAGAAATATATGTTTTGTCCTTCCCTGAATGATGTCTGTCTGTTTGTGTGTTTCCTGTGTGTGTGTAAACTCTACAGTGTGTGTGTGAAAGAGAGAGAGAGAGCTCTGTACAGCCTAAACGGTTGAAGGTAAACTTATGAAATTTGTGCACGTACCTGGCAAGAAAACTTATTTTTGATAATAATATTCTAACTAGAAGTGCATGTTTACTCTAATCATTTTTTGCGCTTTCTGTAATCACTCAAAAACACTTGCACTTATAGTAATAATAGCTAGAATAAAAATAAGAAATATTAATATTGCGCTCTACAACTATTTATTTCTAAAAAACAGCACAGTTTAGTGCCCGCTTAAAATTGCTACCGGTGCAATTAAGTATTAGTCTTGATAAGAATTACGATAATTATTAATATTATTATGTAAACCTAACAATAACAATAGTAATTTTGTATATACAGACTGCACACTCTAATCTTTACAATTAGATAATTATACTAAAATTAATGTCATAAAGACGAAAAGTAAAATCTGTCATCATAAGTTGAAGAATTTTGCACACTTATGTTTCTATTTGTATATATTCAAGGTTAAAATTGTCATTTTGTGTCCTATTTGCTGAATTGTAATTTCCATTTTATAGAGCTAACCATTAAAAAATGATTGCTACTTAAATTATTATACCATCTGTTTATGATTAACAATAACAGCTTTTGCATTGAAAAATGATATTTTACCATCATTATTTCCGGAACAGTGAACTTAAATTTTCGAAAATTTCCTCAATTTAATATTAATAGTCTAATCTCATCAAATAAGAATCAAATTGTATTATTAAAATCTTAAAAACACGCATTCGTTTATATTTCAAACAAATCACATTCAATTCATAATTTTGTATTCTTAGATATGTATATTATTTAGTTGAGTTGTTTTTGAGAAATGTATGACGAAAAAAGGTACTTTTTAAGCGACCTCATACATTGTCTAAAAATTTGCTAAACATTGATAAATTTATGCACGTATTATCTAAGAATAATAATATTTTGGTAATAAATTTGAAAACATTAAGTAGATAAAATTGTGCTAAAAAATACAACTTATGTAATAATATGAGTTCTGTATCTGTATATTTAAATATAAATGTATACAAGTACGTTATACATTCTAATACGATATTTTTGAAAAAAAAAATGTATGTACAATCAGCTTAACCTTGTTTAATCTTTCATAATGACCGTGACAACAACAATTGCACGTTTTTGCTCATTATTATCTATTGAACTGCCTTTGTTTTGCATATCAATTGTGTGTACGACGCAAAATGTCTCATTTGGCAAGTGAAAACTGATATAGAAACGAAATTATTCGTCAATCATGACACAAATGAAAAGAACACAATAAACTTTCATGCAGAAAACGGCTGTCTGGTCAATATTCTGTCTGTCACAATCAACTAGCACTTTCCTTCAAGGTCTCTGCACTATACTGACATTCCACGCAGGTGTAATTGAAAATATTTTGACGTCAGCACAAAAACTTTTTATTTATTTTTGTAAACCGCCCATTTTGATTGAGGCTCGATGTGTTTCGGTGCAACGTGCACCAATGTTTATTATTGGTTAAATAGAGAATCTTATGGTATTTTGACCTAATTAATTGCATTGGTGTAATAAGATTACGTTACATGAATAATTGTTGAGTATCTTATCACCGTTTGGCAACGAACCATGTTTATAAAAACTGCAATATTAAATGAATAATTTCGCAAACGGAAAAGTTAACGTCAAAGTCCTGTTTATGATAATATTTATTATATTGCAAACAAAAAAAATTAAAACTATTTACATATAAATATTTGCGAAAACTGTAGCATTTAATACAATCTCTATTGAGGCATTCCACAATAAAATAAAACAAATAATAATTTTATTTAATGACCATCGTAGTCGATATATAAATAGGGAAAGAAAAATTTAACATTTACACTAAACATCACTATAGGTTTTGTGTAACTAGAGCGACTTATGAAGATATACAGAGTTTGTATTATATGAAACTATATTTTTAGTATGCTATTATTACAATCAACAATAATATATGGCATCAAAAAACAAAAACAGAAAACATGTAACTCGATTTCAATATATAACGATAGGGGACACCGCTATATAAGAAATAATAAACTACCTAACTTATAGACAGTAAATATTTACAAATTTGGTAAGTAATATCGATGTAAACCTTCGCAGATCTCCCTAAGGGCCAGATAGGACCTATTTGTAGTTTTAATGTCACTTGATGATGATCCTTTCTGGTCAGACGGTTAGAAAAAATTGAAAAAAATTTTTTTTGCGCGATTCTATAGATTTAAGTGTGTAGAATATTGTGTTAAAAGCGTATAGCGAAATTCAAACCGGTTCAAAAGATATAGCTAGTTGAAGCCGACCGCGCACGGGCCGTTAAAACTGTACTTGAAACTTTCAACGCGTTTTCCCGAAAAGACGATTTTTTCTACTGACGAAGTGATAACTCGAATAATTATTAACGGATTTCATTCGGACTTCGTGTTCCTTATAGAAAAATGTCTTCTCCATGGTATAGACTAGAATCTTTTTAATATGTTTTTTTAGCCATGAAAAACCAGCAAAAAAATGTAGCAAAAATGAAACTTTTTTTTCAAAGGGCCGCCATTTTGTCAAATTTTATTCAAATTAATTTTTTTTACTCTATACCAGAATCACTCTCATTTTTGTGACCGCTAGGACTTCCGCGAGCAGGAGACGTTCACGTTGCAGGGGCTCCGTCGTCACTCTATTATAGCTACATTTATTGGCCGAATCGGCTGAATATTTTTCCAAATATACTTCAAAATACAATAAATACGGTACAATAAGATTCATCAATCTGCGGCTTTTAGTTTACACACAATAAATTTTCAAAAAATGCCTATTTTTCGAGGCATTTGACCAGAAAGGACCCTTAACGCAAGCGTTTAAAATAGTATTCGTGGTGTGTCCCTTATAGTAAAGTTTTAGGATTGACGAAAATTATGTTATTTTTTTAAAATTAGCTCACTTCATTACAAATAAAAATTTAATTAAATTTGAAACAAATAATGAAGACCTGTGTAATAGTTTCGTATTATTAAATTCACAAACTTCTGATTTATATAATTATGTATGTATGTCCCAGTGCAAATAATAATTTTATAATTTGAGTACTTTTCTAAGACAGATATATGAATTTATTTATTTATTTATTGTAATAATAATGATCCTTAGTTCGCTTTTGTGAGTGGATGTGGTAGTATTTTGATACATTTGTTTGAATTGATTCAATATAAAGTCGCCTGATTCAAAAGTCGGTTGACTATTAAAAATAATTTAAATTCAATTGGCAATTTACAATTTTAATTTCTGAAAGGCTTTCATGAGTAAGTTCCATCATAATCAGAGCAGAAACTCTTACAAAAACGGCTTAAATTTGAAACAAAAAGGCGATACAAAACTAGCTGCTATATTTACTATATTGCTTTGGTTTTTTTTTTATATATAATAACTAATTGTATTTCTGCATATTGAAACTAAAAAGCATGATGATATATTCATTTATGAATTTATTATATATTAAACTTCTGTTTTATATCCATGATAAAGAATTATGTTAATGATGAATCGAACAAAAATAATGAACTTTGAACCGATCGTAATTACCCATATATTAGGAAATTCCTTATGCTGTCCTGTTCTGACCTTCGCCTGATTATATCATGAAGTTCATTGGTCGTCGAAAAGTTCTCTCAAAAAAAGTAAATAAATATATACATATGTATGTATATGTGCACATTTTTTACACTTGTAACTGTCCTGTGCCTAAATGCTATTTAGAGGTTATATAAATATAAATATTATAATAATTATGGTCCAACAATACATATATACGCGTTAGCATATAATAAGGTAATGTATTTTCTTGTTTCACGCATTGAAAATTACGTGATATTTACGAAATAAAATTACGCAAGATACGTTTATATTACTGTGTTATTTGTTGCAATCAGGGCCGGCTTAAGACGACTGCCCAATAAACAGGCGTTACAAGCGGAAGTGTTTTTTATTGGTGGTGTGACATTTTAGTTTCATTTAATAGATTGTTGAGAGAAAAAAGCGCGTAATTCGACTAGATGCAACAGTGATTTTTATTGTAAAAAAAATTACATGGAACGTGGCGATAATAATAATAATAGTTACATAGATCGGATGGCACGACTTCATATATTAATTTCAAAAATATATGTATACAGATATTTGTGTTAATTGCACCATACATTTTTCGAAATCCTTAAAATAACATGTACTTAAAATGCTTCTAAGAGATAATTTAGTTATGGAAAGTAAAAATGTTCTTTACGGGTGCAGATATTTCGAACTCCGCTAATTAACAATTATGTAATACAAAATTAACTTTGCAAATGCCAAATGAGAACCTAAATATAAATTAAGAATTGTTTTTAAAAATATTTTCGTCGACAACATTTCTAGTTTCTAATTTTGGCTCATGAAATTTTTAAGGAAATATACATTATACTACATATATTTCCTTGGAGAAATACTTAAGTGCTAAAAAACGACTTATTTTAAACATTCTTAAACGCAGGTTTTTACTTTTCCATTAATAAAAACGTTAAAAACGATCTACACAAGTTATTTTAAAACTAAAATAATATATTCAATATTTCGAAATATTCCTTACAATGTAAATTTATTCATAACTACCAGTTTTTTCACAATTAAATAAAAAGCATTTTCATCGACAAAAGACTTCTTTTTTACCATAAAATTAATAATTAGAGAAACACATTTTTAAACCGTATTCATATAAAAAATAAACCTATACTAAATTTGCATTCTCTTTTAATTCATGTACAACTACATAAGGTGAGCTTTATTTATCAAGTTTAGTCTTGGTTTAAAATTAAACGCTTGACTATGAATACAGTGGAAAGACGCTAACTCGAAATTTACTAACATTTCCAATTGCGTTTGAAATCAAATAATATTTCTAAATATTCTTCCAACTAAAATATATTTATTTATATTATTAATATTCACTAGTTTTGTTATAAAAAATACGTAAATAGTTTTTATTACATCCAAACATCATAATCGCAGTCACAATATACCACATAATATAAAGCAAAAATATAAACAAAAAGAAAACTATTCGTAATTCAATCTAAAACTATGCGGTAAACAAACATGTGGATTTTTCAGAACTATAACGCGTAACTACGTGTAGTATTTGCGATCGCAGCCATTCTATAAAAAATACCTTTGTTAACACGAGTATGCTGTTTCATAATAATACATTTAACTTGTTTTTCCGAACTGGATTGTTATTCTTAGAGATAGCCTTTACGTAGTTTTAGTATTTGTTGCATTTTATTCTACAGGATCTTATATGAGCAAATCCTGCAAAAATATCGAGTTATATGGCTCCAAATTTGATGAATATTCTGCGGCACACCTTTCTTAATCGACTCAAATCAACATTTGGGCCCCAAGAGATGTAAAAATACCGATGAATATGAGTAAACTGCTTTGTGACAAGGTTTTTTTCAAGATTTTAGCTGAAAACAAGTTTTTCCGTATATGTGCGAGAATTCAATATATTTATTTCTTTATAAATATTAATTCGCACATATACTTGCGAATATACCTATATATAGCTCACACATCAATTCTGAGCCATATAACTCGAGATTTTTGCAGGAATTGCTCATATTTCTATAAATGTTATAGATAATGAAACAGTAACTGAAATAGTTACAAATGTTATGTATAGAAAGCTTTATATGTAATTTTATGATATAATTATATCTTGTTAGACGGAATATGAATAATAATTAGTAATAATCTTATAGAAAAAAATAAAATCAAGTAATTAGCACATTTGAATATAAAACAATTTATTTTTTTATATTTGTGATATAATTAATAACTTCTTTCGAAAACTTAATTTAAATATTGCGTAAAAATAAAAAGCAATGAACCCTTACGAACTTTTCGTGCATAATTATAAGCCAGTTATTTCGATTTGCATGTTACAAAAATATTTATATAAAACTCAAACATCCTATTTATACACGATATTTCCTACAAAATGAAAATCATTTAAATCAACAATATTATGCAAATCATTGAGTTAATAGTTGAGCATGATGTTAATTGTTTGTTAGTCGGCAACTATATTTCTTATAAATAATAGGTTGTAATAACATACTGTCACTAAATGTAATATAAACCTATACATTACGATTAGATTGTAATTTAATTCGTATTTATCGCATGTATTCTCTTTCAAATCGTATCATTTAGTAATTGTTTGCAATTGTCACGAAACTCGTGACGACTTACATACATACATATATAATCAAACAAATGAGATCACTTTGCTATGAAAGAGTTAATCAAACTAAGTTTCTGGTTAACGTGACCAATGCGCGTACTGGAAAACTGAGCTAAATATTTACACCAATTGCATATAAAACGCTAAATATCATATTTGTGTTTCATAATAAAGATTGTTATTAATGCACAACTTTAAAATTTCATATTTGTACATATATTATATTAAAAAAAATTATAATATTACATATTTTTCTTTAAAAAATTTATATTAAACGAGTACAGAATAGAATTACATTTACATTTCGTTAATATAGTATTTATAGATTTAGGTCGCGAACTGACAGAATGTTCCGAAACGGCTAATTTATAATTATTCTGTGCATTAATATTCATAATTTATAGCTTTATTTGAAATAGAGATTTTTTTATCAAAATAATAAATATGCGTTTGCACACCTAAATAATATATGGTGAAAAGCGTGTTCCGAGAAAAACGTTTTGTTCATTCAATATACATACGCTTTGTATAAACTATTTGTAATAATCACTACTTGTAACTGAAAATTATTTCAAGAATAGAAAAACATATGTTTTCTAGTATAACTTTGTTTTAAGTAAATGTTTGTTTTTATACAATTTTTCAATTTTCTACAAATCAAATTTTCTCTGTTTTATATTTGATTGTGAATTGTATTACAATTCTTATTACAACTTAATAACAACAAAATCACAAACAATAAAGTAATTATATAAACTACCATTTGTTGATGGAATTTGATAGAAGAGCCAAAATTGTTTACGATGCTTTTGAAAATCCTCCATGAAGAGGTTTTAACTTATTGTACATTTTACTTATATAAATATATGTTTTGAATTATAGAAAGTGTTTGTTTTAACAATTTTTATAATTTAATTTTATGGTAAGTTGTCAGTACTTTTAATGTTTTATTTTGAAGAGTAATGACAAGTATAATTTTCTAAAATGTACCTATATAACATAAAAAGTACGACGTCATCAACATTAGATGTAACAGAGACATAGCTGTCACTTTCTCACTTATATTCTTGCACGCTAATTTCGAGAAATCTAGAACATTCCTCATCATTTTACCTAACGATTTCCGTCTCAAATTTGCCGACGTATGCTCTATAACAAATATAACTATTGAAGGAATTTTTTATAGAGATTGTTTAAAATCGATTTAGTTATTATAATTTTTCGAAAGTAATTACCCGAATTACTATTAGTTAAAAAGAAGAATCAATTATTTGTGAACGTAAATAAAAATACCATTCAACAAGTAAACTTAGACAGGTCAAGTTTAGAAAAAAACCTAATTAAATTTTTGGAAACATTACATAAACATGAACTCGATAGAAATAAACAACATTCATTCAAAGAAAAAAACTCTTTTATATACATAACGAAAAAATAAACCCATTCAATTGGTAAATATTATGAAACAAAAAGGTCAACGTAAGAACAAACTTAATTAGTACGGAAAAAATCTCATTCAGTATTAAAAAAAGTCATACATTTATTCAATATATAAAAAAAATTAACTGTCCAAATAATGCGTATTATATATTATAAAACAAGTTCCAACGATATCATTTTAAAGTTTCACAATGCTAACATACGAATAACTGAAACTAGTCGCTATCACTCAAAAGTTAAACTCACATTGCACACAGTGCACCAATTTTGTGGATGCGTATATAAATAAATGTGTAAATGTGCTATTTCTTAATGGAAACCACTAAAAAAAGATTCTAAAGTATAAAAACAAATTTAGGTTTAAAGGATCTAAGCACTTGCAAACCTATGTTATTCTCTAATTATCAATAAATTGCAAATCAAAACAAGCAAGGAAAAAGTGTGACTTGGCTCGTAATACGTGTGATGATATTTTTTATTCTGGTTGCTTATATTATAATTTCTTTCGAAATGTATTTAAAATTAGGTAGCATTGTGGTGTTAAATCTTTAAATTATATATTTTAGTTTCTCTAGTTGTACTTGAAATAAACTACATATGTTTTTAAAATAAAGGTTTTATTGCATCATTTATTTTATATTTGTGTTGTTCTTGTATTTTTATTTTGTTTCTACGCAAGCCATTAATAGTTTCCAACAAGTTTTTATTTTGGCCGCGGAACTTTATAGCAATATATTTTGATATATATTGAAATAAATCAATATCTTGCTCAACGTACATATATAAGCTTTATAGGAAAATAATTTATACTTTAAGGAATAAATTATAAATGTAACTTTATTATCTAAACAACAAATTAAAAAAACGTTGGTTTAAAAAAATATTGGGGTAGTTAATTACGCGATTACATCCTAAATTAGTAGTCATTCACTATTCAACATAGTTTAATTATGTCAAACTAAGTATATTTGAAGTTATATTATACTATTTAATTGTTTTAAATAGAACAATATATTAATTTTAATAAAGTGTGCTCAACTGTGATAATAGATTATCTAGATATTTATCTCAAATACTACAAACGATGTTTAAATATAGTCATCTTTTATTATAATGTAAACAATATATTAATATTACATAAAACGAAAATAAATTAATTTCCATTCCCTGATGAACTGCTCTGATTCATAATTTACTCAAAATATCTAAGCCCACCGCTGGATGTTATGTTTTTTTATTTAAAACGAGCAATTTGTAAACGCTGTTATTACGTAATAAAACTGAGGACAGTGAATTTAAATTCGTTTAATGTTTACGTCTGTCATCATAATCTGAAGAATTCCAAAGCGGTTCTTTCTGCGTCCTCGAAGGTCCCATTCTGGGTTTCCAATACGACACCATATGAATCATACATAACGAAAGAAAACGCAAGTTGATCGCAATCATCTAATGCGCGTTTTGCTATTTTCGTTGTATATTCGCGGCAGGATACGCATACCTACACTTACATATCATATATGTATGTACCTGTTTATCTATAGCTAACTTTAAAAATTGTGCAATTATTTTCGCTGAAATTTACAGTTGTATCACGCCACATATTTATCTGCATCGTTTATGTTCAGTGTGTATGTATGTGTGTGAGTAATTGTGTATGTGTGCGTTGAACACTTGAATGAAAAACGGTGTACGACCTCGTTTGTGCCAAATGTGTATGTACGCGTTCGATTGTTAACTTTTTTGGGATTTTGGTACCGCAAATAGACTAGAATAAAATACTGTTACATTTTTTGCACTTATTGTCATTATTTAATTTGGTATAAGTTCTATTTATATGATTTATGTAGTGGGTATATCACAACTCGTATTTTCACTAATTAAAAAATAACTATTTTGCTCAAATAAACAATTATCAATAACAAATTTGGACATTTAAACATTCTTGACTTGCAATATAACTCTGTTTAACATGCCATAATATTTATTTTCAAGTAATATTACTACGTGTAAATCTCAGAATTACAGAATGAAAACAATTGTTATGTATGCAGGATATTAATATTTGATGAATCAATATTTACATTCGTTGCTTATAGCAATATGAACTATGTATGTACGTACGTATGATCATAATATTTCGATTGTAAATTTCGTGATTTTGGACAAAATTATTTTTGTTTATACCTATCCACAAAAAAAAATCTTTATAAATTAATTCGATAATATCGGCATTCTTACTCATATATTAGTTTTTTATATATGTTTGAGGTATTTTTTCCGGTTTTGAAAACTTCCCGAGTTACCAAAATATTTTTCAAATTTCATACAAATAACATATTAATGACTGATTTAATTCTTCTTATTTTGAATCTTGACTAAAGTATACGCCTACGATCAGTTTTCTTTCCGTTTCCGGAGGGTTTTAATTGAAAGAAGAATTTTTATTCTATTTTAATTTTTGTTTTCTCTTATTCGCAATGAATGGAAAGTTGAATGGTTTATTTAATTTTTATACTAAAACTTTATTTACTAATTTGTAGATATGGTCAAACGCATAGTTTTATAAATATACGATGTCAACCTTTATCATTATTATAATATGCCACTTATATTTATATAATTTCCTTGCGCGCACATGTGTACGGTTTTTTAAATTTTAATAACGCTAGAACTAATTAAGATAGACAGTTATAAGGTAAATTATTTAAAAGAGATCATTCCATAATTAGGTTGTAACAAGGTTTTGCTACAGATCGTTAAGGTCTTTTCGTTGACCTGTCAGTTGTTTTCTAACACTGAAAATTGTGTATCTACACTGTAATTTTACCTAATTTAAAAAAAAGTACTTTTGGTTTTCATTTCATCACATTTAGACAAATTATTCGATATTTAGAGTAATTTTACTTCAATACCATGAGTATTAATTCTAATATTACAGTTAAAATTATGTAAATGGACATTTTTTTGCATATTGATTTTAATTCATTAAAATTTTACTTAATTCTGCTTTAGCAAATCTTTATAATAAGCATTTATTTTATGAAGGAAACATGTTTGGAATCACTAGTATTTGCAAATGTAATATATAATGTGTAATATAAATATGTTATCTGATATTTTGTATTAATTTATTTATCGCGGTACCTAGAAAAACTAAAGATCGATTAAGCTTTAATGATAAATTTAAAATTCTTTGATTACTATCTCAAATAACCTCAATTGCAAAATTCGGTAGTATGATATATTTTATATCGTATAAAATGTACCATTCAAAAATTTTCTAAAGACAAAATTAAGAAAAATAATTTTTTTTGGAGCCCGGTTACTCCAAAAGTGTACAAATTCTAGTGAAGCAATTTAGACATACGTAGTATCTATATATTTTTTGTCTTTATTATCCACAAAAGGCAATATTCTTACAGGTTTCCCTTAGATAAAATGTTACCATAACTGTGAGTTTGGCTCATTTTCCACTAATGAAAATTTTCAGCGCATGTTAATTTTTAGTACCTAACAATATTTGTGTAGCTGCAAAAAGAATTTTATTGCAGTTACTAATAATTTCTGGCTACCAACAGACTTTTATTAGTGAAATTTTTAGTTATGGTAACTTGTTTATTTCTATGCGTTTAATGTTCTTCGAAACTCGCTTATAAGTTTAACAGTAACAGAATAGTTTAATGTTGAACTTTACCATTGGGTTCAATAGAGCGATTTATTTATATTTCATGTTATTTCGCTGAACAATACTTTTACGGACTATTAATTATTTAATAGACCCAAATTATGAACTTGGTTTTCTACTAAAAATTGAATTGGCATCACTGTCTATTGTACCACATCCTTTCACTATTCCATAGAATTACTTTCGCTTCAAAACGAAGATGTGAATATGAACCCAATATTTTGAAAAAAAAAACACGAAAATATAATTCATATATTAGCATATTATAGTCCAAAATACTTTTATTAACAATCGAATTAAAAAAAACGTATAAAATATTATTTTTTAACATAAATATGTAGATGGCTTTGTTTATTACGCACTTATTGTGTGAGTTTATTTAGCAATAATTCTGTCAAAATAAATTTAGAGTTGATATAATATCTGTTTATTATCTATCAGGAAAGTTTCTGAAATTAATTAATCATTTTAATATATTTAGAACAATATAGAACAAGTTAGTAAACAGACCATGTGGAATTCTATCAAACAACGTAAAAAGTGTAAGGAGTACGAACATAATAAATAATACACCACATGATAGTTTTTACAATAATATATAAATAATGTAAGTTTTGTCGGCGTACATCAATATTGGTGATAGTAAACATGTTCGCTTCATGTTACGAAGTTCAACACATAAGTAAGTATATAAAATAATAAATAAAATTTGGTCAAAATTTTGATATATGAATACAAAATACACAAAGTTTAGTTTTTTATTTTTTATTTAAATTATATTTATACATAGATTTATTTTTTATATAAACAAAACTTTCAAAAATGCATATAATGTGTGCCAAATTTAATTGAATTCGGCTCAGTGCCTTAGGAAGGGAAGATGTGCCAAATTTAGATATAGCATAACATTTTTTGAATCAGGCCGATGAGAAATGAATTTCTATGAATGAGCTTTTTTGAATCCGAGAATGTTATAGACCAAATGTGTAGACAAGCATTTTACCGCTTCTGTACTACGTACGGTTAAAAAGGACTTTTACTAGAAAATATATAAACACCATGAACAATTATAGATACGTTTCAGTCACGGTTGTTTCTTCGAAACTATGCAAAATGAACGGTGCTACACGTTGGTAATCACGTATCAAATTGTTTATATTACCGATTACAGCTTAAATTTGGAGAAAGTAAATGCAAACATTTCCTCTAGGCATGAATAAATGAAATGGTACCGATGAAGACGAGGTCTGGATATCTTTCTCTTTCTTATATTCACATACCACCATCTGGCCGTCAAAATTGACCTTCATATATCTAGCTTAGATTGACATCATTGGCAATATTTAAAATGGTGCAATGTGTCTTATGTCTTTGCAATGACCTAGCAATATTATACATAATTTACACGTTATACATATGTCTCATGATTATAGAGAGCATATCATCGTCTTTTTTTTTTCTTTATGTTATATATGTTACCAGTTCAACAGTGTATGTTTTATCATGGTATTGATGACGTTATCGGGCGGCGGTCAGGGGCAATAATCCCTGTTGGCTAGGTACTAATAGTTTATGTGTTGTCACTATCACTTTCTGCGGGGCTAATTAATATATCCTGTGGTAACCGTTTTCTTAGTCTTGTTGTTTTAGAACGTTTTCCTAGGCTGTAGTATTCTGCACTAGTGCAGGCAGGCAGTTTTTCGAGAAAGTTCTTTGCTGTTTTCGCGATTTGTTGGCTGATTGTATTTATACCTAGTTCCCGATGTAATTGTGAGTTACGAATAAACCAGGGGGCATTCACAGCTATTCTGAGTACTTTGTTCTGGAAGCTCTGTATTTTTTTTATGTGAGTCTTTGTAGCTGTTCCCCAAATTGGGCATGCATACATCAGAATAGGACGTAGAATGGAGGTGTAAATTAGTTTTGTACATTCTGTACGTAAGGATGATTTCCTATTTATAATGGAGTAAAGCATGCCTAGTCGCTTATTTGCTTCTAGTATTTTGTTTCGTATGTGTGCGCTCCAGGTGAGGCGTCGATCTAGGTGAATTCCCAGGTATTTTACGGTTTGATCTCCAGGGTTCCATGGTATATTGATGTTATTGATATTAATGTTTGTTGGATCTCGTTGTATTTTTAGACTAAAGATTTTTGCTTCGCATTTCGTTGGATTTAGGGTTATCTTCCATTTGTGGAGCCAGGGTGAAAGTGTATCTATTGCCGATTGTGTGTTGTTTCTTGCTGTGTCTGCCGATGGGTGCTGTGACAAGATTGCCGTATCGTCTGCAAACATTGCGAGAGTAGTTTCTTCGAAGGTGGGTATGTCATGCATATATATGTTGAAAAGTGTGGGTCCGAGGATCGAGCCTTGCGGTACTCCAGCGGTGATGTCTCTTGTAGTAGATTTTGCATTGTTAACAGACATTTCAAACGTTCTTTTGTTTAGAAATGATTTTATAATAAAATAAAGGTAAGGTGGAGGATTTATGCTTTTTAATTTTTTTAATAGTCCTTCGTGCCATACTTTATCGAAGGCTTGTTGTACGTCGAGAAAGACTGCTACTGTGCATTGCTTTCTTTCGAAGCCTCTGGTAATGATTTCAGTCAGACGCAGTAATTGGTGGTTTGTAGAATGCTCCCGCCGGAAACCAAATTGATGAGGAGGGATTATATTGTTTTGGTTTAGGAAAAAATCTAGCCTGTCTTTTATGATTTTTTCAAATAATTTGGATAGGTTCGGAAGGAGGCTAATTGGTCTGTAACTTGAAGGTAAGCTTTTGTCTTTTCCAGGTTTATTGAAGATTATAATTTTTGCATGCTTCCAGGTTTTTGGAAAGTAACCATTTGTTAAACAGTAGTTCATTATGCTGGCAAGGTAGGATAGGGCTTTTCTGGGAAGGTTTTTGAGTATGACGTTTGGAAGATTATCGTGGCCAGGGGATTTTTTGTTCTTTAACTTGTTAATTTGTGTTTTTAGTTCAGCTGGATATATTATTGATACTTGTGATGGGATATTTATTGGTTCATTGCAGTTTTCCGGTGTATGTGTATTGGTATTAAGTGAGAATGCATTTTCAAAGAAGTCTGCGAATGCATTGCTTTTCTCTTCATCGCTGGTGTATATGTTAGTGCCTATGTTCAGTGGTGGTATAATTGTATGTTTTCTTAGGATCCGTTTGGTTGCTTGCCACATCTGTGTATCGCCAGGGTTAATTTCTGTCAAGTACTTGCGGTATTGGTTTATCCTGTATTTTTCAAGTTCGAGAAATACTTTGTGGGTTAGTTGGTTCAGTTCCCTTTTGTATCTTACGTTTCGTGTCCTTTGCCACAATCGCCTTGCTTTGTGCTTTTGTTTAATAATCTGTAAAATGTATGGAGCAGTGTAGTTTGTGTTACATCTTGTGTGTTGCATTTTCCTTGTTGATGTTTGTGCCGCTTTTATAATTGATGTTGTGTACGTCTCGATTGCGTTGTCTACTTCTATTGTAGATTTTAAAGCATAAGGTGGTGTTAGCGTTTTATTTATTTCATTTTTAAATATTTCCCAGTCAATTTTTCCATTAATGGTTTTATTATTTGTTGGAATGGCTGCTGGTTCTTTGTTGAAAGTGATTACTACTGGGAGATGGTCGGAGTCGAGCTCACAGAGCACTTGTTGTGCAACTGGCGATGTGAAGTTTTTTTGTAACATTACGTCAAGAATATCGGGTGTATGAGTAGTGCGGTAGGGGTAATGTGTTGGTTCGTTGGGTGCTGATAGGTGAATATTCAGATTATTGAGGATTTGTTGTAGTCTCGTTCCATTTGGGTTATTTTTTCGGCATCCCCATTGCTGTCTTTTGGAATTGAGGTCTCCTAATAATATAGTCGGTTTGTTGCTGTTAAATATTGTTGCGATGTCTTGTTCGATTATTCTTCGGTTAGGTGCTTGATATGCTGCTACAGTTTTAATCACTAAGTTATTATGTAGAAATATTTCTATTGCTATAGCTTCTAGTGTTTGCAATTGTAGGGGGGGGGGAGTTCGTGATGTTTTATTTTGCTTTTGATTATAATTGCAACTCCACCTGAGGCCCATGGTGCTTCTCGGTCTGAACGGTATATTTTGTATTGTGGGAATTTAATATTTTCAGTTGTGATAAGATGAGTTTCAGAGATGCAAGCGATGTCAATATTGTGCCGTTGTAGGAAGTCGATAGTAATGGCTCGCTTTGATTTGATTCCGTCTGCGTTCCAGTTGAGTATTTTGAAATGTTTCGTGTTAAGAGCGAGCTCCATTTTTATTTGAAAAAGGCTGTTCATATATTTGTGAGGAAGGATTTTATGGTTTCAAAATGAGGTTTAATTAGTTCTAGGATGATATCAATAAGGCATGAGGTTGATTGGTTGATTTCTGTTGGGGGATTTTGCGTTTCTTGAGGTTTTTTGTGGAAATGTGAGGCATATGTATTTTTGTTTGTTGTATAGGTTTTATTTTGTTGGTTGTTTTGTTGATTTGTTTGTTGTGTAGGTTGTTGGTTTGGTTTTTGCTTTTCTGTTGTATTATTGTCTTTTCTGGCGGTATTCATTTGTTGGCGGTTTTTAATCTTCTCTTTAATTTCTTTATAGTGTTTACATCCCCTGTAGTTGGCCGGGTGCTCTTCATTGCAGTTGACGCATCGTGGTGGTTCGCTTTTACTTTTGGTGCATTTGCTGAAGTGGTGATTTCCCGCGCATTTGTGGCATTTTGGGTCCATACGGCAGAAATTTTTTGTGTGGCCATAGTTTTGACATCTGGTGCATTGAGGGATGTTTTGGCTCTTGTGGCGCGGTTCAACTGTTACAATTGCATAGTTTAAATGTGTTAGTTTGAATATATCCAATGCGTTTTCCGTTTTTTCCAAATTCAACAGCAACGATTGGTGTAATTTTTTTTCCCTATTCGTTAATCTCGTGACTCGTAGTACTGGATATTTTTCGGTAAATTCTGTTTTTATTTCTTCTTCAGTGAGCGAATATGGGACATTTCTGATAATTACTGAGATTTTTTTATCTATCGTTGCACTGAAAGTGTAAAACTTTAGATTTTGTGCATCATAGAATGCAGTAAGATGTCTGTAGTCGTTAATTGTTGTGGTATTTATTTTAATAGAATTTGGTCCATTTTGTTTTGTAGTGAAATTACTTTTGAGGATGGATTTAATGTCAGTTATAATTTCTTGGTAGTTGTTGACATCGTTAAGAAATATTGGTGGGATATTAGGTTTTGGTTGGTCTACCTGTTGTACTTGGCTTGTACTGCTTCCAGGAGCGGGTACATCGTTTTGAAGAGCGAAGAATCTGTTTTGGGATAGAAGGGTATTGTCTATTTGATACCTCTTTGTTGTTTGGTCTAATTCGGAGGCCGGTTTTCTTTTCCGTGTCTCAGGTTCTTCATCGTCTGTTGATTCCAGCTTGTTGGTATCTTCGCCGGCTTGTATCAAAGCTGATTTAAGGACAAATTGCAGGGGTTGCCTCTTTTTCATAGAGGGATCCCGTGTATATCACTATATTAATACGATTTTTGGTTTGTTATTATTAATATTTTTGTATAGGTAAATGTAGTTGAACAGTTTAATTCCGCACGAGCGAGTTTAATTAGTTTCACAACCTTACTGTATGCTAGTTCGGGAGAGACTGATCATCGTCTTGTGTATAAAATATATCTTGTAATATGTACGGCTCTGAGCAAATACTGAAATATATTTTAATGCCTGTAGTTCTTTAAAGAATACTTATTTGAGGATAATTTAATGCAAAAACATGAATTATCTTCAATATATTTTATGTTAGATAAGTATTTCAAATATTTTAATTTATATTTATACATTTTTTATATAACTTTATTTTTTATATAATTTTATATAGTTTATATAACTACATAAGATTATAATATTTAACAAGTTTAGTCTTGGTCTAAAATAAACGTTTGACTATGAATACGGTAATTACTACCGTATTTTGTGTTTTATCAAGTTTAGTCTCGGTATAAAATTAAACACTTGACTATAAATACGGTGGTAGCCTACAGTATTCATAGTCAAGTGTTTAATTTTAGACCAAGAGTAAAGTTGATAAAAAAATGATAATCCTTTACGTACATATATGAACTAAAAGAGGATGGAAATTTAGCATTATTGTATAGGTTTAATTTCTGTAAGAAATTATTAAAAATGTAATATATAAAATACTTTCAAAAAATATATATTTCAAGTAAATAAAATTAATTAAATTCCATAATTAAATGGGAAAATAAGTAGGTTAACATTTCAAAAGAGTTTATAAAACTGTATGTATATTTTCTACTTAAACGCGGGGTTAAAATTGTTCTGAATAAATATTTCTAATTGAAAGTCAAATTTTATAAATAAGCATAAAGACGTCACATACCGATACAATTAACAATAGCAAGTTAAAAATTGAATATTTATAAGGTCTTTTATGGTCAACAAATGTAAATTTAATATTTTTCAATATAATTCCATAGCGATAAAATTCAGAAAATAAATCCTTGTAAGCGTTGTACTTCAGTAGCCAAATATCTAAAATAAAAACAGTAGATAATAATAGTATTAAATTTAATCTAAAGCAAAATTATATAAAAATAAAAAACACAGTTCTGGGTTATAATCAATTCGTAGAATATATTCATAATCGAATTCAGTTTCTAATTAATATTGGATTTTTTATTTGAGTAATTATAATTTTTTCTATGACCTTCGAATTTTGTAGAATATGTAAATTTGTATAATTTGTCTATTAATGGTTTCCATAGTAATGCATATTTTATTAAAACATTATACTTTTATCGTTTAACAATATCCGGTTGTCGCGAACCGATTTGTATGTAAACAATTTCTAGTTATGGTGGAAACATTTAAACAAATAGTTTTATAATAATATTATTATTTAGCCACTAATTTGTTTAAATATCCAATTTAATTTAATTTTTTCAATAGCTTAACTTGCACGGGTAACATTTCTGTAACACCACTGGTATTTGATTTATTCTTATTTTCCTATTCTAATTTTAAATAGTCTAATTCATATATTATTCAAGAATTCTCGCGATAAATTATAAAACAAAAGAACGATTGCTTTTGCGAATTATTTTAAATTTATTCTATCTAATAAAAAAAAAATTCGTGAACACCACTGATATTTGATATATCTTTATTTAACTATTGTTATTTTGTACTTTCAAATACTTTTTTATTCAAGAGTTCTCGCGTTATAAAATGAAACAAAAGTGCGATTGTGCTATCGCGAATTATTTTAAATATTTAATTCAATATTATCAATATGACTTTTAGTTTTATATAGGAAGAACTTGATGAGTAAATAAATTTGTACGACGTATGTGCATTCGCTCCAACAGAACACTATTTTCATATTGCACATGCGTCGTACAGTTTTAAACCGAACTGAAATCGATTCTAACATTAGTTGGAACAAACCTAATATACTATACCAAACTTCAGTTTATTTTAAAACGATGAATCTAAAATAATAACTTTTTATAGCAAACATTCCTGCTTCTTTCTTTTTTCTATGTAAATGAAAGTTACCTCCTATAAGAGAGTTATCATCATTATCATTTATAATTAATAGATTCATCATCCTGTTTATTATTTTGCGCTTGCATAAAGTTTATCTTAATGTCTATTTCAACATTATCTGATGCAACTTGAACAAAAACAAAGTCCTTTGAACAAAATATTAAAAACAGCAACACAAGTAGAGCATATGAAATTATTTTAATATTTATTTAATTGCGATGTTTTTTATTTTTCGAAATATATTAGTATCTATGATATTTGAACATATTTTATTTTTAAAATATTATAGATTGATATGTATGGAAAAAATTTACAAATAAAATCATCACTCTTGCATATAGTCAAAAACTAATTACAGTCATTAAACAACCTGTCAAGTTCGCAAATTAAATAAAAACAATAAAAAATCTTTCCATTTATAGTACTGTGCTTCTATTCTTGTTTTGAATAAAATAAGATACTTGCATAGGTAATTATGAAACTTTTGCGTCAATACAAGTATAAAATGTTTTTTTATTTACATTTATTTGAATAATTTTTAAATTTTAAAATTTATAAATTCGAAGGACATACTTGTTGATTATTGAACAGTCTGATTATGTACCGTAATATTAGCAAGTCATTACATCAGAATGCAAGAATAAAGAAATTGGTCTTAAGTTATGTTATCATTTATGTGATTAAAGACAAAAGATAATTAAGCATAATATGTTATTAATTTATTTTTTAACAATACCAACATTAAAATATATATTATACATAAAAGGTATTTTTCTTTTAGTTATTTAGTTATTAAAATACAAATTTAGAATACATAAATTTAAAATTTGTATTCTCTTGGAAAGAAAACTTCCTATTTCTGAAAAGAATATTTAATTCAAATTTATATTATTGCTGTAGTAATTTTTTCAGTATCTCAAAAATAGCTGCACATTTGGAAGAAAATTGCGTTTCAATTTCATTAGTTTCCATATTCGTTACCATATGTATTTACATATATGAAGCAAAAATGAATTATTTATATTGATTCATAATTTGAATGATCATTAAACTTTTGATTTTTTTACATTTATCGAAATTATTTATAATTTGATAATATTTTCATGATTTAAAACTTTAAAATGAATAATTATATTGTATTTTATAATCAAAATAAGTTAATTAGTCTACGAAAATTTGTAGTGATTAAAAGTGGTATGCAGAACGAAAAGTTTAAGTACTATTCACTAATTGCCAGTTATTGATTTAGAACTAAATACTATATTTTAATAGTTAGTCTATCATTTAGCCTAACCTTGCAATTTTGAACTACCATAATTCGAAATATTGAGTAAGCATGTTGCCATTTTGTTTCATATTTTTCAATGTTTAAAATTGCTAATTTCACAACCAAGCAAATGATTAAATGCTGCACGCAATATTATTGTATGCACAGATGCATCATTTCTTTGTTAGATTTCACAATCATACTTATTTCGAAGCTATGAGAATAGTCGATATATATAATTTTTCAAACGAAATCGTTGGCCAACAATATTAGTTATTGTTTTCAAAAATGGTACTATACAAGAATTAAAGTGGTCGATAATATCTTTAAAATAAATACTATTTTGATTAACGTAATTATAAATGCGAGTAACTAAAATTGAAAATTTATTATTAAAAACTCAAATCATGTATTTGTTTCTATGATTTTAAAAACTAAATAAATAATATTGGATTAATATGCATTTGTATTCATAGCGATATAAAGAAGATACAACTTAATATTTTTTAAATTTGATTGATTTAATTCTGCTAAATTTATGAAGAAAATAATTTTATTTTCTGGAATTACCTTTTATTATTGTATAAAATCTAATATTTCAGGCGGTCTTAAAAAATTAAACGTACACATAAATGTGAGCTTGCGCCTCAGTTCTTCAAGTAAATATACTGCTGTAGACATTTTTTCATTAGTTGAAAAAGTTTTAATATAAATGGCCTCAACAAAGGCTATATTACGCCTAAATTGAAATTCTCAAATTACTACATTACATGTCCTCATAAAATGTCACTATTATAAACCGGACTTAAGTATTAAATTCACTTCACGGTCATAAGACTATATTTATTTGTAAATTTGTGTGCGTAATGCACTTAGTTTGGGAAACTCGCATTAAAACAGTATGCTAATAATAGATATGAGAAAATGGTTATCAATCTAACATTCCACAATTTCTATTTGGAGTTTTAACAAGGACAATATTTCAGTATTATAAATAATAATTTTATTAGCACTATATAATTCAAACAGTCTTTTAATCCGCAAGAGAAAAAGTGTACGCGAGAGAGTATTTATTAATTAGTATCAAATTAAGAATTTATTGAAAAAGAAAGTTCATTATATATAATTTCTTTTTTGTATAGTGTGTATAGGATATATTTATATTCATAAAATTACGTTTCATATTTTGTGTTCAAGTATATTGAATTAGAAAAGTTAATAAATATAACGTTATTTTTGATACAAATTGATAAAATTAATTGTATTTAATCATTTAATTTGTAAGTGCGCAATTAGTTCCATTCGATTTTGATTTTTACGATATTATTTATTGTACATTTAATCGTTAATATGTGTTAAACAATTACCTAAAAAGATTATTTTTCCAAATCATAGTTTTTCTAAATAATAAAATTGATAATAAAATTTATGAATACATACATATTTACTTTGTAGTATACACGAATTTCAATTTATCCTTATATTATCTATAAACTGAAATAATATTTGTGTACTTGCAGTCTAAATATAAAATAGTGCATGTATTTTTGGTATTCAACTGAACTCAAATATATATTTTTAAACATCTGCACTCCCCTGGTTATTCGTAAATCTTGTATCTTGTTTCAATTTCATGAAGGTATAAATTAATTTAATATTTTCAAATCTATTTTTGTGTTTTATTCAGTAGAAGTTTCATATTAATTATTGAAATATATTTACTTATCTTTTGAAATCCTATTTTGCTATTATCCTCGTGAAAACCTTGACAACCAAATAAATGATATGAGCTGACATTAGCAAATAGAAATATCGAAAGCTGCAAATAGTTGGTTCTTATCTATATTTTATATACATTTTGCAGAAATATCATTACATATATATTTATTATTATCATCAATTTATATCGATACGTCATCTATATAAATACTAGCGTTACCTATTTCTACAAATTTATATATTGCAAACATATTTTAAACCACAAGCCACAAAAATGTGTTTATAAACCACCAACTAACGACAATCTGCATATTTGAATATTTCTGTTTCAATTTTACTTGATAGCACTTTTAAATTTCTAATTTTACAAATGTTTAATAGCAAAGAAAATAACTTGTTTAAAATAGTTTGTACCTAGGGCTACCGAAGTTTATTCTGAAAATAAAATGAATATATTTTGGTAACATTAGGTCCGTCCAGTTTGGACAATTTTCTTTTCTAAATTTTTAAAGTAAAATTTAGTTTAGATTAGGCTAAATTATGTTTGTTTACGATCACGATAGATCAATTCAACTAATTTCAGATCAGTTTTCTACAATCAGTTCTGTATGTATCAGTTTAGTTCCTCTACTCTAACTGAAGTAATTTGAATTAAAGTCATTACTTGACGCTATTAAATTATTTCCTGATTAAGAAATAAATAGTTTAAATATTAGTATAGTTATGGGTTCAATTTTACTATAGGGGTTACAGCTGCATAAGAAACCATGAACAAAGTTGAATGTGGTAATTACGCAGGATTTTCAGAGGACAAATTCATTTTAGTTTAACAACAGGTAAGTAAGAATAATTTTGATAGGTAAGATTCAGGTGAGATCATAGTAGTTTACCAATAGTTATCTAGCGGTAAAATATGATATGCAAGTTCCGCAGGGTCTTCGGTTGACAACATCTTTGTAGTTTAGCAACAAACAGGTATAAAACGATATATGTAGTTTCAACATCACTCTACTAAGAGGATACAAGCGTGTACTACTTTACTCGATATTTTTGCCACTTCTGATTGTGTGATCCTATAAATTTCACTATTATAAATAAATTTTTAATATATGCACAAAAGGTTAGGTATAGAATTAAAATGTGATAGGCCCTATACTTCCGGAGTTATCAGATTGTAAATGGATCTTTGTCTAATATTGATTTTAATAAATATAGAATTTTTATGTATTAAAGAAAAAACCCAAAAGAATAATAATAATTTATAAATAGTCAATAAAATATAAATTTTGTTTTTCCCCATGTATCATAATATCTATAATGCAATATACTGAACAGTTATTAAATAATTTAAATATTTCGGAAACCAGTGGTTCTAAACATACGTTCGTTATAGCATTAATATTTATATATTCTAGTGTTTGCTATGAGCTAAGATTGTTTATATTACACATGCGTTGTGTTGCAAGAATTGGCGCACTCATTTCTTTTGTTTTCACAATATTTGTATATAAATTTAACATCATCATATATTATTTTTTATAAAAAAAATTAAATCTCTATAGATTAGAAATTGTTTTGAAACCGAGATTAAAATATTTTTGATCAAAATATTTTTGATCAACTTATTTTTGATCAAAATATCATCACGCGTTTTTATTTCGAAATGTTGCTAATCATATAATAAGACAACAATTCACATTCAAAGCAATATACATATCATATATGTATAAATATTGGTGGAAATAATGATTATTAATGAAGTTAAAATTATATTTGGTAAGCCAATAATTCAAATATAAATATTCGGTGAAGAATAAATAAATATGCGTTTAACTATTATTCTACAAAACAATTTATTTCATAGGGACATTTCTCAATATGAGTCACAAGTTCTGTAGTAATTTGAAGAAACTGATAAGTAAACTAGATCATTTTTGTGACATACGACCTTTTTACCCTATCAGTAGTGATAATACTGTACAACGATTAGAAATCAATCAGTTTGGAAAGTTATTCGATTTGTACAGAAAATATGAAAATATTTGTAGGGTATGACAGGGTTCAAATGTTAACTGGAACAGCTGCTGTATACACAATATCGTTCTGTTTTTTTAGGTATAGCAAAAATTTGATAGTTACATAATAGTTAAATATACAATAACAAGTATATAATAGGAGGTCACTGAATTATTATGCTGAGATTGTTCATATTAAACTGATACTTAGGCAAGCTAACATTTTTGTTTGACTTTAGTTTGGAAGTCATTATGCAATAATTATTATTTTTAATTTGTTGTTATCATCATAACATTTTTTTTTGAGATTCAAATAATAAATACATTTTATTGATCTTATTATAATGCTATTATGAGTTTACGACTATAATTCAATTCAAAGGCTCGTAAAAAAATACTCAAAAATAAACCATACATGTCTGACAAGGTATTTAGAAACTTGCTCTGGACGGTTGACAATCGCTAGCTTGGGAATTGAAACGTACCTTTGGAAAAATATTTTTCGATATTTAAGGTGTTTCAACCAGATTCTTTAAATATATGTATTTAGACTATCATATTTTTTTATTTTTACTCCTGCTGAGATTATATATTGTTTTGCGGTAAGCATCTTCTAGAGCATTTTTAGAAGGTGATTATTTTGCAGTAATTATGTCCTAGGGAATTTGCAAAAGCGTGCTGATCTGTTAAGAATCTGTATCTTGAGATGAAAATTGATACTCACATTATACGAAATTTAAGGTGGATTTTTAATTATTTTTAGACTTATTTCGTTATTTGCAATTAAAAACTGTTTACTATTATTGGGATCATTTTTTATTTTACAGTAAATATGTTTATAATATTAATTAAGCAATAAACATATTTTTTATCAAAATTATAACACAAATTTATTTTTTTAACGCAAACTAGATACGATTATTTATTACACATAATATACAAATAATATATTTTTGCAAAACAAAATATTACACATAATATACAAAAAAATACATTTTTGCAAAACATAAATTGCTAATCAGATATAGAAAATATGTGATTTTCGATTTTTGGAAATTAAACAGTTTGCTCATAATTTTATTTTTATTAAGCGCTAAACGAATATAAAAATATCTATTGCGATTTTTGGTAATTATATGCATAACAGTTGTTTAAATATTTAAAAAAGTTAAAATAATAATTAAAAAAAGAAATAACAGAAAAATGCCTTTCATCAAAAATAACGAAACATAATTGAAATACTAATATTTTTTATTGTCAATCGCTTTTCACACCTACTTGATCTTCAGACTTATAAATGAAAAAGTAAATACAACTATATAATTCCACGTATGGATGATTAGCTAAAATGTATTTTTACTTTTAACACAAATAAATACTCAATTTCAATGACACGAAAAATAAAAATAGCCTAATCTACTTACTACATCTTTAATTATCGCTGGGTATTTTGTATACGAAATAAATATAAAAAATTACTTTCTATCTCGCTCAGTTCCGTGAAAAACCAGACGTTATTTACTAAAAATTTTTTAAAATATCTTCCACTGTTTCCTCGTAGATAAATTTAGAATGTATGTACATACATTCATATGTATATGTGTGTGTTTAGAAATTAAATTAAGAATGCAATTGTGTTATCCGGTCAAATCAAAACACTTGATACGTGAATTCTACGTTACTGCAAGTAAACATTAACTTAAAATACTTTCATTCAAATAGAACGCGTAATATTCGGCATTGGCAGTTGTTCCAATCCTTCTTTACTCTGGTGACCATATTTTCCATATTGAACTTTCAATTATACTTATACAATAATACATGTACACATTTTAATTTTTCCATAATTTATTACGTTCCTTGTTTTTTAATAAATACATAAAAATCAATTACTTGTAAATATATCACGTTTTAGAGATTTTCAAGGTTGGGTATAGTTTATATATTTTCATCGTTTTAACAATATAGAATAATTACAATAGGAAATAATGAGTCCGTAATAATTGTGGTTTAACGATTTTTAAGATCACCTTAGGCCCACGATAAATAAAAATGAAATAATATCATTTCTGTTGTAATTATTTGTTTCTAAAGCATTTACATGTCGAATAATTTGCATACGCGTTGGTGTTACATTATTAATACGAGAAGCAAACCATGAAAACGTAATACATTTACAGCGGGAAAAACTTCCTCCATGGGTAAAGCGCACAATAAAATAGAATTTCCGTGTATATCGATCACATTTATTTAGAAAAAAAGGCAATTAACTTGCTGCCGATAACACCAATGTGGTTTCTTGTCTATAAATTAACGCATGCTCCACAGATTTTTAATATGATCTTATTGAGGCTACTGACTAGTCATCCGATCTGAGAATTGGCAAGTCCGTATGTTCGTCTTAATAGTAGAACAGCTGTTATAATATAAATATAGTTGTTACGCTCGACACTATTTAAACCACCGGACTCGACCAAGATCATCACAACATAAATGAAAATAAAAGGATGTCATTAAAAAATAAACATTACCTGAAATAAACAAGTATATCATGGTTACGTTCACGTGACTCTAGCAACCTGATGTATGTTTATTTTAAAAAAAAATTGATATCGCTACATGTATACTACTATTAGTAACTCAATTTACTTTTTATAAAATCAAATTAAATAAACAAACAAAGACATTAAATTTTTATGTATAAACATATTTTATGTGACTTAATTATAAGTACTCAATTAATATAATTTCCGCTGTAATTACTTATCGGACGGAATTCCGTAAAATGAGAAAATGACATAACCGTTAGCCATTACCGTAAAAGCTACCATTGCATATGCTTAGGCGTTCTAATATTAAAATTAGGGGGAAAGTAAAACTATACGAATGTTGACATTTAAGGAATATTTGACGTAAAATCGGTTGTGCGCCATCAGAGATCTATCTATATATCTTATATATAGATAGATCTCTGATGGTGCACAACCGATTTTACGTCAAATATTCTTAGTCAGGGAGATGTGAAATATATTTTATCAAGCATATTTTAGATTCAGTACGTACGGTGAGTTAAAAAGTAAGTCTATTAGTAGGTAATGTAAAATTTTTTATTTTATTCCTAGTTAATTACATCCACTGAAAAAATTTAAATAACATCATTAAATAGATGATGATAATTATAATATAAGTACACTAAAAATTAGTGTAATAATTAAATTAAAACAACAAACAATCGCGTAATTAAATTTATATTTCGGATGTAATAACTTGTACTAGTAATATAGGATTTACCCAAGAAAGTACTGCCAGATGGTTTTTAATTATTCGTATTTTGAAAGGTGTTTATAGCCTTCAGGCATGTATCGTTAGAGCTTGATAATAAGTCATAATATCAATAACAAGTATGCTCTTAGGTCGCCCCCGGCGTGCTGTTTAGCATTTGGCTAAATCCTAAAACTAATAAATTTAAATATTGTATATTATAAAAATTCGATACCAAATGTAATGTATACTTCTCAAAATATCGCACAAGCTTTTGATTAAACTTGCAAAAACGTAAGATACATCAAAAAAGTTGTAATCATACGACGATTAATAAGAATTTTTCAAATATTGCATATTAGGCTCTGCCCTGTATTTGGGGTTAATAAATGCTGAAGTAATGTACATATTAGATTTAAAATTCGAACGGATTCAATCAGGCACCTACATAATACGAGTATCAAATTTGGTTGAAATCTGTTCGGTATCTTCTGAGGCGAAGCGATGACAAAATGTTGTACGACAGCGAGTGAGCGAGTTATATCCTTTAATTATAGGTATATGTATAAATAGTGTTATAATAGTGTCTTGATTTTAATGTCAGTTTTATTTCTAACGCCAAAATAAATAGTATATAATTTTATTTAGTTGATATGTTCAGACAGTGTGATAGACTGATAGTGATACTGACGTCGAAGTTGAAGATCAGTTGATTAGTAATTTCAAACCGTTTCTTCACGAACACGGTAAGCAAATCGTTTTAAATGTATATAAGCATTGTCCAGTCGTAAATAAAATGAATGAATAAAAAATTAAAAAATATATATAACGAAATGTGCAAATAACAAAGGTGAGGAGAAACCGGTTGAAGAACAAAAAATTTACTTTTCTAATAGCGAAACTTCATTAAAGAAATGCTTAAAATCTATGGGATTTACATACACAGTATTAGATAATAGACGTATTATAAGAGAATCAGCAAGGATTGTGAACTTAAAGCATGAATATTTGAAAAAAATTAAACAATGTAGACAGAAGAATAGATTCATCGTCTATTTAGATGAAACATGATATGACAACCATGATGTGGTTAAGAAAGGCTGGATAAATGATCATGATAAATGTAAATTAAATGCACCCTCATCGAGAAGACAACGTATAATAATTTTGTATGTTGTATACCAAGAGCTTTATTATTATCAGCAAAGAATAAAAATGTATCCTGCACAGATTATCAAGAAGATATGATTATTACCAAATATACCTGAAAATTCGGCTATTATTATGGATAATGCTAGTTATCATTCTAAATAAAAGGAAAAAATTCCATCTTCTACAGCAAAAAGAAAAAAAGCGATGTCATAGAATTTTTAATGAAAAATAACATGCATATTCCGGAAAAATCTACAAACCACTGCATTATTAAATATCGTACATAGTTTGAATTTACAAAAATCATATGTTGTTGACACTCTTGCACCGGAAACCGGTCATACTGTATTACGCCTGCCTCCATTATTGCGTATTTAACCAGATTGAATTAGTAAGGAGTCAATTGAAAAACAACGTACGGAAAAAAAAATTCTAGTGTTGTGCAGTTATTTCGGAATAAATTCGACAATATTAATTGAACTTTGTGAGAGAATTGCATAGAAGTGGAAAACCAATATTTATACCGCATTCAAAGTGTATCAATTTGTAACGCAATTAAATAGGAAAAACATCGAAAATGTTCTCAGCTGAGGATATTCAACTATTAATTATACATTTGAATTCAAGTGATAGGTTTGGTTGACAATAGTTTACTCTCAGATATAAATGAGTGAAGTTAATTATTATATAAATAGTGCGTTAGTTAATTAACTTTATTACTCGTATATATTCACATTTCCTCGAAAACGTATATATTTATTGTAACAAAAACACCATTTTTTGTAAATAGGTTATAGAAGATTGTCATCAAAATGTAGACACGTTACATAGTACAGATAGTGAAATGTTATTTATTTTATTTTATATCAGTTATATAATTTAAAAAGCAACATAATTATATAGGTCACTAAACATACTAGCAGACTCATCTCACGAACACCTTGAGTTTTAGATATTTAAATCTGGTGAAATATGTGAGGAAATTAGGTGGTGATCATTTTTAGAGACCCTGAAATCTGAGAGAGGCAACAAGACAAGAGATCTTAGTGAAAATTGATATTTTTTGACTGCGTTGTCTTTGAATTTTAATTACAAAACATACAAATCTTAATATTTTACTCTCTTCAATCAATTAATTTAATTCTGTGATTTTCTGTGATATTCAGAGGTTTTACAGCCACATTCACATTCCGTTTCATCTATATACTCTTTTATTTTATATACTTACAACTTTCCTTCGCGCAGTTACATTCTCAATCATATTTTATCTTATTCCGAAGATGATCCCGCATTCTCACCCCATTCGATATTTTCTCAACATATATATGTACATATATATGAATCAAATAATTGAAAATAAAAAAAAAATTTTGAATTCGTTTAACGCGTTTCATATGTCCAATTTACAAATTATCGGAATCTATTAAGGATGTGTTTCAATTAAGTAAGGATTATTGTCGACTTGAAAGGTTGATTATCTAGTTTTAGGATCAAAAGTGTTTAAATTTCAATTTAAAAAACGAATTTTAATCGATAATCAGTAGTTTGTTTTTGTGTGCCGGGCACCGTACACCACACATGCTAACAGTCTATTTTAGAAATGATCTGACGATAAAATAGAATATATGTATGTATATTATCAGTGAGTGAATACCAGACAAATGTACCAGACGAGACAGACAATCTGGTGCCCGAGTGTTCCTCTATCAACTCACTCCACTATCTACGACATTCATTAAATTAAGCGACACCATTCATCTCACATTTTTCGATTGCTATAAGACACGATTTACCCACGCTTAAAATCACGTGAAATACATTCTTTTCTATATAAATAATATTATCTATCTAGTGTATCGCATGGCCAATTGTGTCGTTCTATTGCATCAGTATATAACTCGAAAATTGGCTTAGTCATACGAGAAAAAATATTGATTCGTATAATATTTATATTTACGAGTGTATTTCGAGAAAAGTTAATTTATACGTGGTGATTAAATACGTCTTTAGTTTCTTGTAACCTTGATTCGTTTTTATACTAGTTGTATTTTGTAAATAAATTATTTGCTTTTATTGTTACGTTTTAATTATAATTGTTTTAGGATTCTTTGAAAGGTTATAAATGTTTTAGATAAATAAACGTAAGGTTAAATGCAAAAAAAGTAAATAACTAAGTGCATATAATTATTTGTTTGTACTGTATCGTTTTCAAAACTACAATTTACAAATTTCACATAAACATAAAGTATTGATTGCCTGTAGAAGGCTTTGGAGGGTATTTGTTATCGAATATATTGTTTTTTATTTAATAAATGTCTATTTTCACAACATTTAAATATATTACATATGTAAAGTGGTTTTAGACCAAAATGACAGAACACGGGGCTTTCGGAGGGAAATATCATTGCAGTTTAGCAATAGTTGAGAAAAATGGTAAGGTAAGTTTCGCAGCGCCCCTTGAATATATCATTATCGTCGTTTTATTATAAAATACTTACATATGTGCGCAGTTTCAACTCATTCTTATTAAAAGTACATGTGTCCCTTAAAATTATGTCTTTTTTAATTTAAACCCTAGTCTCCTTCAGCTTAAAAGAGTGTGCTATACCACTGGAGGTACAAGTGCAACTTAATACTTTAAAATTAACATAAAAAAGCTGACGTGTCTGTCACTGAACTTTCTTATACGCATTTTAATTAGTCATCATAATTAAATTTGTTTTGAAAAATTTAAATGTTTTATAAATTCTAACGATCTATCCAAAATGAGTGTACGAAATTATATTAGCGTATACGAAAGTATATTAACAAACTTATGCACAGATATCTTATATTAATTTTAAGGAAATTTGAAATTTTGATAAACAACAAAAATATCGTCCGCTAAATATATCCGCAATTGTATAAAAATTCAACAATCGGCAACAATACACGAACCATTCAATATAAGATCAGATTTCTTATCGAGATAAAACGGAAACTGAAATTTTAGTTAGTCGTGGCATAGCGGATGACATCATTATAGTAGCCACCTTTAGTGCGGAGGCAGCACTACAATATTAAGCGCTGCCTTATGTTGTACGTCAGTATATACTTGTCTGTAGATCAGCGACAGACATGCCGTGGCGAGTAGATCAACTACTGCGGAAGTCAAGTATAAAGACTTAACCTCCGCTACTAGACGTGAGAAGTATTGAATGTAATTTTGAAATTAACCTAATTTTTGTTGCAACTGGTACCTTTTCTGAAAATACTTTTCAAATAAAAGTTATGCGTAATATTAATATCTTTTATTTTCATTCTTACTAATTTTGCTGTAAGTACTACCGTTTTTGAGTTAAAGCAGAATATTGAAGAAACACTCTTTTTTTTGTAACCAGTACCTTTTTTGAAAAATATTTTCAAATAAAAGTTATGGAAAATATCAATATCTTTTATTTTTAATCTAAAAATTTTGCTGTAAAAACTACCGTTTTTGAGTTATAGCAGAAAATGCAAAAAATGAATAGAGTAAACATGCACTTCCTGTTTGAATATTCTTTTCAAAATAGGAGGTTTTCTTGTCAGGCACATACCAATCTTAAGTTTGAAGTTTCGTAACTGTATCTTTTACCGTTTAGGCTGTAGAGCGCACACATACACACAGACAGACTCACACACATACACACATACACACACACACACACAGACAGATGTCATCTCAAAAATAGTCAGACTCAATTCAGGGAAGGTCAAAAGATATATTTCCGTTAAAATCTCAAGATCAAAATTTTTCATGATTACAATACTTACTTATACTGCGTATAAGAAAGTAAAAATATGATAACAATTAATATAGTAATTATAAATATATTTTTGCGCGACAATTTCATAAGATTAACTATAAGCATGTGAGAGATAGTGATACATGGAACTGAACATGCAAATATATTGCGTTCACGCGTGACATTTACTAAATGCGCCAAATGTTGTGATCAGTTTATTTTTACCTTAATCTGATCACGGAAACAGTGTTCTCCAGTGCTACGATTCGCTATATTTCTTAAATACTTCGACTTTGATTTCAAAAACATTTCCTTATTGATTTTTTTTAAATACATTTCCTTAATAACATAGCGTCAGATATATAAAATGTATTTTTAATTATTAAAAATGTACACACAAACCACGGATACAGTGAATGTTCAACATCTGTTTGTTTTAACAAAACATTAACTATTATCTCTAGATTTTATGGATTTAGTAAAAAATCTTTTCATGATGATAAAGTACCAGACATGATTCAATATTTACTTTGTGACTTTTTCTCTTCATATTTATGTAAAATATTGTTACTCTTGATTTTTCAAATATGTACTTTACATTACCTCATGTTACATTAGACATTTACAATTGTTTATTTTGACATATACGTGATGCTAAATCAATGTTAGTTACTTTTACATCTTTTATATTTATAAATTATAGTGAATTTATACAGAAATGACGAAAGATATGCAATGTGGCGAAGACAGACAGCGTTATTCTTATCAGATGTAAGTACACACTTCACAGCGTTGTCAATTATAACACATACCTATATAACTATATGGTGTGATTCTGAGCGAGTTTATAGATCTCTAACAAGAATCTGTACAGTTTTACAAAGGCTTAAAATATTTTAATTGAATTGCAAATCAAATATTTCTGGAATCTATTAAATATACCAAACACCAATATTGATTTTGGCAAAACGCGTATTCGTTAAAGAAATACTTTTGTTTTTAATTTTACAGATTTTCCCAACGGAATTGTAGATTTGCACCATTAAACTATTCTACCACCTGTGCATAAGAATACACAGTGCAAAATAATACCAAAATAGACTATTTTTAATGAGTTTTTTTAGTACGACCAAGAGAAGGACTTCCAGATCTGACCTTCGCGTATAGCTGACAATTTGTTCGCTTGTTTAGCATATATTTAGATATTAATTCATTAAAATTACAACCAGTAGTACATAAAAAACGTAAAAATTTGTAATATTAAAGCTTATTTATTAGTATATATTTAGATACAAAATTACAAACTGCAGTACATAAAAAATGTAAATTTTTTAAATATTAAAGTTTTATTGATAAATCAACTAAAGGTGCGTCAAGGCGTTCATTTATTTGCACTAAATTCCATTATTGGTATTCAATATTAGCACAAAAAATAGAACATCACATGTAATACACATCTGAGACAATACTATAAAAATAAACGATAAATGAAAAGGCTATGCGTTAATTCTTAATTTTATTGCCGGAACTTTGGCTTGAATTATGTGTTGTAACGTATCTCTTGTGATTTGTCAATACTTTTAGTGCAATAATGTCTCAAAATATATATATTTTTTGATTGCTTAAATTTAGTAATGATTAGGTCAATTTCAAGGAATTTATGCAAGACGTATATCGTTTTTAATTATGAGAATTTGTGTGAATTCTTAAATAGTGCACCTACAAGAATTTTGCTTACAATATATTGTGTGTGAAGTGCGAAATATTAATTTATTTCACACATCTTACCTTGAAACACTGTAAATGAAACAATAAGACATTATATTCGTCATATATTTTATTCTACAATTTTTTAATCATTATTAATTAAGTTTTTTATTATTTATCCTAATATAAGAAACAATTGAAAAAAAAACCGGTTATTTTGTTCTATAGCGTCTTTCTTATACGCAGTATATCTGTTTAAATAGGAAGGATACTAATCTACAAATGTAAAAATAGGAAATATAATTATATATTTTACAATTCTAAGCTGTCATTCATCATAAATAATTAATGAAATTGTTTTGTTTTTTGTCTATACAAATTACAATTGGTAACAATGGCAACGAATTTGGAAATTAGTTTTTATATACATATATACAAACATTCAAACATAGCTTCATGCTCAGCAATGAAATTCAATATTTTTCAACTAACTTTGCAAATAATTTTTTTTTGGAATGACTTGTAATTAAGCTTTTTTTTTAAATCCCAATAGTCTTTATCAAGTTTAATTTTTTTTCAACTAAACATTTTAATTGGAATAGTTTTTATGTGTTGTGTCTCGTTATAGAATATATTATAAAGCGGTTTTGTTTTTGAAAAACATAATAAATTCAGCAAAGCTAATAAGAGTTTGGGTTCTAAAATGTAAAATATATCATGTATCATATAAAAAAAACTTATTATCTTCCAAAAATTCCAGAAAATATTTTATCTGTTAGTACTTATACTATAGAAAAACATGATACTTTACAGACATGTGTTTGAAATTACATTTATTTATTATGTTCGTTGTTTTATTATACAGCTATAATTGAAGGATTACAATTAATTTTATATTTCTGATTAATTATATTAAATTCGCAGCAATTTCGTACACTATAAAGTTCGAACACATGTTTTGGTGAATATTTCTCTCTCTCTATCGAACATGACCATAACATTGACCTGCTCTCTGATACACCAATGAATGATCACGTGATTACCACAGCTCTATATTGCAAATTACGATAATTTGATTACCTACATTTTTATAAATGTCATATTAATGTTTAACGTAATTTATAAATATATAATTTAAACAGAAATATGTTTTTATAACTACTTTCAAATACACATCATTTTTAAACTAAAACTAATTTGTTGCTCGTTGAATTTATGAATTGATCCGCATAGAATGTTAACACGTGCCAAAGCACAAAATGACGTTTATGCCCTATGGCCGGAATTCGAACCGGGGATCCAAATTTCTAAATATTTCTAAGAAATATTTAGAAACAATTTCTACCTTGAAACTAAAGTTGCGCAACAAATGATAAATACTCAGAAGTTCCGGCACTATTTTAGCAATTTTGAGTGCATAAAAAGTGTGCCAGATTATAAATAATTGTTGTTTTAATTCACGAATATATCTTTCTATAAAAGCGTTACCAAAATTATATTTGCACATTTATGCTGCTTATATTTATTGTAATTTGATATGAAATACCATGAGTTCATTTCTATTATAATAATTGATAGCCAATATTGAAAACTAATTGAAAATGTTTCATTAAGTGGCAAACACGTTGTCATTAAATTTATGATTGATACAGGATAATTATTATTCAGTTTAAATGTAAATTCTCTTAAAAATCGAACATACATTTTAAAAGGACGATAAGCGGATTTTTTATTTTTTAAATATATTTCGCTAAATTTCTTACGATTAAATGTGTTTTCGTATATAAAATAAATTTTTCGTAATATAATAAAAATCTAAAGTTTAATCGAAATTCGATTTATTTTATTTTGCAAATAATCTCGTGCACCTAAAACATAATGGTCGCCGCCTATGAGAATCAATGAGAGAGAAAAGTGTCGGATGTTTTATAACCCAAAAAAAGCATTCTTCCCCCCCCCGCCCTTTCACTTTCCCCCTATTTGTGTTGGTCAATCTTTAGTGATCATGCGATGTCCCAGAGGCGGTCCATAGCGATGCCACAATGAGACTATTCGCATTTCAATTCGCGGAAGAACTGATCACACCATCCGAGTGATGCAGGTCACATGAATAACATTTTTATTCTTGTATTGTTGACCAACAACTAGCCCCTGGCCAGCAACAACGTTTTATTTGCGTAAAATCACGCATTTATTTATTTTGATACAATATGTAGACACCAATCGATGTTAAGCATTGATATTTATCTCATATACATCACAACGCAACTATATTTATAAGTTTATTTATATCGAATACCCACACATTTATTTATTTTTATTTACTAATCAGTGGATTATTTCTAAATTTTGCACATACAACAAAAATTAATTAAACTATTATATGTATGTTTAACCTACTAATAACTATAATATCAATTAATTAAAATATCTCCATATGTATGTTAACTTTTCTTCTCAATTAATATATGCAAATTAAAAAAATAATTATGAATGAGTCAACCCTGAAAAGATACAATTGTTGACATTTTAAATAACCAGTGAGGAAGTTATAAATCACCCACACATTTTTTCAGCGATTTAAAGATACAAACTATCTGTTTTCTTTATTCGTCATTCGGGATATTTGGATAAATTATTTAGAAAATATTAAACTGCCCTCAAATTAAATACACCGCAGATAATTTAGGAATATGTAGCTAGTTTAAAAAAAATAACAAAATTAAATATAAATAACAAAAGTAATTTAAAAAAAATTTTTTTTTCGTAAAAATCAGTAATTTTAATATAAATTAAATTTCGTTTAAGATAATTACTGGTTACATATAATCACGGAAATTAATTCCGAGATATCATTTTGTAGATCGGCCCAGCCGGCACCCGTTACATAGGCAACTCAAGTAACAAGACCAAACTCGGGTCATAAATCATATTCCCTACAAATTACGAATTGAATTTATTTCCATTCGTATTATAAAACGGTGATCTTAAATTTAATTTATTATGGAAGGTTCCTATTATATTACACTATTGATCTTAATATTATTGTGTGCAATAAAATATATTTAATTCGCGTGTTTCGACTCACTCTAATGACGAAACAAAGATATGATATCTAGTGTCTTTTACAGCGTACAGTTGTGTTACTAAGTGATTGGTTCAAGATATCAACACGGTTATTGGTCGCATTAACCAGAAACTGAGCTCGATTATCATATTCGTAACAACGCGCTTTCATTTACTAAGAGGAAATATGATTGACACAATTACGAAATTTGAATTACAAATATTTTGTAAATAATACTGTTTATAAAAGGGTACAAATGCGATAAATAGGAATTAAATTATAATAAAATTATAATATGTCCATTTTTTAATCAACTCTAATTCAGAAAAATATATATAAATTTCTTTTCTGCTACGATTAAATATCTCAACTATTTTTATCGTCATAAATTGAGAAACATGTTGATTAATATATTTATAAGTTCAGGAATTACAACTGGAAATGCAAGGTGCGAAAATCGATGCAAGTTCACATAATAAATATTTCCAAATGAAATATCTATTCCAACTAGTTTAATTTAGTTTGAAATTCGATTTGATTCAATGTAAATCAATCGTAAAATGCCCGGGTCATTGGTACTATAGTAAATGTGTGATGACGTCTAAATGTACGATGTATAACAATCTAAATATCATTGTGACGCAAATGTATTATAATCTAGTTACGAAAATATTCCTTCAATTGTGATTTCTGCATCCTAATTCGAAGCGCACTGAAAATCAATCGAAGTTGTATGGCTTTTAATTGAGGGCTATATTGAAAACTATACTGATTTTCAGAATTTGGTATGAAATTGATGTATTTGTTGATTATATTTGGGTTTGTTTACGTTTCTATAAATGATTGATTGAATATGTGAGAAAAAATTGTTGTGTTAATAATAACATGTAATTAAATCAAAACAAAATAAATGATGAATATTTATGAACCATTTTAAGTAAATTAGATTGATTTCATTTGCATTTTGACAAAAGTATCAAGTCTATCGATTTGTGTACATATATGAAAAACTATTGTAGATGTGACAATAAAAAAGTATATCTATAATTTCAATCTGTTAATTTTTGAATGTAATTTATATTCAAAAGAATATAAGTTATGTAATAATTGATCAACAATTTTTAAAATAATTATATTAATTATATATTGTTTAAAAAGAAATATATTGGGTTGAGACATTTAATTTTTATCATAATAATAAACAGTTGTTCGCTATATTTAAACTTAAAATGATTTGAATATATTTTCTTTTTGACTCAAGTCAAAGAATTTTATTATTGAATTGGCAAATGATTTTATTCCCTCAGATAAAGTAATGCATCATGAGTCTAAATACTACTCAAACATCGTTTATACAAGTTAATCGATATGAATGATATTTAGTACATCCTAGCAATTAATTTATGATATATTAGTCTTGGAAACATTATTATTTATATGGATTACATACATTAATTACATATTTAAGAGGAAGATAAAGCTCTCAAAGTTTAAATTATATTTTGTAGAATAAAAATGTCAATTAAAAAAATTATGTTCATAGAAATACGTTTATTTTTAAGTATATATGTGATGTTTGATGAATTTCAATAAAGCAAAGGAAGTTTGTAAAGATAGAATAGAATGGCGAAAAATTATCAGGATGAGAATGAATGTAAAAGTTTTCTCCCACCCTATTTGATGGAATTAGGTACGAAATTATGTAATGCAGTGTAATGCAATATAACACTGTGTAAAACAATGAAATGCCGTATAATGCAGTGTAATACAGTGTAATGCAATATAATACAGTGTAATGCAATGTAATTCAATGTAACACTGTGTAATAATGTGTAAAACAATGTAATGCTTTATAATGCAGTGTAATGCTTTATAATGCAGTGTAATGCAGTGTAATGCAGTGTAATACAATCTAATACAGTGCAATGCAGTGTAATTCAATTTAACACTGTGTAATGCTGTGTAATGCAATGCAATGCTGTGTAATGCATTGCAATGCTGTATAATGCATTACACTGTCTTACACAGCATGTGTAATACAGTGTAAGACAGTGTAATGCATTGTAATGCAATGTAATGCTGTGTAATACTGTGTAATGCCGTGTAATGGAGTGTAATGCAGTGCAATACAATGTAATGTAATGAAATACAATGAATGTTTGGAAAAATTATAATATAAATTTTTTTGAATTCCTGTAGTGTTTTGGCTCTATCAATTTTGAATTAAATTTAAAATTTGCA
This sequence comes from Nebria salina, assembly GCA_944039245.1. Classification (NCBI taxonomy): domain Eukaryota; kingdom Metazoa; phylum Arthropoda; class Insecta; order Coleoptera; family Carabidae; genus Nebria; species Nebria salina. The sequence goes on along the minus strand of OX063288.1, from coordinate 5,929,178 downwards.
TATAATTTCATATAATTCGCTTTTTTGTAAAAAGGCGAATAAATTAAACTAAAGTAACGCAAGTATATATATATATATATATATATATATATATATATATATATATATATATATATATATATATATATATATATATATATATATATATATATATATATATATATATATATATATATATATATATATATATATATATATATATATATATATATATATATATATATATATATATATATATATATATATATATATATATATATATATATATATATATATATATATATATATATATATATATATATATATATATATATATATATATATATATATATATATATATATATATATATATATATATATATATATATATATATATATATATATATATATATATATATATATATATATATATATATATATATATATATATATATTATATATATATATATATATATATATATATATATATATATATATATATATATATATATATATATATATATATATATATATATATATATATATATATATATATATATATATATATATATATATATATATATATATATATATATATATATATATATATATATATATATATATATATATATATATATATATATATATATATATATATATAATATATATATATATATATATATATATAATATATACTATATATATATATATATAACATATATATATACTATATTATATATATATATATACATATATATACATATATATATACATATATATATACTATATATATATACATATATATATACTATATAATATATATATATATATATATATATATATATATATATATATATATATATATATATATATATATATATATATATATATATATATATATATATATATATATATATATATATATATATATATATATATATATATATATATATATATATATATATATATATATATATATATATATATATATATATATATATAGTATATATATATATATATATATATATATATATATATATATATATATATATATATATATATATATATATATAATATATATATATATATATATATATATATATATATATATATATATATATATATATATATATATATATATATATATATATATATATATATATATATATATATATATATATATATATATATATATATATATATATATATATATATATATATATATATATATATATATATATATATATATATACATATATATATGTATATATATATATTTATATATATATATATATATATATATATATATATATAAATATATATATATATAAATATATATATATATATATATATATATATATATATATATATATATATATATATATATATATATATATATATATATATATATATATATATATATATATATATGTATATATATATATATATATATATATATATATATATATATATATATATATATATATATATACTACTTTTTCTATATTCAAATTGAATATTCATATGAGAACTGATAAATAATTTCTTTTGACACATTCCAGTTTAATTATTTATCAAAGTAACAACTAGTACAACAATCAGTGCGGCTTTACTTAATAAATAATTTTGATGTATTTTCTGTCGTGGGTGTTTTTGTTTTATACTTAGAAAAAATTTGAATAAAAATAAAACGTATTATATTTGGGTGTTAAAATCGTTCGATATAAAATTAAATAACAACAGTTACAGTTTTGAACGGAATACAGAAAATAGTTCTCCAATATGCCGCTAGAATTCAGCACGTATCACGTAGACCAAGAATCAAAACAGAATCCTACAAAAGCTTTTATTTATCTTATTTGTATATATGGAATATTTTGTAAGCAATGAATATTTGAAGGGAGAATATTTAAATTGTTTAATAATTTTTATTTTTTTTGTAGAATGTAAAATGAATGTTTTTCCAATGTAATGATTATAAAATGGGGACAACTAGCCTTAAAAAAAACGTGTCGTACATGGAAAGAGCCCGCCAGTTCGCGTGTGCGAAACTCTTGCGACCCATAATGCAATGCAGTATTGAGTTTTCTTCTTCTCCTTATGTCATTCTCGATTGTTCCATAGCCAGCTTCGATTGAAATAGTAGTTTTAATGTGTATTTATGAGCTCAACAAATCATGCTATTTTTGATCAAGATTTCATGCGAAGTTTAGTGCAGACATGTGCGTATATTTATTTAGAATTCACATTACGTAATTTAAATTTCAATTTGCGGCGCAGTAAAAGCGGCGGAGCCACTTCCGCTAGGTATATATAAATATTGTGAAACTTCCGTTCTCTGCCTCATCCCCATAACTGAGTAGTTTTGTTAACGTGAGGTTGTGTCTCCTACTTATTAGGTCACACAACCCACCTAAATTTTCGTGAAATAATTATATTAAAACATAAAAAAAAATTAAAAAACTTAAAAATAACCAAAAAAATAGAAAAACAGTGAAAACGGAACGGAATCAAATGTTAAATTCGTTTATGTGCGTTTCATATGGTTTCTTGAGGCATCAATAAAAATTGAAAAAAAAAAGTAAACTGTTCTATATAGAGCGTAAAAATATTGTGAGTAACCATGAATCCAGGAGCACCGAACTACCCCATGGCATCGCTGTATGTAGGCGATCTACATTCCGATATAACCGAAGCCATGCTCTTCGAGAAATTTTCATCTGCGGGGCCTGTTCTCTCGATTCGTGTCTGTCGTGACATGATTACACGTCGTTCATTAGGCTATGCGTACGTCAATTTCCAACAGCCTGCTGATGGTGAGTTATTCAAATTTCTAAAACATGTGCACGTGTTCTCTAGAACGCCATTGCTGCGACATGCATGCATACAATATGTCATAGTAGTCTAGTCATCATCACCATCACCACATGTCGTGGTGCAATCACCAAATGGCACGAGACCTAGATATTCAAAATGCGTATTTTATAAAATTTCAGCTGAACGTGCATTAGATACGATGAACTTCGACCTGATTAAAGGACGCCCAATCCGTATTATGTGGTCCCAACGTGATCCATCGCTACGGAAATCGGGCGTCGGAAACGTGTTCATCAAAAACCTAGACAAAAGTATCGACAACAAAGCAATGTACGATACATTCTCTGCTTTCGGTAATATCCTCAGTTGCAAAGTTGCTCAGGACGAGAATGGAGCATCCAAAGGCTATGGATTCGTACACTTCGAAACTGAGGAAGCCGCAAACAAATCTATCGAGAAGGTGAACGGCATGTTGTTGAACGGCAAGAAAGTATACGTTGGCCGTTTCATTCCACGCAAAGAACGCGAGAAGGAACTTGGAGAAAAAGCCAAATTGTTCACCAACGTGTACGTTAAGAACTTTGGCGAAGATCTGACCGATGACATGTTGAAGGATATGTTCGAGAAGTACGGACGTATCACTAGCCACAAGATCATGAGCAAGGATGATGGCAAATCGCGAGGATTCGGTTTTGTGGCGTTCGAGGATCCAGATGCTGCCGAACAAGCTGTTATCGAACTGAACGGGAAGGAGCTTGTTGAAGGCAAACCGATGTACGTCGGCCGTGCCCAGAAGAAAGCGGAACGTCAACAAGAGCTCAAGCGCAAGTTCGAGCAGCTGAAGATCGAGCGTCTTAATCGCTACCAAGGCGTAAATCTTTATGTAAAGAATCTTGATGATACCATCGATGATGAACGCTTACGTAAAGAATTTATGCCCTTCGGTACTATTACTTCAGCTAAGGTAATTTCAAACTTTACAAATCAAAAATTGATATTTTTTACTTATTTCAAATATGGTTCCGATATATGTTTTCAATTACTCGAGCCTCTTTACGAACTGGTGCTAAAGTTTTTAATTATATTTCATGCATGTTATATATATATATATGTGTGTTCCTAATTTAATAATTCAAAACTTTATGTTTTGAATTGTTAAAGATCATTGTTTGCAACATTTGTATATCATAACTAATGATGACGCTCTTGAATTCAAGGTGATGCTGGAAGAATGCCGCAGCAAGGGATTCGGTTTCGTTTGCTTCTCATCACCAGAAGAAGCAACCAAAGCGGTCACTGAGATGAACGGCCGCATTGTGGGTACAAAACCATTGTACGTTGCACTTGCCCAACGTAAAGAAGATCGTAAAGCCCATTTGGCGTCGCAGTATATGCAACGCATGGCAAATATGCGTATGCATCAAATGGGACAAATGTTCCAACCAAGCAGCGCCAGCGGCTACTTCGTCCCAACTTTGCCGCAACCGCAGCGTTTCTACGGACACGCTCAGGTCGCCCCGATACGAGCAACACCACGCTGGCCTGCACAGCCGCAACCACGTCCGAACGCCCAGGGTGGCACCTCCGCTTACCCGGGCATGCAGAACGCGTTCAGGGCAGCAGCTCGTGCCCCAGGCCAAGCGAGTGCCATGCGCAATGTATCATCAATCGCCCGTCCTATCACCGGGCAACAGCAGAACATTCAGCGCCCCATGGCAGGGCCTGGTGGCGTAGTCAACCAGAGCGGACGTACGGCTAACTACAAGTACACCGCCAACATGCGTAATCCACCACAGGCTATGCCTATCAATCAGCAGCCGCCCGTACAGCAGGCCGTGCACATTCAGGGCCAGGAGCCGCTGACTGCTACTATGTTGGCAGCGGCACCACCCCAAGAGCAGAAGCAAATGCTCGGTGAACGTTTGTTCCCGCTTATCCAACGCATGTACGCTGACCTGGCTGGTAAGATCACTGGCATGCTTCTTGAGATTGATAATTCAGAGCTGTTGCACATGTTGGTGCATAATGAATCGCTCAAGGCCAAGGTTGAGGAAGCTGTTGCTGTGCTGCAAGCCCATCAAGCTAAGCAAGCAGCAGCAACTCAGATTAAAAAGGAGTAACTTTTTTCTAATTGATTTTTCTTTTGTTGGCCTACGGGGACTGGGTCTACCGTAGGTCTTTTGTCATTTTCTAAATAAATAAATAATAATAATGAAAAAAAAATAGTAAAATAATATTATAACTTATGGTTTACTTGGCTACCGAAGAATTTGTAAATTATTTGAATTTGATAAATATATTTTATTCAGCAAATGTAAAACAAACAAGTTTTAATACGAAACATTGATATAATATTAGAAACCCATGTGTCTCGTTCTTTCTTTCGCACGTCTCTTTAGTAATACCACACAGACCAGCAGCAACGCAAGTAGTGCGATCACAAGTCCTACCAGTGTATACATTGCATGTCTGAAACCTGCTGCTGGATCTATAACAAATCCAAACATAAATAAGACTATTATTTCTAAACGAATCGACAATAATAAATATATATATATATTTTTTTTATTGTTGAAACCATGCAAAAATTTTAATTTTGCATGCGGGATATTTTAACCGTAGGTTTACCTGGGCTGAATTGCAACTCCTTTGGAATGCTGTTTACCATTCTACTGCTCTTTGCAAACCTTGGTAGCAATTTATTCCATAAGTTATTACCACTTTCATAATCTACAGAATTCCAATGTCCATTACCTAGATATTTCACGTATCTACTTGAGTTATTATATGGTTGCCACACATCTTGATAACCACCAGTACTTGGAAATCTAATTAAATATTACAATTGTCATTATAGCGTTTCTTATACTTTAAATACAAACCAATTTTATTTAAACTTCTGATATAAAATATGAGTGGCAGTCGTAGATAATAAGCAGTACATTTATTAGCGGTGATTTGATATTAATAATTTTGTTACTAGTCAGATCTTATGACCTTCGGTTCACGAATGCATCCTGTTAGATTATAGAACAATTAAACGTCGTTTGGATAAGCATTACAAAATGTTCAAACAAACTGCACAGTTTATTATTATTATCACTGTTTAATTAATATTCAAAGATTCCTGTGACCCGAAAGTCGTAAAGCCTCTTTGCCAGAGTACCCACTTTAGGAAAAGATATTAAACCAGAGATGGGTCTATGTTAATTTACAATTTTAGCATTTATACTAAACGTACTGCTTTTTAATAGCTATTTCAAGTAAAAATTAACTCATTTATATACAAGATATATCTAGAACACTTGTCGCCGAACCATAGGCAATTAATCGTGACTTGGCAATCGAAAGAGTCTAAATAGCAATAAAATTCGTATTTCATTTACGAAATAACTTATTGTGTTTAAATAATTTTCAAAAAATAAATCTGCTTATTGTGAAATTTCCGAAAGATTTTTTTTTATTTAAGTGTTTTCAGTCCATACTTATTCTAAATGCAAATATTATTAGAACCTAAGTATGCGTTTATTTCAGTATGCTGATATAATACTATGAGCAGATACTAGTATCTTTCTAACGAGAACTATACTGATTTTTTTCTCTTTTTTATATTCTAATTGGAGTAGATATCTTTTATGCTCTATTTGATTGATGTTATGCTCTATTTCGAGCTATTGAATTATTCCAACTCAGCATATTCGAATAGTTTAGTATTCGAATAATTGATATTCGAACATTCGAATACCAATTTAATCGATTATTATAATATATCAACTAAGAGAACTAATATTTTCTATACGATCATTGTACTGTTTCTTAAATTGTAATTTATCTTTAAAAAATATCGTTAGCTGCTTATAATTTATTCCTAGTGTTAAACATGACGTCATTCTCTCTCGAGTCTTGTCAGGTTGTGTTATATATACCCATTTTTTGCAAAATTGATCCACAATGTTTTTAATTGTTTACTTAATCTATCTTCAACAACATTAAAGCGTCTTCTTGCGATTTGTTGTAAGAGTACTGGACCAAATAACAATAACAGATCACCTCCAATTGTTGCTAAAAAGAAAATGGATGTTATATTTTTGGTTTAAACTTTTTTTTTAAATCAAACATACACGAAGCATTGGCAAGGTTGTCTGACGCGTGCAAGCAATATGCATAGACAGATGATTTCGATGAATTCGCAAGAAGTTGCAGTTGTTTATCGTGTGGAGCTGCGTGCAGGGCATCCCACTGTAATCTATGGATACGCTCGGTTAAAGCCCGGACGTCATCAGCAACTGACCAAAAATACTTCCATCGAATGATATCTTTTACAGATTCCCGATTTTCGCCGTCGAAACCATACTGTTGTATCATTGTAGGTATCACTGATTCTTCAGCGTATTGAGTAAGTTGTGAAAAATCTTGATTCAAATCACTCCAACGCCCTAATAAATTGCATTGGTTTAAGTAATTATTTCTATAAATACAATAAAAAATATGTTGAATTTACATTGTTCGGAATTTGAAAGAAAATCGGTGATTCCAGTCAAAATCGGTATCGATTTAAAGTATCCATTTTCAAGTGCAGTATTGACAGAATACGGCAGATATCTTTCTTTATCATCCAAAAATGATTCGGTTATAGGTATAATTGATTTGTACCAAATATCATCCTTAAATGTTAATTGTTTTTTTGTTAGCTATATTAGATCATTTCTAATTGGTGTGTAAATGTAATTATATTATGCAACTGACCTCGATTTGATGGTCAAAATTACGGAGGATTTCTTGAATAGATTTCGAACGTAAACATTCCATCGTTTGTTTTGGCGACGTCATTGAGCAACCTAAATCTTCTGTTAATTTCTTCGATATGGCTATCGGATCTTTCGGGAACCATGGAACTGTTGCGCTTCCAGACATAATAATTACTCGCGAAAATAAACCTGCGTACATTTGTGTTCAAACACATTTTTTAATTAAATAATTATATATTATAGAAATGAAAAAAAAAATCGCCTATACATATGCAATTAACGCCAAATCGAGCTACAATTTTTTTCTTTATTTATTAAAAGTGAAAACAAGCGTTACATACATAACTATTTTTACACAATGTTAGTTAGGATATTGCAATTAAATGAATAATGACTTTTTATTATTTACCTGTAGTTCTTGGTGAAATTAAATGATACATAATTGCAACGGCTGATGAACCATACCCTAGTAACGTGACCAAACTCGGATTCCCGCCAAATTGGGAGATATTTTCTTTGATCCATAACAGCGCTACATATTGGTCCAACAATCCTAGATTTCCACGTGCTTCATTCGTGCCCAGACAGAAGAACCCAAATATATTTTGTCGATAGCTAACTGATACAATCACAGCACTCTCTGATGCTAAATCGTGTCCAGGTATTCGAATTAAATTCGATTGTTTGCTACTGAAGAGTTGTTCGGATTCAAGGAAAACCAACACAGGCAATTTGTGACCGTAAGCGCCCTAAAAATCAAATTCGCTTACAATATTTTCAAAATAAGCTAACTCAGAAAACGTGCGTTCTTTATACTAATATAATTGTTTATTATTATGTTTAATTGAAGTTATTGTGATTTTGCTTCAGTTAGTTTTAAATTATACATTTTTTTATGGTTATAGAGAAAAAATATGTATTAAATAATCATAAAAATGATTTGCGTGCTTGAAATTATTAATCAAGATTATTTAATTTCGAGTTATATAATCATTTCAAGATAATTTAGTTTATAAATTTTATTTGGGTTAATTAACTCCGAAATTACTTGAATATTTGTTAACATTCTAAAATGTGCGCGCTAATTTTTGACAATGTATTTTCATGAGAAATTGCCTAAAATTATTATAAAGATCTAACATTTATTGTTACCAAACCCATAAATTGAGTTTTAGAATGTTTACAAAACAGCCTCAATATCTAAAGGGACCTACATTTTTTTTTTACTTTGATTGTTTTTAACTTATTTAAAAAATGAAATATATAAATATTGTTTTTCACTTATGGTGTTTTATTTGAAAAATTTATCGAATGTCGTTGGGAATCAAACCCAGAACTTTCAGTTTTTGAATATTATCTTAACTGTCTAAAACAAAAATTGAAGTGAATGTAAAACTATTACCAATAATCAAGCAAGCATAATTTTGCAAATAAATTAGATTTACTCTAATTAGCCCCTAAATTTATAATTTTTTTTGGATCTTACCTCTGGTGTCCAAATATTCAAGTATAAACAATCTTCTTTTTCGCTTGTGTCGTATGACGTAGTCCGAAACGGACAAACAGGTTTATATTTTGCTGCGTATATTGTTCCATTCCACCCTCGGTGGCGTTCAGGTATAGCAAATCGCAAACGACCTTCAGGTGGTTCGGCATAGGGTATGCCAAGGAATGCGTTTATAGTAACTCGCGATACATCGGGATAAACTTTAACCTGGTCATGAGAACCCAATGAAACACTCACAATAACACTTCTTAGTAACATTTCCTTTAAAAACTTACACCAATAATTGTACCTTGATTTAAATTCACTGTTGGCCGAGAGTCATAAGTTTGCGCTTTACTATTTTGCGTTAATATTAAAAATATAGATAACAATGCATCTGGTGAGAATAAATTGAGAAAATGCATGGTTTAACAACACATAACACAAATGATTGTTTATTTAGTCCTGGCATAAAACTATTGTCATCATCTCATATCATCAGATTTTTACTGGACCAACTAGCATGAAAATTATTTTCTCGGTCACAGGAAATACGAAAATAATACATTCGCGCTTTCCGCTATATCTATTGTTTTGTATCCGGTCAATTTTGTCACAATGAGCAAATGCGTATACCATGTAATAGTATGAAATTTTAATGACCAAAATAAAGCAATATGACGTCAAGAATCAATATAGTCCATATTGTGAAATGCAATTATTATTTTTACACTTAAATATAAATCATAGATGACATCAATTATTTTCATCAGTTCAATTTCAAGGAAAGCATTTATAATTACTTTGCTAATCACGGATAAAAATCAGAAAATATAGGAAAACAAATTATGTAAGAAAGCAGCGATATAAGTGTTTTTTAATCATATGGTATTATCATGTTGAAAGAATTGTGAATGAAAGATGTGCTATGTGAGCGGAAGAATGGTGAGAATGCGGCGTTTTCCTTAGAATAAGAGGATTAATATCATTGAGGATGGATAGCGCGAAATAAAAGTTGTGAGCGGAATCAAAAGGAGTTTGTAGGGTAAAAGAATGTTAAGATGAGAATGAATGTAATGCCACCACATTTGTTGGGAATTTACATGATCTTTTGTCTATTCGTATGTATATGCAATTTTAAAATAATAATAAATTTGTATTAAAATTATAATATTTCATTTAATAGTTATCATCAAATACATTTTTCATATTTAACATTGTTTACTTTAAAATATATATAAGTGCAGCCATCTAGGAGGCGACTTGACTACTTCAAGTATCATAAAGCATGTGCTAACTCTCTACATAATGAAGTTAGGCGCAAAATAGCACAACTAACAATTATTTTCATTATATTTGGGTCGAATAAACCTTATAATAAAATAACAATTAAATTAAGTAAACAGTACGACTATGAAATGTAAATAAAATGTATCATATAAAAAATCAAACAATTTTTAATTTAAATCTAGTGATAATTTTAGTTACTTGTGACTTATTTAAGCCTACAAATTTGATAATCTGTCTGATATCTTTATGTCAAAAGTACATTTTTATCTTAGGTTATCCTGTAAAATCGGGTTGTACTTTGAACTTTTAATATAACATAAATCTGTGATTACAAGACTCGATCCTTTCCAGAAACCATGTCCGCACTGTGCAATACCCTCAGGAAAATTCCTGCTGCAACCCAGTATTTTAACAAAGTAATTTTAATCTTTATTTATTAAATAAAAATATTTATTTGAATTTATTTTACAGAATATTGGATCAATAAGATTTTTAAATTTATTAGAATATCAAAGCAAACATCTACTAAAGAAAAATAGCGTAGCAGTGCAAGATTTTTGCATGGTGGATGCAATAAGTAAAAACGAATTCGATAAATTCAGTAAGTATTATATTTGTGGTCAACTGAAGATTTTATTTACAATATGTTACTTTCGAAGGGGTGGAAGAATATGTTGTAAAAGCTCAAATATTAGCCGGTGGTCGAGGAAAGGGTCATTTCGACAATGGTTTCAAAGGAGGAGTCCACGTTACAAAAAAGTAATATTCTAAAGCATAATCAAACATTTGTTTTATATTGTTTTTTTTTTATAGTCGTGATGAAGTTCTTACTTTATCAAATAATATGTTAGGACACAAATTAATAACAAAACAAACACCTACAGGTGGTATTTTAGTACAGAAAGTAATGGTAGCTGAAAGTGTAAACATAAAACGAGAAACGTATCTTTGTATTTTAATGGATCGGGAACATAATGGACCGGTGTTAGTCGCATCGCCTGCTGGTGGAGTGGATATAGAAGCTGTTGCAGAAAAAACACCGCATCTACTCAAAACTGTCCCCATAGATATTTTCACCGGTAAGTCGTTATTTGCATATTTCAAAAAATGCAAGCATTGTATCTCATATTACTTACTATAATTATTTAACAGTACTAGTATCTCATATTTCACATTCCTTATTTAATAACACCTTGCATAACTTATTAAGTACAATGCAATCTATGATACGCCAGTAGATTTTTTTAACTTTATGGTTTCTAATCTTACTAAATAAGATCTGAATGCTTGATTTTCAAAGTGTGAACTACAGCTTCCCTGCCTGTAATTGGTCGCCGCTATTAATTTACGAAACATTCAAGCGAAATGCATTGCGCTATATGAAGTACACAGCTCATATTTACTTATACTCTTTAAATCTAGAGGACCATATAAGTTAATCGCACTCTGTATTTTTTATGTTATTCCTCAATAAATTCTGCGTATTTTATTCCCCGACAACATATGTCTATCTTTTATAGAAACATTTATATAAAATTCCAAACATTTTGCGGGCCAATACAACAATTTATGCTATATACTTACAAGTATATTTGCTGTTACATTTCGTGAATTGCTAAAACTAATCTCATTTTAATATGATTGTAACATTTATAAATATTCGCTACGTCTTCTATTCTGCGACAGTATTTATGACTCTTATAGAAACAAATATGTAGTTAGGAATGAAAGATCGTGTATGAATCGCTTGATGAACCGAGTGAAGTAAAACGGTTTGTAAGGATAGAGTAAATGGCGAAAGAGTGTAAAGGGTTTTTCACCACCACATTTGATTACAAGAGACATGAATTTATATATGTATAATATAATATTTAAGTAGCAATGAGAAGTGAGTGTAAATATTTAATACGTTAAACTAAACTAGTATTTTAAATCCGTTCATAATGCTAAAATTCGATAATATATTTTAATAGTAGAGTATTTATTATTTTATTATCTTTTTGTTATTAAGACTTGAATCGTACAATAACTTGTCTATGATAATTGATTGTATTGGGTTTTAGCCACGACTTAAATAAATATCTTTGTTCACAGGGGTAACTGATAAAATAGCAAATGATGTCGCTGACTTTCTCGAGTTCAAAGGGCCTTTAAAATCAAAAGCAGCCGCCGAAATCAAACATTTATGGGGTCTCTTTAAGAACGTCGATGCCACCCAACTGGAAATCAATCCGCTGGTGGAGACTGACGATGGAAAGGTAATCTCCGTAGATGCTAAATTGAACTTTGACGATAACGCCAGCTTTCGACAAAAAGACGTTTTTGCCATGGATGATAGTTCCGAAAGTGATCCACGGGAAGTTGAGGCGGCCAAACATAATTTGAACTACATTGGAATGACGGGAAATATTGGGTAAGTTTTTATTATTTTCGCAAAAAAAAAAAAACATATTTGACTTAGTTTGTTGCCAATATTTTATATTTGGCTAATTTTTCAATAGTTAAAGTCGAATGTTTGCCAAATTCATTCATTTTTTCATAATTCAGCACTTAGTGTATTTTAAAATTGCGAACATAAAGAATATTTAAAATGCGTGCGATCTGCATTTTAATTCGTTAAACTAATTTATAGTTGTTTCACAGTTGTTTGGTAAATGGAGCAGGTTTAGCAATGGCAACAATGGACATAATCAAACTTCACGGTGGCGACCCAGCGAATTTCCTGGATGTTGGTGGCAGTGTTAAAGAAGACCAAGTATTGGCAGCGTTTAAAATCTTACAATCCGATAAAAATGTACGTTCGATTCTCGTGAATGTCTTCGGCGGCATTGTTAACTGTGCAACGATAGCTAAGGGTATTGTCGGCGCTTCTAAACAAATGAACCTGAATATTCCATTAATTGTTCGACTGGAGGGTACAAACGTGACAGAAGCCAAACAAATAATCAAGGATTCAGGCCTTAAAATCCTGGGCGCGACTGATCTGGATGACGCAGCTAAACAAGCTGTAAAGAGCATCAAATAAATTGACAATAGGACGCAATCAAGTTATTCATGCCATTTTATATCGATTTTTACACTCATAGAAAACTATTTTATTAATAAAATGTATATTTTGTGCATTACATTGTTATGAATTGAAAATTGTTCATGTATTATATTTGTTTTGTTATTACATTATAAAATGAACATCAACTGTTTAAATAAATAAAATTTGACAATAGATTTTTTTTTACTATACACAACATAAGTGCGTACGGTAGCAACTAAAAGTAATATTCAAATTTACACCTAAATGCAAGAGCATTCATTAAGTTACCGGGATATAAATTAATAATATAGTTCCGCATTATCTAAAACTTGTAAGAGATGGTGATTAATATAACTATTACAGTTGTAGAGATCTGGCGGTATTAATGATCACCAATAATGTCATTTCGGTTTTCTCCATAACAATAATAGTTTTAAACATTTCTGAAAAATGTAGACTTTGAAGAAATTTGATTGTTATTTTATTAAGAAGATCAAATCAGATATTCCACTGGCTTAAAAGGAAACGGCTCATCTTTGCATACATTTCGAATGATCATAACGAACTACAGGAATTTTTCAGCTCTTTCAAATTTTAGGGCTGGAATTAAAGGTGTTTTTCCACTTATTAAATGTTTATTTACACATATTTTCAAGAAGGAGGTTTGTTTAGATATCAGTCCTGTTAGTAATCTTAAGGTTTGCTTACTCATTACTAATCTTTCTGTTCTTCTTAATATTAAAAAAATAAAAACGATTTAAGAAGATATAAGCTTTAATAATTTCAATTTAATCGTTTTTAATTATAATTGTTAAAGAGTGGATTTGTTGACTCTTGACTCATAGAAATTATTTTATTTGGATTATAAATAAATATGTTTGAGGCATTTATTTAAACGAGAACGAGAATTGATTTATTAATATAAAGATACTGAAGTGTAAGCAAAAAAGTAAAAGGTGTAAAATTGATTAAGTTTAAATCAGAGAAAAAGAAATGTACTTTATTATAGCATTAAACCTGTTTTACCCTTAATACCCATTAGCAGGCTAAATATAGGTGTAATGTGTATGCACATTTGAATTTTTGCCAAACGCTAACAGGATAGTTGTTTATTTTCGTCAAAAATGGTCAAAATAAACGTGAAATTCATTTGTTAAATATCAGTTGCATATTGTATATACCGACCTAAAATTATGAATGTTTATTTGCGCAATACAAGTTCGTTCATACCATCGTATTTTGAAAGACTGCCATATATGGTTAAGATTTTAACCGGTGACATGCGTCACTCTCAGCGAAAGCACCGACGTTCTATTTTTCCATACTGCAGACCAAGCAAATATCAAGTGGCAGGAACGTGCACGTTTGTTGGAAATTTATTCGGCATTACCAGCTGTTTACCCTTAATTCATCACGCACAATGAATTCGCCTATAACCGGCTTAAAATCAGTGTGCAGCATATCAGGAAAAAGGCGTGCTCTTATTTCGATTTCAAATCAAAACAATCCATACCAAATTATTTAAAATGTATACCTACTTAGCAAGTCATCGTATTTATAAATTACTTTCAAATTTAATATCTTTAGTGTTTGAAACTATTGATTTTTCTGATTCTGATTTAGAATCAGTTTATTATGCTTTAAATATTTTTAATTTTATTTAATACATTTTGTAATATTGAAACTAGAACAAAAACATTGTAAAATTCTACACATATTTTCTTATTTTAAAATATATAGAAATTCTTTAAACATTTATTAGTATAGGAAAACTAAAAACGAAGCGTCTTATTCTTCACAGAGAAAATGTTAAAGATAAGAGGCATTCTTTTAAATTTGTCGAAATTAATAACGTCTCAGTGAATTTCCTCAACGATTTATAGAGTTTGTTTAGTATATATTAATTGAATGTTTTTATATTAATATTAAATAAATAATAGATACATTTTTCAAAAATTACTAGAAGTTCTTTATTTGTTTCAATATTTAACCAGATTTATGTAATTGCAAAATGTTTTTTTTTTATTTGTGCATCTAATATGTACTTCGAATCTTTTAATTACTAAAACTATACAAGCTATTATAAAATATTGTAAACATTTTTTGGTTTACCTTCAAATTAAGAAAGGTACAAACTACAAAAAGTAGAACAAAATGTATAGATTTTATCTACAAATTAAATAAAAGTTGACTAAATTGAGCCAATTTTATAAATAGTTTATGCTATTAATTTGTGCCACATTTTTTACTGTTTATTGATAGAATTGAATGGCGAAAGATTATCAAGATGTGAAAGAATGTAAAGGGGTTTTTGACACCCCATTTGGTGGAATTAAGCATGAAGTTATGTATGTATGTTTTACGCGAAAATATAGTTTTTTTTAGTATTTTATTGAATTTAATAATAAAAAGAGTATTTCGTATACGCATTCAAAATTAATAATAATTATTTTCAATACTATAGAACAACTTATTAGCAATTAAGTGTAACAACATGAATAAGTTTTATTCGTCTGGAACGAAATAATAGATACGAATTGCACAAGTGTGCGCGCGTTGTATTATTTTATTTATTTTTATCATTGTATACCATTTCTACCTTCTGGTATGAGGTATTTTAAAATAGTGAAAAACAAATTGTCTGACGGAAAATGTGATAGACATATGTCGACCAAACTTCTATAATTCTGGACGCACCTTATGGCGCCACACCAACTTTGATTAATTGCGGTGCAATTAATTCATATATTCTTCGCAATTATTGTGTGTTTGGTTCAATTATCCGACTAATGTGATGTACTCATATAGAATAAAATCAACAAAGTAAAATAATGTGGAAATTATAAATTGAAAATATGTGCCAAATATTTATTTTTCATCCCGAACAATATCAAACAAATTTTACAATTCTGTTGTAGAGCGATGTGTAACACATATTTTAGAACTATTTAAAATTTCATACCGCGTTCAATAACTGAGTGGTGCATTTTTTTTAAATTGAACACACATCAATTTTGATACCTAAATATTAAACGCGGCTTTGTACAGTTTAAATGCATTTAATATTGAAGAAAGATTTATAGATGCCGAAGGCTTTTGAACCGGGCAATAAATAACCTAGTGATATAATTGTTGTAATTGATTGCCTGCTTGATTTAATTAATAAATACGCCATAAAAATTCTGTGAATATAATAACCAAGTCAGTTAACATGTACTATAGGTGTTATTTATATATAATATAGAGGAAATTACCAAAAACTCTACGTTTGTATTACATCAAAGAAGGGAAAACTTCCATAAGATTAAAGCACATATTTACAAAAAA